>CM044434.1:135557781-135628779 GCA_024363595.1 Xenopus borealis | reverse complement strand
AGCACCCAGGCATTAACTTTGCTTTAATTGGAGTGCACCACAGCTGGAACTATATATACTATATAATAATGAAGTAATGGAATTCTTAATGAATCAGATGAAAATTGAGCGTAGGACTGGCCAGATATGGGGTGACTTTGACGTAGTTGGCCAGCTTAAATATCAATAAAACTATTTATGTTCACATTTGTGTGCCTGCCTTTTCTATATGCTTTGTCACTAGTGCTACTGGCCAGTTTTGATCACTTTCATGTCTTCCTTCTCTCCCAGAGGAGCACCAAGCACCATACTCGCTTTACCATTCCTGATGAATTGTTCTCCGTCACTCCCCCACTGATCTAATTATCATTATTAGACTGATCATGTATCAACATGCCACGGAACTCACAAATTAACATACAGCCATGTGGTACAAATGAGCAGTATATTTAAGACACTGGAGAAATTTAATAAAATCTGAGACATGAAAGCATGTATCATTTAAATGTATTGTTTTTGCAGCACCTAGCATTCCCCTCCAATAAACAGTTTGTGTTGAATGTTTGTTTTCAGTGGGATCATTTCTTTAATCTGAATGTGTGTGCGATGTACCTTGCTCAGTCAACACATTCTACATTAATGACCTGAAGAGACAAATATATACGTACTGTAAGTGGTAGTTACATTTGTTAACATGAGCAAGCCTGATTTTCGAGTGATGATAAATTAGCACCATTTTCAAGGAGACATATTACTTTGCCTTTGAGCACAAAGTGATGTGTTAAATGCAGCGCTGACTTGACCTCTGTTATAAATCACTAAAACAAAGTGACTGCTGATCGTGGCAAAGTATAAGGAAAATAACAAGAAAAGGCAGAGAAAGGATACAATCAGGTAACATCACTACTCTTGGTTAAAAATAAAAAAATAAATAAGTATCATATTAAAGTCATCACAATATTACTATTGGCACTAGCAGATTTTAAACAACATTATGATGCTTTAGATTGGAGGTAATGCTTTAAAACCAGGAAAAAATGACACTTATACTGTAAATGCCATGGGCAGGTTAAGGGGAACTGGACAAATACCTCAGCCATGTACATTCAGCTGGCCATTAGCAAATTAGAAAAAGAGGCACAAAAAAATCTGGCACACGTACATTTTTTTGACCATGCCCATTTTTGTGACCACACCATTTTTTAATTGCTGGGCCCCTTTGAACATTGTCTTGTATCCTGTCCAGAGCTTGAATTGGGGAAAATAAAAGCAGATGGATGCTATGTACTCTGCCTATAATGAGAGTAAGATAGTGAGTTTAATAAGCATGATCAGCCTGTGACCCAACAAGGATTTTAGTAGGGAGTAGCTCTCCCCTAGGCTTTGAATCTGCCTATAGTGAAGGCACTGCAGTTGGATAGGGAATCAGGCTTTAGATATATTCTCCCTGATTTTTCCACTGTATGGAATCCAGACCATGCCTTGGCATTTCATCCTGGTTGTGTACCTTCAACTACCCTATTACTAGTGATGGGCAAATTTATTCGCCTGAGTCAAATTCGTGGCAAATTCCCGTGATTCGGTAAACGTCCACGAAAATTCGCTGTTGTAAAAAAAAAACCAGACGTGGGCGATTCGTGAATTTTGCGGCGTTTCGCTAATTTCCCGAGAAAAAAGAAAAGCCTCAGATTCGCCCATCACTACCTATTTCTCCACATGGGGTCAAATCTGGCTGTCTCTGCCTAACTGCCTATTACATTTGTACTACCTTGCCTCTGTGGATGTGACCATGTGGATCATTTGTCTTGGACAAATAAACTGTTCTGTTGTTATTGCAAGAACTTCCTGTGTCCTCATTTGGGATTTGTAATTTCACTACCCTCATCCTTCATTTCTTCTACTTAGCGAAGGCCCAACCTGTTAAAATCAAAAGTTATTCATGCTCTATTGCCATATAGCTGCACAATTACCCTTTTGGCTAAACTAGCCCAAAACAGCATTACAAACTTTGAATCAAAATTTCATTACTTAGTTTATTTCAGACATTTCAGAATTTAATGTTCTTTTTGTCATATTTAACAGAAATTTCAAATTTCAAGGGATTATTGTTTGAAAAACAGTGCACAAGTCTTGTTCTCATATGGCTGTCCCACAAGTCTGGTAATTTTAATTTTCAAAAATAATTGACAGTGCCATACGTGTGCGCATGATCATCTACATGAACACAATGTTTTTGCAACTGGCTGGTCGTGGCAAGAAGAGAAAAGAGGCGCATGGTGGAGAGCGGGCCCAGTTCAACCCTGATTATTAATGTGTGTTAACTAAGTATATTAGAATTTTTTTTTATTTTGCACGGTCTATCTATTTACCCAGTTTTTATATTTACACTGAAGTGCTTAAGAAATACCTAATTCTGACTTTGCTTAGATCCGGCAGTGCAATACTTGAAAATGTCCATAATCCATCACTCCTGTGCTCAGACCAAGAATACAATCATGTGCAGAAGCTTTGACCAAGAAACTGTGCAAGCACAATGTGAGCAATCTTTTTAATCATACACTCCAAGAACATGCCCTCAGAGTCGCCCTCAGGGACACTCCACCAATGAGGCTAGTTGAGCCACTCGCCTCAGATGGCAGCACCCCCCAGGTTACTAGAGGCAGCAAAAAATTCCGTTTTTAACCCAGAAATTTGTCTCTTCTAGTGCAGAGAGCACAATCTTGCCGGATCTTTCGGATCGTCCCTGGTCGCCCTGAATGCTTGCCTCTCCTCTACAAGCAGCAAAAGTAACCTGTGTTCCTGTTTTCCCTGTGCAGAACATCATGCAGTGGTTTTAATCAAACTTTCAATCTACATTCTCAGTTGCTTTTGGATGACGAAAGAATTACGTGCCTGGTTTGTGTGGGTGGGTTCATTTATGCACATGCCCAAATCAATCAAGTTTAGGAAAATTGTGTCTGTGATAGTCAGGTTGTGCCACAGGTGAGTGGCTAGCAGGTAGGAGCCTATGTGCTGCAAAACATGGACAATATAAAACTGGAACCTGAAAGGCAGCTGACATGTTGTAATAATGAAGATTTATTGAAGGAAGAATGCAGACTCAAGGAATTAAACAAGTCCTTTACCTGGTCAGGGGTCGAAGGCAGGTAGCTGACAAGGAAAGTCTGATACTTGCAAAAGGGTCTGGGCAGGTGGCTGACAAGGAGAGTCCAGTGGGCAGGCCGAGGTCAATACCAGGATATCCAACAAACAATAAGATATGGAATGGAGGAATATAGGCACGGAACAGGAACAGGGAACCAGATGGGGACTCAGGAACTATGGCAGGAATCAGGAACAAAGGAACAGAGTATTGCTAGATCTGGCATTAGGGTTTCAATGATCAAGACACCAGTATTTTCTACCAATAGGCTTATAAAGCCCCTTAACTGAATAATTGTAATGCATGATGCAAATGAGTTTGGCAGAGGAAGAGGCCAGCAGGAAGAGAGTGACCCTTGACCATTAGGAGAGTAGACCCAATTCCATACTGAAAACCCCCAGTGGCAGGTTAATGCAGATATAGTCGAGCAGACCAGGGTTCCAGAACTGGTAAGTCCTGACAGTGATGGGGAAGGAGATTGATTTTGCAGACTGGAATTCGTACAAAAAAAGTATTTTGGATAATGGTAGGACTGTGCCTGTGAGACACTGGGAAAAAATCCAGTGGGCCCCCAACCCTTGTAGGTCTTGCCAACCAAGATCCACAGCCCACGACTCTCGGAGCTACTTTGTTCCTGGCCTCCCTCACCCAATAACTTCTGAAATCAGCACATCAGCACACAGAGAAGGTGCATGCTGGACGGGGGAGACAGAGGGAGATTTGCTCCTGGGGCAGGGGCCATGGGAGTAGCAGAGGAAGGGCAGGGGGGCCTGGGGGGTTCATCAATCTGGGATAGGAAGTATTCCTTTATAACATACTAAAAACTTAGGTAAAAAGTTTTCCTTGTCTTTTAAGAGCTCATCCATACAGGTGTTTATAACAGGTGTATTAAATGCATTCCAGCGGAATGTAAGCATTTACTGAGCCTATGTATAAGAGACGTGCCTGGTGATCTAGTTGGGGACATCCGCTCCTTTCTGCTCCGTCCTCCTGAATGCACACCATCTCTTCTGTTACTTCTGGGTTTGTGCTGCTCGGCTGTTGTTGGCATTATTCATCATTGTTTTACTGCGAAGTTTAAAAATTTAAAGGGGCCTTGGCCAGTCTCTCACTGCCCAACATAAATGTCTATTTCATAGTTCCTGATATTGACTGGGCCTTTACTTTGTATAGTGGAAGGACAATCCCCTGCTCCTGAATCTATGCCCTTTTTAATACAGCTGGAGCATTTTAATACCTTCGTTCCCTCAGGCAGAAAATCAACCGGGGAGCTCAGAGCTGGTACAGACATCAACAGCATCTAAGATCTGCAGAGCAATCTCCCAGCGCTATCCGAAGTGCTAGCACACAGAAACCCTAGAGAAAGTGTTGACTGATGAAAATTAAGGGGAAATGTTATCCCTAAAGACCTATCAATTAGTGATGGGTGAATCTACCCCGTTTCGCTCCGCAGGAAAAATGTGCCAAAAAATTTGCGAAACGAGTCGCGGCACGTTTTTGATCCACGTTGCGTCAACTTCGACACGTCGCACGTCTCTTTCATCGTGTCGCGGCAAAAACGACGTGTGACTCGTTTTTTAGCGAATTTTTGCCAGGCAAATTTTCGCTGGCGTTTCACGAATTTATTCACCAGTGGCGAATCGTGGCGAATTCGCCCATAACTACTATCAATCCATTTTTGTTCTCCAACTTCAAAAATGAAAAAATAGAGTATTGGGGTACTTAAAAATGTTGCACTTTTTTCACTTGTAGGTATTAGTTTCTCTTTAATACTCAACAGACAATAAACCTTTCCCTTTGCAAGCATAAGCATATAATAGTATGGGGCAAACCCAAATATGAAATTAGGATTGTGCTGTCGACTGAACAATGAGTTAGATAAATCAAAATAAGCTCTTTTGCCTTTTATCCTGGTACTTTCCTATTGATTTTAGAGTAAAACAATGGAATGGCTAACTAATGTCTACAGCCACACACCAGCTGCCTTTGAAGTCTGCCTAAAAATCAATTACCTAGCATCATACAGACGAAATACTGTTCATTCACGCTGCTCAAAACATAAATCCCATATTATGAAATCCAATTTAGCATTTTTAGCTGCTGAAAATAATATCAAGGAAAATATTTTTCAATACAATGTAGGGCTTATTTATGCAGTTTGTTGTGACAGGCTTACTATTTATGTCTTAGACATAAATATACATTCTGTATATGGTTACAGAACCACAGTAACCACAGCAACCACCACAGCAGGAACATTTTAAAGGGATACTGTCATGTCAGTAAAAGTTAAATTATTTAAAGGGGCTTTTTGTATTTCCTCATTGCCCATTATAGGTTTTCCTCCTTGCGAGTTTCCTGGTTCCTTGTGCTGTTAAAGCTTCTGATTCCTGTTGTGACCCCTGCCTGTTTGTGACAAATCCTGACTTCTGAAATCCTGACCCTGCCTGGTAAACCGACTCTTCTGTATCCGTATCCCTTCTGACTCATCTCCCGGTTTGACCCTTGCCTGCCTTATTCCGCTTGAATACTGCCTGCACCGACCCGGCCTGATTTGACTATGCTTTCTGTCTATGCTTTGTACCGTGACATTCTGCCCAAAAGATTTTACTGTCGTGCCCCTCTGCTCGTCCAGAACCCTCTGCTTTACACCTCTCTTAATAAGACCTGGCGGCATCCAATTAGCCGAGGGCTCCTCCCAAGGTGAAAGGCAACTGTGATAAGCAGAAGCAAGAGCTGAGTGCTTAGCATTGGTTCTGGATTTAGGGACAATATATATATTTATATATATATATACAGGGCCGCCATCAGGGGGGGACAGGGGGGACAAGTGTCCCGGGCCCGTGGTTGAAGGGGGGCCCGGCAGTGCTGCATTTTCCGAAGAGCCGGGCCCCCCTTACCAGCGCCGAGCCGATTGCTGAAGCGCCGATGCGGAAGTGCCGAACAGACGCGAAGGAGCCGACACTTAAAGTCCTGAAGTCACGGAAATACCCGAAATCACGAGGAGCCAGCACTAAAGAAAATACCTGAAGTCAAGAAAGTATACTGAAGTCCTGCAGCCATGAGTTCAATTCTACCAACACCAATGTGGTTTTTTTTTTTTTATCCCCTGGCCTCAAATGTTTTCTTTTAATACTTTTTTATAGGCCCCTGTCACCAATTTTTAAAAAGAAAAAATTTTATGGGGCTCCAATATTTTTTTTTTTAACTTGTTAACTGGGGCCCTGCCACCAATGTTTTAAAAAAAAAATTTTGGGGCCCCAATTTTTTTTAACTTGTAAGGGGGGCCAATGTTTTATTAAAAAAAAAATATTTTTGGGGCCCCATAAAATATGGGGGGCTTTTATGGGGGGGGGCTTGCACCAATTTTTTTTCAACTTATAAGTGAGCCCTGGGGGGGTTTACTTTTTTAGTGCTGATGTCTGTTTGGTCTTTTTAACTTTGAGGTGGATTCGGCGGGGATTGAGGCGGGGCTTAGATGCCTGGGTGGGCGGAGCCCAGGGGGCCCCGACAATTTTGTTGTGCGGGGCCCCGTGATTTCTAATGGCGGCCCTGTATATATATATATATATATAGCTGCATCCAACGGCACTCACCATTCAATAGTCACAGCTGGGTGCTAACCTAAATCATGGCATATTCAAAAAAGTGAAAGCACTCACAGCAAATTACATCAGCAGTCACATGGAAAGTGTATATTTCTTTATTTCAAGCTTACATCTACGCGTTTCAACCCACACAGGGTCGTCATCAGGATAGTGTTACAAAGTGAAACACACCTATAAACCCTGTCTGTCCAACCAGTGTCATTCACCAATTATCGCATCACTAGTGCTTGAAGGTTAACCCTTTCAATACATTACAGCATATGAAAGTGCTAGAAAGATATATTAAAATGTGTAAAAAATGTGATTAGCTCTCATAGAGTTAAAAAATGTGTCATCATGTTTAACTAGTGCTTAGCGATACTCCATGTCAAAATATGCAACAATATTACCATATCTTGAACGTTGCTACATGTGACAACATCACACCCTATTCAAATATTGTGCAATTTAAAAAAAGCAGTGTTGATTACCAAACGTGGTGAAATAACCTTAAAAATAGCTATGGTTCCCAAGATAAAACCATAGCTAAATTAAAACCAAACCTAGATGTTGTTAATTCAGAGGTACCTAGAGAGTATATAGATTAATCAAGGGCCTATAACAAAAAGTATATATAGTAGGGACTCCGAGACCATTTATATTATTTATGTCTTGCCCTATAGGGTCATATTCATCATTCAATGTATGTTTTAAATATGGAGAGAAGGAGAGGGATCCCCATCAGTTAAATGGCCCAAGTGCTATACATATCTGTATTCCATGTTCAGTGACAAGCAGTATCACTTCATCAAAGAGAGTTCACCCTCTTAGGTCCGATCCCCAAATCGGGGGTTTCATTAATCGGATCAATGTATCAGACCAATCTAGATATCAAAGTCAGCAGTCTGATGTTTTTACTCCATAAAGATCAATTTAAAGAAATATAGATATATATATATATAGATATATATATATATTGTAAAACATTTCCGTTTCCTAAACCTTAATAGGAAATACTGTTGTGTGCTAGCAGTGCTCTAATGAGCGGCAATAACCTTGATTTGAATTAATTTTTTTGCTAAAACAGCATATGATTGACATCATATGATTTTTCATATATTTTTAAAACAAACAATATGCCTGAACCATCATGCATTAGATTTATTGAAGTGGGGATCCCAAACTGTCTCCTGTTTAATTAATTAATTTAATTTCAGGTGATATGTTTTGGATTTGCTGAGCCTATCACCTTCATGGAGAGCAGCTATCAGAAGACCAACAGACAGCTTTATTGCAGTCTTTATGCCCCCCAAGGGAATTTCATTGCAACCAGATGCAGTTTCTGGGAAAGACTGAAGCACTGACCGTAATCAAGCTGTTGGGAGAGAGCTTCCCGCTCGTGTTTGGATGCATTATTACAATTACATTACTTAAGTTGTTAATGGTCTAATGTCTCTCATCCTTACCCACATATCCACTTCCAGTCCTGGGCACAGCTTGGTGGAATGCAGAGACTCTTGTGTATACAAATTTCTCAATGAATTGTATTTGGATTTTAAAGCTAATATGTATGCTGTGTTTAAATGTATTATATTTTTATATGCAAATGAAAGTACCTGTTATACTGTTCCAATTATCATTACAAATACAGGCTTGGGACCTGTTCTTAAGAATGCTTGAGACCTGGAGTTTTCCAGATAATGGATATTTCCATAATTTGGATCTTCATACCTTAAGTTTACCAGAAAATCATGTAAATATTAAATAACCCCAATAGGTTGGTTTTGATCCCAATAAGGATTAGCTATGCCTCAGTTTGGATGAAGTGCAAGGCACTGTTTTATTATTACAGAGAAAGAGGAAGAAATAATTTTAAAAGATTTGGATCATTTCATTATAATGGAGTTTATGTGAGACAGCCATTCCTTAATTCGGAACTTTCTGGATAATGGGTTTCCAGATAATGGATCCCATATTTGAAGAAGATTTAAGAGATTATATTTAAAAAAAAGTTATTTTAACATACCATATTTAACAAACTGGATACCTTTAGTGTACAAAAGCTATATACACATTTAGTACCCAAAGTCTATTTCTCAAGGTTCTGGCAGGCAAATTGATAAGATGAAGCTACATCCTCAACATTATTATGTGAGTAACATCAGTGAAAAATTGCTGGTGTTTTTTCAAATTTTAATGTGGGATTATGTTTGCAAGTTGTAACTGTTAGGTGAATTCCAATGAAGAATAAATATTGTTATAGCAAATATTCAATTTGGAGCTCTCTCAAATTAAAATTTCTACCAGACAAGGAAACTTGGTGTGTATGGTTTCTATAGCTCTATTTCTATAAGATACCACATTTTATCCAGGAATTGGATAATACCAGTTCTGTAGTTTGGTATTATATAGTAATTATTTGGTAATATTTGGTACAATCCTGTAAATATTCTACCTCTTGTCTGTAACAACCTTAGGTTTGCATTCTTGTTTTTATGCTAATTCTCCAATGGTTAAATTAGATTACATTAGATGGGATTAAATTAGCGGTGAACAGGGGCGCCCTTGCCTGGTACCACCGGCAAGCTAGAATGTAGAAGTTTAATTTGTTACCCTAACTGATTGTCTTGCCACAAACTTTCCTTGGCAGACTTATCACACAAAATGTCTAGTCAAGCTCTCCTTGACAGACTTATTACATACGGGGATAAAACTCACACACACATTGATTAAGCTTTAGATAAGAATAATATATAGTAAGAAAATTAATACATCACCGATTGAATACAACGCAACGTCTAGCCGAGCTTCAACTTCTCTTGGCAGACTTCTGAGAGGAACATCAGCTGGGGGACCCCGGGCCAAATACAAATACAGCGAACTCTCAGAGCCAGATCAATCGGGCAAGGTTCTCCATAACCAAATAAGTCTAAAATTTTGATCTCTCCATATTTCTGTATTGATAAATTTATCAAAATACTTTATAGAATTGGTTAACATTTCCGGAGAGATATCCATTTGTAGATAAGTTGACTATTTATTTGCTGTTAGTTTCATCGGATGTGCTTTAATGTAGTAATCATTAAATATTAAAGACTGAATCCTTCCGATATTATTGTGAGAAGACCTAAGACTATTAAGGGCACATAAAAGTTGGGAAGTAGCTATGGAATCAAGTTGGCTATTTTTTTTAAACCAATGTGCCAATTAAAGGTAATATAGTTTTTCCTTATCCGGAATTTGAAATTTGCCTCTGAATTCATTCCAATCCAAAATCTTCCCTGTAGATGGAGAAGCAATATCCTTTATGAAGTGAACCCCTTTTTGTTTCCAAAAGAGGTAGGCAGTGATGAGTTTTTTTTATTACAGGTAAATATGGAGTAAATTTATAATTAGATTTATATTTCTTATGCATAAGTTTCCAAACTGCAAAAGTATCTCTGTATAGCGGATTCTCTTTTATTTCGATTGGATAATATTTAAGAGGTTTATGTATCAGCTCCAGGACATTTTCATTAGAATTGGTTGTAAGTTCCAAAGCCTGGTTTGTAAATTTACCAATTTCTGCCATCCATTCCCCTAGATATCAGGTTATAGCCGATAGGTTGAAAAATCTATAATCAGGAATAGCAAGTCCCCCAAATTGTTTAGGGAGTGTAAGTTTATTTAGGGCTATTTTTGGACATTTTCCTTTCCATAGGAATTGAATAAGTGCTGATTTTAACGTATTAATGTCCTTGTATTTAATTAATAAAGGTAGGTTTATAATATTGTAAATACTTTTCGAAAAAATCATCATTTTGTAGAATGCACATTTGCCTTTTAAATTTAGAGGAATATTTTTCCATTTGTTGCAGAGGGAAATTATGCTTTTTATCATTGGAGAATAATTTAAAGAGTAAAGCCTATGGAGATCTGCAGGTATATAAATACCTAAGTGTTTAATAAACGGGAGGCTTTTGTTTAATCTCATTTGTTGTAACATATTTAAAGAAGTTTTTCCATAAATATCCATGAGTTCCGATTTATTTAAATTGATTTTAAATCCAGAGATAGCTTCAAAAATTTGAATGATGGAGAATATCTTGTTTAAATTTTTATTTGGATCTTTGACAAATAAAAGTAGATCATCTGCAAAGGCTGTTAGTTGAACTTTTGTGTTGTTTATGTGTAAACCAGGTAAACAATCTGCATTTTTTAATATTCTAATTAGCGGATCTAATGCTAAATTGAACAATAAAGGAGAGAGAGGACAGCCTTGTCTAGTTCCTCTTCTTAGTTTTATTGTTTTTGAAAGTTCTCCTGCAGCCAAAATCTGAGTAGTCGGGGTTGAATATAATAATTGAATTAGATCAGTAAATACGCCTTTGAAACCAAATGCTTTAAGAGAGTCATTTAGATGATGCCAGCAAATGTTATCGAATGCTTTCTCTGCATCAATTCCTATCAATGTAGTTGGGATATTACTTGCTTTTGCTGAGTAAATTACTTTTAAAATAGTTCTAGTATTCTTAGTGCCTGATCTTCCCTTGATGAATCCACTTTGTTCAGAAGAGATGAGATTTGGTAGAATGTTGGAAAGACGGTTAGCTATTATCTTTGTAAGAATTTTCACATCTTGATTGATAAGAGCAATAGGTCTGTATGATGATGTAAGAGTTGGATCTTTACCGTGTTTTAGCAATACTGAAGTTTTAGAGTTTAGACCTGAAGGGAGAAACTTTTTATGGGTAATCATAAAATTGAATAAATATGTTAGGTAAGAATTCTTCTATCAAGCATTTGTAAAAAGGTCCTGTTAGACCATCTGGTCCACCTGCTTTGTATTTCTTCAAAGATGAAATTGTAGATCTCACTTCTTCCTCGGAAATTGGAGAATTTAGTTTATCTAATTCATCCTGAGATATTTTTGGAAGGCTTAAGCTCTCTAATAGTGTTTGTCTCTGCTTACTATCTGTATTAGTGGTAGAATAGAGTTTATCATAAAACTGCTTAAAAATCTCCACTATTTCTGTTGGATTATGAGTCGTTTTGTCATCCACAGATTTAATAGTAGAAATCTCATGGCTTTTAGACCAATTCTTTGTTAGATTGGCCAGCATTTTGTTTGGTTTGTTGCCAAAATTAAAATATTTTAACTTAATGTAACTCTGACTAATATCATCCTTAATGGATAGCCAAGACTTCAGTTCTTTTATGGAATTTTCAAATTCTGTCCTAGTGATTTGTGATGGATTTGATTTAAATGCCATATAAGCATTCTTTTGTTTACCACTTAGTTCCAATATTTTTTAATTCATTTTTTTTGGTAAAGTGAGATTTAAACGAAGTTATTTCTCCCCTAATATATGCTTTCCAGGTATCCCAGAGAAGTATTGGGTTGCTAGAGCAAAGTATGTTGTCTGCTAGGAAGCTTTTCCATTTGTCTTTAAGCATTTGTTGAAAATCATTTCTTGATGACAAAAATATTGGAAATTTCCAGGGTATATATGACTTTGAAATATAACTCGTTATCAGTGTAATGCTTATGGGGGTGTGATCCGATAAATTAAAATCTCCTATCTTTGTAGCAATAACATGTCTAAGTAGGTTAATAGACATGAGTAAATAGTCTATTCTTGTCCCTGATCCATGTGAATGAGAATAAAAAGTTAAATCTTTACTTGAAGGGTTTAAAATTCTCCAAAAGTCTTTAAGATTAGTGTGATCTAAAAATTCTGTGAAAATTTTTGACTTGCCTAATGAAGATTTACATGAAGTATTACATTTATCTAAAGCCCAAATATGTGATTCATTAAAGTCTCCTCCCACTATCATATTGAAGGAGTTTAGTGAATTTATTCTATGAGTAATATCCTTATAAAATTTAGGTTTGTTATTATTAGGGGCATATATAGAGCAAATGTTCCATAACTGGTTTTGTAGAAAGATTTCCGCATGACAAAATCTAACACTATTGTCTCTAGATGTTTTTACTAGATGGAAATTTAACTTTTTACTAAATAAAATTGCTACACCACCTTTCTTGTTTATTGCTGGGGAGTATATATTATCGGCAACCCAAGAAAAACGCAGCTTCTGATTTTCTTTATCATTCAAGTGCGTTTCCTGAAGGAGAGCATTGTCCGCTTTGTAATTTTTTAGTACTTGTATAATTCTTTTCCTTTTGATTGGGGAATTAATACCATTTACGTTCCATGAAATGATTGTTATGTTATCCATACCTATAAATTTCTGTATAAAATGTATGCCATATCTTCAATACACTAGCCTTGTACCATTTGTTATCATTAATAAACTTTAGATAATTACAATAAGGACATTTTGGGTGATAAAGAATCCCCAAAAAACTTATATAGATAATTAAGTAATAACAGAACATTGTTAAACTTACAATAACCTTTAACTTTAAAGCTTCACTTTTTTCCTTAAGTGGAAAATTACAGCTTAATAAACTCAAATACAGAGATCAACCAGTAGAGGCTAGATCCACCACCTCCTAAAGATAAAGAAAAAGAAAGAAAAAGAAATTTGGGCCTATATTTGGCCATACAGATCTTTTATACAATGTTACCTCAATTGCCTTAATGTCTACATATCAAACAGAGTGGCGTTATTAAGAGTTCAAGTGTCCATTTCTGTTTGTTGTGATGGGGAAATCCTCTCAACAAGTGGGGATCTGGATCTGGAGTCTAGCGCCTTCCCTTTTTGAGTAAACACTTTTCTGGAGAAATGGGGGTTGTAATCCAGATTTGAACTCACTTCTTTAGTATGGCTAGAAGAAGTAGTTGTGGAACGTGAGGAAGAGTTTGCAGAAGATAGATTTTTTGGACCAAATTGTACTTCAAGATGAGCTACAAATCTTTCAGCTTCCTTGTATTCCAGGAAGATGTGAGTTCCAGTTGTTAGGAAAACTTTCAGAATAGCAGGGTAAAGCATGGCAAACTTAATTTTTAGTTGAAATAGAGATTGACATACTTTAGAAAAACTTTGCCTTTTCTTAGATAAAGCTGGCGAGAAGTCTTGAAAGATTAGAATATTGTAGCTATCTAACTTTAGATTTCTATGACTTTTGTAAGATTGCAGTAAATTGGATTTGTCTGCATAGTCCAAAAATTTTACTAAAACCGTTCTGGGTTTTTGATTGTTCCATTCAGAAAATGTGCCCACTCTGTGTGCTCTTTCTATTTTTAAAGAGGGTATTTCCTTTTGTAAGCCTAAAGCCTTAGGTAACCATTGTGAAATAAGAGCACTAAGTGACTCCTGTTTGTAGTGCTCAGGGATGCCTATGAAACGTAAGTTATTTCTTCTGGACCTATTTTCTAAGTCCTCAGTTTTGTTTTCTAGTTCTCTCACTTTTTTTTTCCAAAACCATTATTTTATTGGTGGAAGAAGAGGAATTATCCTCTATAGAAGAAATCTTTTCCTCCATTACAGTCATGCTGTGAGGTAAGCTGAGCAGTTTACTAATGTCACACTGTATCTTTTGTACAGCTTTGTCAATTGAGGGTTCAATGATAGGGTG
Source organism: Xenopus borealis (assembly GCA_024363595.1). NCBI lineage: Eukaryota > Metazoa > Chordata > Amphibia > Anura > Pipidae > Xenopus > Xenopus borealis. Next base: position 135,614,546 of record CM044434.1, on the reverse strand, counting down.
CAACATATTTGCAACTTCTGTAGCCATTTGTTTAAAGAATAAATCATTTGGCAGGTCAGTATGAGAATTTACAGAAACTTGCGTGTGCATTGCAGAGCTCTCCGTCGTCGCCATTTTGTGGAAGACCTCAGCGTTTTTCGTGCCTTTTTTAAATGGGCTTAACGCATCAGGAACATTGTGTTTAGTCTTCTTCTGCTTTGGTGAGTCTCCCGCCATTATTTTGGTGACAAAACTCTAAGTGAGCCCTTGAAAATTTAGTTGTAAGGAGGCTGTAAAGTGGAGCCGCTTCACTGTGCTGCAATCCACTCAGGCGCCATACCGGAAGTCCATGTCATTTTCTTGCATCTACCAATACATTGTGAGTACACTAGCCAATTAGTAAACATAGCTAAATTCATAGTTGTTTGCAATTGCTGAATAACACTTTGATTAAACATTTATATTGTCTTAGTATGTATCCCTGCACATGTTCTAGATCATTCATATCTTTTTCAACTGAACCTAATTTATTCTATATAACTTCTAAATATATGGAATTAAATATTCCAGTACCAGTTCCTTCACTTCCCCCTTTTTTTTTCCTGGCCTTACAATTTTTATTTGTACTAGGAAATTTTACTTAAATTATATCACCATTATTTATTTAAATTGATTTCCTACTTTGTTATATGTGGAGGGAATTCTCACTAAATTATATTTTACTAGTAATATTTATTATTCTGACACCAAAAATACTGTTAAATGATATGTTAAAATCTTAGTCACTGAGTAAATATCATTAGTATCATTTAGACATGCATCACAACAATCTTCAGCTCTTTGATGAACTAAATTCAATGGCAAATTACAATTTCCATTTGATTCTGCAGTAAAATAGTTAATCAGTTTTTAATACATAGTATGGAGAGTATCTTCTTCTTCATACAGGTCTCCACACGTGACTTCCCATAATAGTAATATTAGTATGCATACATTGTTTATTTGATTCACAAGTAAAACTGCCTTGTGTTTTATTATTTGTACTGCTCTTCCATCCCCATTGCACTTCTGATCCTACCGTGATGATAACAAGTATTCCAGTGGTGGATGCATCCAAAAGGAGTCCATCATCATCACACCGGCAAACCACATCATCTGAATGCATATCATGTGGGGTTGATCTATAAAGAAACAAATTTTATTATCCTCGCAAATAACATTTCTCTAGTGGGATGTAATCCCATTTTTCCTGTCCTGGTCTCATTACCAACACAACATTATCTTTTCCTGCTACAATTACTTCAGCAGGTTCTGGTTGTTTGTTTGGATGATGTATCCAAAGGGATATAAGAAAAAATTAAAGGAATTGAGAATGCCAATCAGCAGTGTTCAAACTCTAATTAAAGTGGACCCGTCACCCCAAAAAAATATTCAACATCATATTTTATCACATTAGTCAAGCAAAATGAACATTAATTACACTATATAAATTATTTTAATCTTGCTTTCTTCAGTCTGGGAATTCATAATTATAGCAAGCAGACAGGAGCCATTTTGAGGACACTGTTATTAAGACAAGCCTTGTATCATCTCAGAATCTTGTTTGTGCACCAGAATGGGGGACCCGAAGTCTATCTCCATGTCCTGGCTACACAATTAAATGGTTAAGAGAACTGGGGGAATGTGTGGAGAGCAGTGGCATCTAGGAAGTGCTGAATGGAAAGTGAAATAATTATCAGCCCCACCTCTATGCCTAAGGCATAGAGGAGTGGCAGACAATATTTGATTGACAGCTCAGATTTTAAATGAGCTTAAAACAGCTATGAATGCTTTAATAAAAAATAGAAATTGGATTTCATGTTTTATTTGAAAAGGACTTTTATTATACAGATTTTTGTGTCTGGGTGACGGGTCCACTTTAAGAAGTGGAAAATTAGGGGTTCTGTTGAAACCAAACCACGGTCAGTTAGACCAAGTAATATTTTAGCCACAACTGCCAGAAAAATAGTTTGGGATGCAAGGAAAAACCCACAAATAAAGTCAGGTGAAATACAAAAAATACTGGAGGAAAATTTGCACTCATCAGCCCGGAAGCTGCGCATTGGACATACTTCATCCATAACTACCACAAAAGACTTCAATCTGTCATTGATGTTAAAGGGGGCAATACACATTATTGAGAACTGGGGTATATAAACTTTTGATCATGGTTATTTAGGTAGTTTTTGTAGTGATTATGATTTAAAAAGAGTAAACACAGTTGTCTGACAATAAATGGCTTCAGCCAACCACTAACCATGAGTGAAAGAAAAGTTTTTGTGTTATCATTCATATTCTCTGAAAAATGGTTATGAAATCATAAATTATGCCAGGATAAACTTATGAGCACAACTGTATTTGATTATATTTTGGCAAAAACTTATGTCACAATTAGTAAAGAAATATAGTATAGTTTTACATTTAGATTTATTTTCACCATCTTTTGATGGTAACTGACTACTATTTTGTTTGGAAAAACATTTCCTGATAGTATAGAGTTGTACAATTCAGTTAGTTTTAGTATTAATGATTGGGAAAATATTCTATAAAAAATTAAAGACTTTCTGGACATGGTGTTTTGTGTAATGGTGGGGATTTAAAGGGATGGTTCACCTTCAAGTTAACTTTTAGTATATTGTAGAAGGGCCAATTCTAAGAAACTTTTTAATTGGTCTTCATTATTTATTTTTCATAGTTTTTTATTGATTTGCAATTTTCTTCTGTTTTTTGTAGCTTTCAAATGGGGGTCACTGACACCATCTAAAAACAAATGCTCTGTAATGCTACAAATGTATTGTTATTGCTACTTTTTATTACTCATCATTCTATTCAGTCCATCCCCTATTCATATCCCAGTCTCTTATTCAAATCAATGCAGGGTTGCTAGGGTAATTTGTACCCTAGAAACCAAATTGCTGACACTGCAAACTAGAGATCTGCTGAATAAAAAGCTAAATAACTATAAAACCACAAACAATAAAAAATGAAAACCATTTGCAAATTGTCTCAGAATATCACTCTCTACATCATACTAAAAGTTAACACAAAGGTGAACAACCCCTTTAATGACAAATTATACCTCTTTTTGGGAAATAGGTAAAACTAGGTCTTTCATTATGTATGGGAATAATTGAGGCAACTTAACTTAAAATATAGAAAACATTGTATTTCATGACAGTTCTCCTTTAAGATTATAAAGCTTGGAAATAACTCTACAAATGCTTCTGAGATGTTTTACCATTATCTAATGCTATATTTAAAATCTTTGATTTCTTAGAACTTTAGTTGTTTTGCTAAATAGTAGCTAGATGCATTTGCTTTATAATATTGGGTTGTGTTTACTTGTTCTCACTTTTTTTAAAGAATTCAAAATTAACTAGGTCTTGATTGTGTAGTTTCTCTCTAACTAGTTCTTTGGTTCTGGCACTAGTTGTTTTAAGTTTATTTTGTGATTCCAAATTAGTAAACACTTGCTCTAAATTAGTAGTCATTGTAGTTAATTTTTTTCAGTTATACTGGGCAGCTTTCTGTATAAAAAAATCCTCTAATTCCTTTAATTACTGCTTTCTAACCAGTGTTTGTGACAATGACAGCTATGAGCAGATTTATCAAGGGTCAAAGTGAAAATTCGAAATAACAAAATTTTTATTTTGAAGTAATTGTTTGGTACTCGACTATCGAATAGGCCAAAATTTTGTGCAAATTGAAAATACAAATACAGATACAAAATTTCCTTATTCCTAAAATAACCTGTATAATCTTGCATGTGAAAGCCTTCAGGTTGAGAAGCCTTTTGAGATGGAGCCTCCCTGTGATGGGCGTTAGAGGGACGAGTGTGAAGCGATATCTTTAGACAAGATAAATATATGTAGTGTTGTCTGAGCTTTTGACAGCAGCCATGCTTAAAATTAATTAATGAAAGGGTTTAGAAAATGGCACCCAAAGGCAAATAAGGCAACTAATTAAGGTTAAGTTTGGAAAAATAAATCAAACCAAATGTTTAATTTTTTCCCCAGGTTTGTTAGAGAGAGGAAGACTGCCAGAAAATGTCACAGACTTCACATATCTGAAATTATTATTTTATTTTCAGGTTGCTAAATGAGTTGATGACTGTATGGATAAGACTTGTATAAGCTATTGGCATCCAATCCTTCAATTATCATTTATCCCTACAGCTTTGAAGGTATAATAAGGGATGGATTAGTACATCCAGGATTTGAGAAGGAGAACTGGATATGTGAAGACATAAAAATGTGTTCCCAAACTCATAATCAGTTTCAGTTTTTCAGTCTGAACATAACAGCCTCATTTTACTTATGTTGGGGCCTTAATCAACATACATATATATCAGAGAAGATCAGACATTTTATGTGTACTGAATGTGGTATAAGTCCTTATAACTTACTGCTCATAAAAGTTTCATTTTGTAAGTCAGCTATCAGTGGTAGGGACTGCCACCTCCCTTATACCCAGTGGTGTAAATAAGGCCCCCACAGACCAGGTTCTGAAGGGTCCTACTGCCACTGGGTTCTGAGGGAACCTGAATCGATGCCAACTGAGCCCGCTGTTGCTCGCACCTGTTGCTGCTTCCCCATACTTCTGTGTGAAATGTACCTGGAAGTGACATCACACACCAGTGATGGCCAGAGTCAGGTAGTGTGTGAAACACAGCAGCAACTCTCAAAAGCCACTCCTCTATTGCCAAGGAGGGTGGGATGGAAGAAAAAAAGGGTGGAGCCACTCAAAGGAGATTGGAAGGGAAGGGTAAAAGAGTGAGGTGATGGGAAGGGAAGGGAGGGGAAAAAAGGAAAGGACAGTCTGATAGGGAGGGGATAGAGTGATTTGTTCTCTTCTGGTCTGGCACAGTTCATTTAGAGGCAGCAGTGAGAGATGTCGTGGTGTGTACGCTGCTGCTGAGCTGACTTAGCTCTCTACGAGCAGGCATTGTGCAAACCTGGTCCTGTGACTGCAGCAGGGCAACATTTCTTCTGAAAACAGTGGTGAACACTAGTAGAACATGACTGACCTGTACAATGAATATTTTTTTAATGGTCTGAGACCATGGCAATTTTTGGGCAGGGGTACGGTTGTTATCACTTATTAGGATTGCTAGATTTAGGCCAATTATCTGGTGGCCTAAGACTAGACATAGGTAGAACTATTTTTATATTGTGGGGGACCACAATGGCTTCCTTCATATCTTGTTCTTTTCCCTGCATAGATTAGGACCATTGCTTGCCCTACTAGACATTTAGGCGCAGATTTACTAAGGGTCGAATTGTCGAGGGCTTTTAGCACTCGAATTCGACTAACGAATATTTCGAATAAAATATTCGCCGGTTTTGAGCACGTTTTCGACTAGTCGCCAGAATTGTACGATGGAACGATTCTACGAAAAGTCACAGAAACAAGTTAGAATATTCGCCAAAATCATACGAATCGAACATTCGCAGCGTTCGAACGCACTATTGAAATTTGCAAAAGACTTAGAAAAAAAAACCTATGGGAGATTCCCATAGGCTTCTATTGCAATTTGGTAGGTACAATCTGGTGAAGTAGGCAGTCAAATAAAAATTTAAAGGGCAAGTTCTTCGACTGGCGAATAGTTGAACGATCAAATATATATTTTTTTGATCTACTCGATCTATTCAATGCGACCGAATATTCTATATTAGATAGTCGAAAATGCTTAATTTGCATATTCGAATAGTCGCACAATCAAATAGAGACTATTTGAGCGAATATTGGAATCCTTCACATGAATTTAGTAAATCTGCCCCTTAGTCATAATAATCATCTTGAACCATCTTGAATCATCTTGAACTAAAGTTCAGTAAGTCTAAATAATTTTATTCAGCCTTAAGAGTGTTGAATTGCAGTTCAGTCAGTTAGTATAAAGTATCTTTCTACAAGGCCTAGCATTGGCTCTTGTTCTAACTGAATATCAGTGGGTTTAAATATCTTACTTATTTCTTTTAATTTGAATATCAGTATATTTAAATATTGGAGGGGGCACCAAAAGTTCCTCACCCGGGTGGGCTGAAAGTTCCTCTGCAGGGAGATCTGACAAAATCTACTTACGCCACAAGGCCTGGACTGGCAATCTGTGGGTTCTGGCAAATGCCTGTAAGGTGCCATCGAAACTCAGTATTTAGTGGGCTGGTGGGGGCTGATTGGGCCTCTGTGTAGCTGAAATGCCAGGGCCTATTTTAATTCCGGACTTGTTGTCACGAGCGCTCGGCGCTCCCTACCTGATTCCCGGCGCGGCGCGGATCCAAGATGGCGGCGCCCTGCAGGAACACGTGGGCGCAAGAACGCCGGCGCCGGAGCGCCGGCGCGATGACGTCACGCGCAATGGGGCCAAATTCAAAGTTAAAAGGACGCCGGAGACCCAGGTTCAATGCCCGAGTATAGCTCAATATTGCATTGTGTTCCTGGGTCTCCCTGTTATCCTGTGACTCCTGTTATTGATCCTTTGCCTGTCTATTGACCTTGATCCTTGCTGCCTGCCTATTTGAACTCTTGCCTGGACTTGACCACTCTACTGGATTTCCCCTAAACTGTACTTCGCCTGGATTTGCTGGAAAGGACTTCCTCCTTGATCCTGACTACATTCCCCTCGTGGGTGCCGAAGGCCCCCGCTGACACTTGTATGACAAGTATATACCTTGATCAATTCCACTGGAGACTTCATAATTGTTATCAGTGCATTGTGTATTTAGTGTGTATTTATATTTGTGGTTTCAGCTGAAATATCAATTAATGCAATGCACTGATAAAATGTTTTCAGTGGATTTGATCAAGACACATTCAGTACACACTGCACTTGATGTAACAATAATGCTTCTCTGTGAATTTATATTCTTGATCTCTAGTTTCCAAGGTTTCTATAGCTTTGGTGAGCTTGTAATGTGAATTTAAATTATCTGGGTGTGATGACTAGAGTTACTGGAAGGTTTGTATAATTTGGCACTAATCAGTCTCCACCCTTGCAGTATCAAATATGGTGCTTTATCTTGGGCAGTGTATATTTCACAATGAACCGAAAACTGATTGGGATGAAGATCAAGTTCTGTCTTTTACTCCAACACTTCTTTCAGTCAGGGCCGGGCCAAGGTAGTTTGGCACCCTAGGCAAGGGGTACAATCAGCACCCCCCCACCCAATTCTGTATGACCATTTCCCACCTATTCACTTTTTCTAAAATAAAGAAACCTTATAACACATTAATGAATCAAACTGTACATGTTCCAGCCAGCCAGCAGCACCCAAAAATTGTCCCTAATCTGTACCTGTGTCAGCAGCACCCAAAATATTGCTCCCAATCTGTATGTGTGCCAGCAAGCCAAAATATTGCCCCAAATCTATATATGTGCCACCAGCATTGCCCCCCAAGTTTGGACCCGTGCCATCAGCCATGGCCCCCCAAGTATGTATCTGTGCCACCAGCCATTGCCTCCCAAGTCTGTACTTGTGCCACCAACTATTGCCCCCAAGTCTGTACCTGTGCCACCAACCATTGCCCCCCCCAAGTCTGTACCTGTGCCACCAACTATTGCCCCCAAGTCTGTACTTGTGCCACCAGCTGGCCCCCTAACTCAGTAACTGTGCCACCAGCATTGCCCCCTAAGTCTGTACCTGTGCCACAAGTCTGTACCAGCCATTGCCCCCCCAAGTCTGTACCTGTACCATCAGCCATTGCCAGAGCAGCAGCAAAAATATTGCCCCAGATCTGTGCCAGGCAAAGGGCAAGTAAGAGGGAGGTGAGGACTGAAGTAGAGCAGAACGCTGCTGCTGGAGACAGGGGCAAAGTTAAAACTTAAAGAAATAAAAAAAAAATTGTTCCCCTTAAGTGCTTAATCATTATTGTAACTGTACTTTGTATTTATTATTGTATTTTGTACTTACTTATTATTGTAATGACCTTGTTTGTTCTGCTAATTTATTTTTCTGCTGTGGGGTGCTTTGTTCTTAATTAGTACTATGTACATTAAAATATACATATACACATAAACAGAACTGAAACAAAGGCACAGCGAGAAGCTGCTCTGCACCTGCTTAATAATTAAAGGGACAATTTTTATATTATATTATGGAACCAAAAGGATTCCTTCAGTTTGATTTAATTTAAGATTCATCAAAAGTTATGTGTTAGGAAATTTTTAAAAATAAACACATTTAATAAAGCTGTTACAGTGTCAGAATATGTTCGACTGATTTGAAGAGCCAGATAGCATTGCGTTTAATTAGATATTATTGCTCAATCAGTAGCAGCGCTGGATAATATCACCCAACCCAGTCAGAAGCAAATTGCATGTGTGGAGAAAAGAATTTGGATAATTATTTTTCATACTGGAAAATAATTATTGTTTTCGCTCTGTATAAATTACTGAGCAATGAAGAACCAGCTGCTAATCTATTGTATGCTGTTGTTTGACCTTATAATTACAAAGAACATTCCTTTCTCATTTTATTTGTGCCCCTAAATTACTCCAGCACTAGTGCCTGGAGTAATCTTGTGAACTTCATCTCAGTTACATCAAAAATCCAGAGAATGGTACTGAGCACCTACTGTTCAAAAGAAAAAAAGACAACAATCTCAGTAAAAATGGAGTGTCATTTAAAATTCTTGTTGAGGATATGTATACTTGAAGCTGCTAAAAAGTTTAAAACGCATAACACTATAGTACTCACTAATAGAGAAACGTAATTGTTAAACTGAGAAAAAATCAGGCCCCCTACTAAAACATTAGAAATATACAATAATGAATCAGGAGACACAAGGGAGACATCAAGCTTTTTTCAAAAGCCTAGAACCCATCATGTCTTAGAGAGCTCATGATCACACCTAACATGTGCCTTGTTGGGTTGCCTAATCTTCTCCCAGCAGCTACCATGTAGCAGTTTGGACCCAGACTCAGCAGTACAGATAAAATATATCCTCTTTATAGCCTAGGGTAGCTTATTCATTAATTTTCCCCTTGATATGGCAAACCAAGGCCAATGAAAATATGCATTATGTCTATAATTATCCAGTAAGGAAGGAAAACAGGCCCTTTAGGACTGCAAGGCAGTGGAAGGACAGGGACATGACAGGTCAAAGGAAGTGGACCCTGAAGTTAGTGAGCTGGGTTGTGAGGAATTTGATAGGGAATGGACTTGTAGGAATAGGAGGGGAGAAGGATGGAGCTGAGAGAGGTTGGTGCCATTTTATACTCACAGCAAGAGACACCCACCCTAGAGTGGGAATATGGATGAGACAGGTTTTTGGTAGTAGCAGCTAGGGTGAAAATTGGAGAGAAGCGGAGTCAGTGTGGAGGCTAGGGGTGTGTTATATTTGGTAGCCGAGGATGAGGAGAGTATAACAGTGCTTTATTAACAGGCTCATACAGGCCTTATGCAACAACAGTAACTTCTTACTTTCACTTTCAAGCTGTAAAGCGTATGCACAGTACAAGTCCTGTGCACAGTGACACCCGCAGGCCATTTGTATAAACACCACATATTCCCCCTATAGTAGGAAAGCATTTGGGCAAATGTAATAAACAACAACAATGCATCTTAATAGTCCTTGGTCCATGCAGGTAGTTTTCTTATTCTCTCAGTACGCCTTATTGGTTCACTTTCATCAGGCCTATTACAGTTGGCATCAGGAGTAGGAAAATGTCCTTCATCAAATGGAGCTTCTCCAAAGTAATTTCTAACAGGAACAAGACCACTTGCATTCCATATGCGTCCATCAGACAGTTCATATGTGTATGTTCCTCGCTGGCGTCTCACTTCAATTGGTGTAGTAAATTTAGACTGTCCTTGTTTCAGTATTCCTGGTTTCTTAATTCTGCCTTAAGATCCAGGCTAAAAGTGTACTTCTTTTGCACCACATTTTCTATCAATATAAGCCTTGCATTTGGCTCGGTGACATTTCACAATGTCAGCAGTAGATGATTTTGTAGGCACAGTATTTTGTGCATGTTTGATGTCTGCAACATGTAACTTAGTGCGCATCTGTCTGCCATGTAATAATTAAGCTGGAGGTGATTGGGTTATTGCATGGCATGTTGTTCTGTAGTTATGTAAGAACTCTGTTGTAACTACTTCCCGAAATTTCCCAGTAAGATTTGCTGTCTGTAGTGCTTCTTTCAGACTTCTGTTGAATCGCTCAATTTATCCATTAGCTTGTGGGTAATACACTGAAGATTTCCTATGCAAAATATTCCTCTCTCTCAGATAGGATTCAAACTCATATGAGACAAACTGTGGTCCGTTGTCTGATATTAACTCCTTTGGATTTCCTTCTCTGCTGAAGACTGTAGACAGAAATGTTATTACTGTAGCTGATGTTACATGAGAAACAAATGCAATTTCAGGCCATTTACTCTAAAAGTCCATCAAGGTTATAGCAAATCTACAGTCTATAGGAGCATAAAAGGACCCACAATATCAATAGCAAGTTTTTCCCATGCTGAATCAGGAAATGATACTGGCTGAAGTGGTGGAGTATGTGTGATAGCTGTTTTGTCATGATTCTGACAAGTAACACAAGAATGAGTGGCAGTTACCACCTCAGCATCCATTGCTGGCAACCAGTATAGCTCTCGAAGTCTTTGTTTATGTACGTAAAATTCCTTGATGACTCTTATGTGCAAGTTGTAACTTTTCTCGCAAGGTTTCTGGTACCAATAAACATGAGCTCCACGGACAACATAGCCATCTACTAAGGACAGTTTGTGTCTAATCCTGTAGTAAGGTTGAAGATCAGAACTGAGTTTCTTCTCAGCATTTGGCCATTTGCTTTGTAAGATGTCCCGTAGTTTTACTTGAATCAGACATGTGAGGCAAGCTTGCTTAAAATCAGCAGCTGTAACTGTAGATGATAGTAAATCAATCAATGCTACAACTTCTATGTCCTCATCCAGTGTATCAGAAGCTGAGGTAAAGGTAAACGTGACAATCAGCAGTAACATTTTTCAAACCTGGTTTGTATTGCATTTTGTAGTTGAAATTCAGTAGCCTTGCTGACCATCTAGCTATACGCATTCCAGCTCTTCCGAGTACTGTAGTTAAAGGGCTATGATCAGTGCGTAATCAACAGTTGAATACTTCTGCTCTGTCTCTGTAAGTGTTCTGGATGCTGCACCAATACCATAGTCTGAAGCATCTGTAGTAACCACAGTGGGTAGTGCAGGATCAAATAAAGCTAGCTCTGAACTGTTAGCTGTTTCACTATTTCAAAGCTATGTTGATCAGATTCTGACCACACCAGACTTAAAGTTCCACGTAGTAGTGCTCTAAGTGGCTCCACAACTGAAGCATAGTTTGGAATAAACTTAGAATAACAAGAAGTAAGAGCTAAGAAAGTTTATAAGGTCTGGAAAGCAGATGGAGTAGATGCTTGTGTAACCGCGTTGACATGGTCAGGGTCAGGCAGTAATCCATCTTGTGAAATTATATGACCCAGAAATGACAGCAGAGTTTGTCTGAAGTGGCATTTCGAAAGGTTCAGTTTGAGTCTGCAGAATCAATGCATTTCAGAATCTTTTCCAGGTACTTGTCATGAAGATCCATAGTTGGAGTGCAGACAATTATATCATCCAAGTAGCATTGTACACCAGGTATGCCATGGAGGATAGAAGACATCAGTCTTTGAAACAACTCGGTGCTGAAGCCAGTCCATAAGGTACACGCTTGAAACAAAACAAACCATCATGGGTGATAAATGCAGTGAGGTCTCTGCTTTCCTCATGCAGTAATACTTGATGATAAGCACTCTGAAGATCCAGAGTAGAAAAGAATTTTGCTCCTTGGAGTTCAGAAAATATTTTTTCTATGTGTGGCAAGGGATGATTATCCATAACAACTGCTTTATTAGGTTCACAGAATTCAACACACAATCGAATACCTCCAGTTTTCTTCTTTGTTACAACAATTGGTGAAACCCATTCACAGGATACTAATTTTTCAATCACATCTTGTTCTACCAGTTTCTTAAGTTCCTGTGAGACAGTCTCCCTTATAGAGTAGGGCAATCACCTCAATTTCTGGCGTACTGGTTTTACATCTGGTCTCAACTTAACTTTGTGTACAAAATTCTTTGCACAACCCAGTAATGTGCCCAGTAATGTGTTGCTTTGTGGTGAAATTTTGGCTGTGTGGCAGGCACTGGTATTGTAGTAATTGAACCATCAATTAATTGTAGGTTTAATGCAGCACAGAGATCCCTTCCAAGTACAGCATTACCTTTATTCACAATGTAAAAGTCACATTTTGCAGTATTTTATTCAAATTTTGCAGTCACTGGCAAGCAACCAAGCACAGTGATTGTGATTATAAATGACCAGTTTCAGGGCAGGTGCAACAAGTGTATCTTTTGCAAAGTATTTCAAGAAAATATCCTTTGGTAGTATGGATGCAGCTGAACCTGTATCAAGCATCAGGTTAATGGAGTGGCCCTTGTCAGCAGAAGCAGTACTGACACTGTTAGTGCATATAAACTTGTCTGGAATAAATGTACCACCTTCATCCACACTTAATTCTGTGACATGTGTAGTAATGACTTCATGAACATCTTTAGAAGAACTACAGCAGACCTTTGCAAAATGTCCTACTTTTGTGCTGTTGCTGAACTGTAAAGCTTTTGCAGGACATGTAACATGATTTGCAGTGTCTTGTGTTGAACCACAGCTAAATCAGTATTTTTTATTTGTATTTGCTGCACAGTTTTGCAGTCTAGGTGAATCCCTTTCCTTAGCACTGTATTTTGCCTGTGACTGTGCATTATTAGGCCACAGTGCTGAATTCACAATCTGTACATTTCCAGCAGTTCCTTGACTGAGAGTTTTAGCCTCTGCCACTGCTGTTTCAATTTGGTTGGCAACTGTAATAGCCTTTAGCAGTCTCTCTCTAATGCGAGGTGAGTTTGTTTTTTCCACTATTTGTTCTCTTAGCATTTCATCTGTTAAATTCCCAAAGTCACAGGTAACAACCAGCTCTCTCAAAGCTGCTACAAAGTGTTCTGTGGATTTGCCATTATGTTGTCTGCGGAATTTATATCTTTCACCAAAGATATAATGTTAAGATACGTAATGTTAACTTATGTTCTAATAAACTTGGCTGTGTCCTTTTCAATCCACAAAGAAACGTATGTGTGTGTGATTACTGAGGAGGGAGTTGGTTTAAGGGTATATGGTCCATATGTTTCATATGTCTGATTGATTCAATGCAATGACTGATAAAGGCATAGTTAGACATTTTAAGAAGAAATTGTTTTGATCCCAAGAAAAAATATACTATAACTTCCTCCTGGAAAAATAGTGATGAAACCTTTTCTAAACACACAGCTATAACATGGAATGAAAACACTAATAACAACTAATTCTGCATCTTTGCTGTCCTGTTACAAATTTCCTTTAGTTTTAATTGAAAACCTTTTACTTAACTATACACCTTTCATCTTCTTACTTCATTATTGCCTTTAATTCATTTAACTGACGCACTTATATTTCTTCAGGCTGTGTGAGAAGTTGCTATCTAACTAAATCCTTCCATTCGGTTTCTCTTTATACATCCCAATTACCTTTTTTTTATTGCCACAGTAACATCCATTCAGCTGGCAGAGCTAGAGAGACAACAGGAGCATGGCATCAGAGATATGGGCGAAAAAGTGATTTTTTTTTTTGACCCATTTAGGAATTTGCATGAAATTTACATGGACCCATAAATGTATGCAAAAAAGAAATCCTGCATGGAGCTACAGTGTCTGTTTCTGTAGAATCGACTTGACTATACAAATCTAAAGACAAGTTTTTCATACAAGGCTAATAAATGAATTTATGTTCTTCAATCAATCATGAGTACAATTTCAATAAATGTTTTTTACGCCCTGTAAAATCACACCTTGTTATGTTGGTACATGCTGCACTGAAAGCCGAGGTATGAGCAAGACTTTTTTTTCCAAACACAGGGTTGTTTGCTTGCTGCTAGGAAGAAGGGCAGAACCTGCATTATCCTAAGTAAATTAGTTTGACATGATCTATCCCTCATAAAACTAAGATGACTCTTACTAATAATATTGTTTTTTTTTCAAAATGTAATCTTTAATAATATCCCTTAGTAATCCAACAAGTAGCTTCTCCACTACTGGAGCCAAGATTAGAGGTTTCGAATCTTTATCTGTTCATAAATACTGGCTCAACAACCTGGAGTGCAGTTTCTAATATGGAATTCTTAAAAAGCAAACTCCAACTTACTTGTTGGGAAGCCATTTCTCCCTCAAATAGCATTTAGAGCTTAATAAATAAAAACTCACCCACATTCTAGTCATTCCTACTGAATGTAGGTTGTTTATTTTTTCAGCATATCTTTCATATCTCTATTTTATTGCTTGGTTTGGTTGCATGTAACCATGTAGTAGGATGGGTTTGGGTGGGTAGATGGCTGGTTAAATGTGTGCTTGGTGATTTGGCTAGTTAGTTTGGTTCCTAGTGTAAAAAAAGACTTGGACAAGGGCTTCATTTGCCTATACAGCATTACATGTGAAGAAACTACAGTGGGTGACAAAGGCCCTGTGCTTATTGACAGTTAGTTTGGTTTACAGACCCCATTTTCAACAATATCTAGTTTCAAACGGTAACTTCAAAACACAACAGGAGCAGAAGGATTGCGAATTCAAACTGATGAGAAAGTTTAACACCCTACAATGTGGCCTGAACATATACAGTTTAACGTCCAGATATGACTTTAACTAAGGGATATGACATCACAGCTAAGGACAATCTACATCTTAAAAGATACTTTCCTTAAAGGAGAACTAACCCCCCCATTGTGATAAGTCCCTACTGGCCCAACTCCCTGCCTCCCCCCTGCGCAGTCTTACCCTGAATTTATTTCCCTCGACCTCACATGCAGAGTGAGTGCAGTGGAGCTCACTCTAAGTTTGCTATCATTTCTGGTGTTTGATGTGCAAGTGACATGCACTCGTTTGGTGCAACTGCACTGCTGTGACTGACACGGAACACTGAAGCTACAGGCAGGGCTGAATTCAATAAGCATGCTGCAGGTCTCGTCACAAAAGGAATGCACAGGTTTGTGGCCATTCATCAAATGCCCAATGCAGTGTGCAAAATGGCCGTCTGCAGCCTTTTTTTGCACTTTGCGCAGTGTGCGGGGCATTGGAAATGACCCTTTACATTTGTGGATTTCTGCAAGCTATTGAAATATTGCATATATAGAACACACCAATAATGCTGTGACAGTAATAACACACTAAACCTAATTGTGCAACTTATACAATTGTAATCCTACCCTCTGGACTTACTCACTGCCTTTCTGCCCATAGTTAGAATAAATTAATGTCAGTATTTGCATTTATAATTTAAATAAATCCCATATCACACATATTCATCATTTTGAATGAGAAGAAACAATGGTAATTAAGTGGTGTACTTGCAGTAAAAAGTGGCTGCCCTGAAAAGCTGGCAGTTTAACATGGGCATTAGAAGTCACAGGAAATCTAAATGTTGGCTTGCGGGGAAGATTAAGCTCAAACTGCGACAAATAGCTTCTGACATGTTATGATCTGCAATTCTGCCATTAGAGCATTTATTTCTTTCCCAATTCTATGTACACCTAATTGCTCCTTGCTACAGTTCTCAGTATCTACAGAGTAATGCACATCCAGGAATCCTAGAATGGAGACAATAGTAACGATTAATTACTAACACTTTACCCATTGCCAATCAAAACAACTTAATCACAACTGAGCCCAAATACACAGATAATTTTGCACTGACTGCAAATATATAATCCGACTTTGCTTGGATTTTTTCCAGCTTAGCATCCAATATCATTCTTTCAAAGATTTTGATTCCCATTGTAAAATTAAAATTGCTAAAGTAAAGGAGTGATAATACTTAGGTTGGGACATAACCTTGTTGTTTTATCACATCAACAATATCCATTGAATTCAAAGATGCTCCTATTAGCTCCCCATCTTCTTTTCTGCTCATTCACTGCACATGCTTTGTGCTGCTGTCACTTACTGATCTTAGGGAATTTCAATGTACTCTACATATATATATAGAATCTAAAGATCACTAATTCAGATTTTCTTTACATGGCAGCTCAGAGACCAATGTAACTTGCCTCAGAGCTTGATCAGTATCCCAGTAGCATCAGATTATATGACAGACAAACCTTAGTTTCTGCTTGATGATTTGCAATGACCCATAAGCTTAGCATCTCAATAGATGCTCAGAGAACCCTGACACTAGTAATGAAATCCAAAATGGTGGCCCCCCTATTTACAATTTTGAAGGCCTTAATTATTAGTGCAGTAAGTTCAGCATATAAAATATGACCTTTCTAGCCATATTTGTTTTAGTTCTCTAATGTGTAGTTACCATTACATTACATTCAGCATATAAAATATAATCTTTCTAGCCATATTTGTTTCTAGTTCTCTAATGTGTAGTTACCATTACATTCCATTGGGAGTAGAGTTGATCATTTTCTATACTCCCTGGTGCAGGGAGTTTGGGTCTCATCAATAGTGAGTACTTTGTGCCCCCTGCATGCCTATTTTCAATTAAAATACCTATTTGTAAATACTCAACGGGGGTATTTTAAAGGCACAGAGCACTTGCAAAGAGTTACAGCAGAAAAATCATTAATGCTATTGGGTACATGCTCTATTATATATATGTTTAATTAAAGGAGAAGGAAAGTCGAGACTTACTTGGGGGTGCCAAATGTTATGCCCCCAAATGATTGTAATGACTTACCTGAAACCCTGGGCCGGTTCTCCTATCAGCAGGAAACTGCACCGGCCTGGGGTTTTAACAGTGAGCACCAAGGAGCGATAGATTTCCGTCTTCTTCTATCTTTGCATTTCCCCGGACTAACGCATGCACAGTAGAACGAAAAAGCCGAATTTTAAGTTAAAGTTAGGCTTTTCGTTCTGATGTGCATGCGCAGCCACTCGAAGACAGGGGAAGAAGGAAGTCTATCATTCCGTGGTGTTCACTGGTATAACCCCAGGCCAGTGCAGTTTTCTGCTGATAGGAGCACCAGCCTGGGCTTTCAGGTAAGTTATTTCAATCACTTGCCAAATGTTAGGCACCCCCAAATAAGTCCTGACTTTCCCCTTTAACATTGTGTGTGTATGTGTGTAAAAGGCATCTATAAACTATATATATATATATATACAGGAGCTTATAGATATTTCCTGTTCAGTAAAAGCAGTAGAATTCATATAGACTTGTCTGTGGCATTTATCTGTGTGTTCATGACAAGGCCATGCCAGGGGGTAGGCAAAGCAGGCACGTGCCTATGGCGCAAAGCTGGAGGGGTGCCAGGCACTCACCTGCTCTGCCTCCTACCCCCTAGTCAGCACCAACATTGTTTTCACGCTGGCGCATGCTCCTTCTCTGGCGCAGACATCCTTTTGCTGCACAGGCGCACGTCCTTTTCTTTGCAAACATTTACCTGTGCCCTCTTCCTCTCCAATCGATAGTTACCCTGTGTAGGATGGAGGGGATCGGCACCTCTCCTAATTAGTCACAGAAGAAGAAAATCCAAACAATTTGGGTAAGTGATGCGGGGAAGCTCCCCTGAATAAACCGCAGGGGAGCTTCCCCGCATCACTTACCCAAAGTGTTTGGATTTTCTTCTTCTGTGACACGTCCTTTTCTTCACACGTGTCTATTGGGCACCTAGCTGGCCAGGTTGCCTAGGCCACCTGGCTGGCCTGGCCCTGGTTCATGAAAAATGTAACAATTGAGATGTGACATTTATTTTCACTCCCACCAACTTCTCCAAAGAGGTTCAAATAGAAGATTTCTGTTCTTTTCTTTAGTCTCTTGAGCTGAGTATTTACATTCACCTTTCGCTGTTCAATTGCTCTTCTCCATGAGGTAATATGTTTAAGGGCCTTACTGTCTGAAGTTTAGTCTTCAAGTGAAATGCATGCTCAGATCAGGTGACTTGGCCATTCAAGAATATTCCACCTCTTTGCTTTAATAAACTCCTGGGTTGCTTTGGCTGTATGTTTTGGGTCATTGTCCATCTCTATTTTGAAATGCCTCCCAATCAGTTTGACTGCATTTAGCTCAATTTGAGCAGACAGTACATCTCTGAAAACCTCAGAATTCATTAGATTGCTTCTGTCCTGTGTCACATCATGGATAAACACTAGTGTCCCAGTGCCACTGGCAGCCATGCACACCCAAGCCATCACACTGACTGCCAAATGTTTTACACATGATGTGGTATGCTTTGGATCATGAGCTGTTCCACACCTTCTCCATACTATTTTCTTGCCATCAGTCTGGTAGAGGTGGATCTTGGTTTCATCTGTCCAAAGATGAACTGTGCTGGCTTTTTTAGATGTTTTTTTTAGCAAAGTCCAACCTAGTCTTTCTATTCTTATGAGTGGCTTGCACCTTGCAGTGCACCCTCTGTGTTTACTTTCATGCAGTCTTCTCTTTATGGTAGACTTGGATATTGATACGCCTACCTCCTAGAGAGTGTTGTTCACTTGTGTGGCTGTTGTGAAGAGGTTTCTCTTCACCATGGAAATGATTGTGCGATCATCCACCACTGTTCGGTAGACATCCAGGTCTTTTTGCGTTGCTGAGTTCACCAGTGCTTTCTTTCTTTCTCAGGATGTACCAAACTGTAGATTTTGACACTCCTAATATTGCAGAAATTTCTCTGATTTTTGTAACTGGTTTTGCAGCTTAAGGATGGTTTGTTTCACTTGTATGGAGAGTAGTGATGGGCGAATCTCCCGCGATTCGCTTCGCCTAGAGATTCGCGAATTTCTAGAGAAATTTGCGAATCGGTGAAAAATTCGCGGGACGATTTTGTCGCTCGTCGCGTCAACTTTGACGCGTCGCGTCGTTTTCGGCACGCGGCGCGTCATTTTCGGCGCGTCGCGTCAAAAACGACGCGCGACTGACGCGCGACTCGTTTTTTGGCGAAATTTCGCCAAGCAAAATTTCGCTGGTGATTCGCGAATTTATTCGCCAGCGGCGAATCGCGGGAATTCGCCAAGAATTCGACCTAGGCGAATAAATTCGCCCATCACTAATGGAGAGCTCCTTTGACCGCATGTTGTCTGTTCACAGCAAAATCTTCCACATACAAGCACCTCCCTCAAATCAACTCCAGGGCTTTTATCTGCTCTATTAATAATGACATTACATAGGAATTGCCTACACCTGACCATGAAATAGCCTTTGAGCCCCTGAAATGAAGCAAGTATGTTAAAAAAAAGTTCCTCACATTTTTATGTAATCTTTTTGTTCAACCCACTGAATTAAAGCTGAAAGTCTGCAGTTCCACTGCATCTAAGTTGTTTAATTTAAAATTCATTGTGGTAATGTACAGAACCAAAATTAGAAAAAAGTTGTCTCTGTCCAAATATTTATGGACCTAACTGTACATATATACATACACACACATAGGCAAAAAGGAAAATAAAATGTAAGGCATACTTAAAGTAAAAAGTAAAGTAAAACCAGCATTTATTGTTACATTAAAAAAACACAGGCAGCTACTGTGGAATGGACACTTATCGCGTTTCGAGAACACCCCTAATCAGAGGATTGATCGCATTAGATGTTCATTCCACATCTGTGTTTTTCAATATAACAAGATACACTGGTTTGACTTTATGAGAAAGTATGCCTTACATTTTTTTCTTTTTTGCCTTGGATAATCGCAGTTTGAGGAGTTCTGCATCATGTACAGTGAGCACACTGAAGCGTTTGGAGTCCATTTGCGTTATTCAGTAGCAGGGATTTGGCTGAGGTGGATTATTATGAATTTTATGCATGCAATAAAGGTATACAAGGCGAAACACACGCACAATAAGTATAACCATGCATATAATAAACACATACAACAATTTCAGAGTTTCTCACATAAAGCCCAGTCGATGAAGATTTATCTGTTAGTCATGGCAACCCAGCATTAGATCTGTCATCTGGAAATATACAGCGAGTGCCTGAGAACAAGTAGGCTACATATATTTGTCTTCTGGGAGTTTCAATTCATGAGGTGTGTACGGCTCAGCTTGTTGCTTGTGGAAATGTAGACTACTCTAGGATTTTCCATGGCCATTCCCATGTGTCACGTTTCTAAGCTCCAAGCATAGCAAGTTCACAGTATGCATTTATCATCAGATCTGAATATGCTTCCAGTCTGCAGATATTGGCAGATTACAGTTTCTTAGGGACAGTATCCTACCCATGTAGATTTTTTTTTTCATTTCACCGCCACAATGTAATTATAAAAGAGCTGCTCCTATATTAAAGAATATTTTATAACACAGGCCAACCCGCTCCTACATCACCACAAATTAATATGTTTGTGTGTGAGTGCGTATTTTTTTCAATATCTGTAGCCAACCCCCAAAACCCTTATAAAATACATTCTGCTGTATACACAATATAGATAAAAAAAATTGTGCACACTGGTCTAGAACTCTGGTTCATTTATCACATGCTGCCAGTGGATCATCTTCTTCAACTCATAGTTACAATCGAGGTGGCCATATACGTAGAGATCCGCTTGTTTGGTGATGTCTCCAAATGAGTGGACCTCTGCCCGATATGCCCACATTGAAGTGGGCATTATCGAGCTGATCTAATCATGGGCCCTAGGGATCATAATGCATCTGAAACGGGCAGGTGGATCATGGGACCGCATCAACGTACAGATGTGGCAGCAATCTGATCAGGGAAGCCCAATGGATGGCCCCACGCGCGGCCAATAAGCTGCTGACTCGGTATGTCAGCAGTTTTTATCTGCCCGTATATGGGGGCCTTTAGACTCATATGCAAACTATGAAAGAGCTAAATCCCATTCTAGAAAGAATAGAACAATTGGGATCTTTCTCTAGCTGACTTTGCACCCTTTCTCCATCTGTCTAGCAACATCTCAAATGGAGGGAAATCTTAAGAAAGTGGAAGAATGGGGGTATCTGCCTCTGCTCTCTTTCCCATCATGAATTCAGTGCTGACAAATGCATGCAGTGTGGTATTCATAAGACACATATAGGTCTCTGTTTCTGAGACCTCTGAGACCTGCAGCAATCAAGAAGAATATAGGGCAGGGCACACCATATTCTGATGGTCTGTTTCTCACTTTAATTCAATCGATTATTATTTTGCTATCATTTTATGATTTTGATTCCACGTGGTTCATAGGCCATTCTGCTACAGTTTTCCCAAACCTTTAATATATACAGTATATGTCATTAAGCAACTGGGTGAACACCAAGTAGCATACTGCAAGACTGGATCTCAATTACTCTGTCTGTCAGAAGTGACAAAGGTGATTATTTGCTAATGTTTGAATCCTCCTCATCACTTAATTTGCCCTTCCCAACACTTTAGTCCTATTATGTTATGATCCAAAAATAGTATTTCATTTAAATATGTAAAAAAAAAAAACCTAAAAGTGGTGTTAAAATGAAAAACTAACTAAAGGGGATAAAATAGTAATTTTTTTTCCTAATAATTATAATATTTTTTTTATTACATCTATTTCATATCATATAATACACTGTATTATAAAATATAATATAAATAAATCTAAGAGTTATTATACTATTATCAATAAATCCACCTCAGTTTAGAAATAGATGAACTCTTTCTCCATCATTGATTAGATTATGGACAGAGCCATATTTATATTAAGGCCCCTGAGGGCCTGTGCCTAGGGCGGCATGGTTTTGGGGGGACGGCCGTATGGGTGCCTATTTTTTAATTTTTGGGGGTTTTTTCAAACCTACCCACCCTCTGCCACTGATTTCCATAGGAAATCCAGTGATAGAGCTGAGGGGGTGAGGGGTGGGAGGCAGAGGAAGCATGCGGAAATGACATCAAAGCACTGTGTTTTCCGTTGAATATGGCGTGTGATGGCACACTGACATCACGGGCATAACTCGCTGTCTCTGGAGTGAAGTGCTGACATCACTCTCACAAAGTAAGGGAGTGTCGGACTGGCCCACCAGAACACCAGGAAAACTCCCGGTGGGCCAAGGTGTTAGTGGGACCTCATGCTGCTAAACTTTTGGCCTATTTCATGGCTATTCCCTATTTCTATGAGAACAAAGAGGTTAAATAGATGGAATAATTGATTATAGTATGTAAAGAAAACAAACTAGAAGAATAGAGGTTGACTGAGGAGATGAAGAATATTTGTACTGAGAGTGGTCCCCTGGTCTAAGGTTTTATGGTGGGCCCCTGGTCTAAGGTTTTTGGGTTGGCCCCTGGTGTCCCAGTCCGACACTGATCGGACCTAAATAAAGTTTATTATTATTATGATTATTGATTAGCCTTAGATTTTGTCACGCCCACATGGCAAAGCATAAAAGCATAGAATAACAAAAAACCTGGAAACAGTTCTTATATTATAGAAAATGGCATTGAAATAGCATTGAAAAAATATGAGAATTATTAAATGTAATAACCGCAAAAACCTCTAAGGCAAAACTTTGCCCAGTAAAAGGTGACAAGGTCCTATTGAATTCAGTAAGATCTGTGCTGATCTGACGCTTTAAATCAATTCAGACTTTTAGAGGTTTTCAGTATTTTTGTATTGTTAGCAGATTGTTCATTGCTTTTTTCATTCTTACTTTTTATATTCAGTAATACATTCAGTTACAACTGTGCTTTTAAAGTTTGTGAGTTTAGTTGAGGTTTCAAAAACCTCAAAAACCACTAAAATTCAACCTTTAATAAATATGCTTCCACATTACCACTGTTGTATACATGAAAAGGTCTAAGCATGGCTTGTTTTATAAACTCCAGCTCCAGGAGTAAAACAAAACTATGATTTTCACAGTGACACTGTAACAGCCAAAAAAGTTCCCTCATCCCTAATAATCATATTGTGTTTATAGAATATGTCCTATTCCCAAAGGTTAGGGCCCTCAATGAATTTTGCTCTGGGGCACAGTAACTTCTAGTTATGATACTGAGTAAGCAGAATACATCACAAAAGAAAAGATATAAAAAAAAAATAGAATGGATACTTTGGGGTATGGGTCTAGGTCACCAAATGGCTACCTTGCATGTATCTGAAATGTAGCCCTTCTTACCCAAATATGTAGATTGTGATAAAAGAAACAGTTTATTGTCTATCTTTGAAAATATGGGGCCCTTTGTATAGTGTTCCTTAAAAAGAAAATCTCCTGACCATGATATTTTACAAAGTGCCTCATTCAGCAATACCCAGATACCATTCATTTTGTCCCTTTGTGCTCATTCAAGCAGCATATAAACTGATCGTAGGGTGCAGTGCCAGTGGGTGAAAAGCAGTTTGGTACTTACCATGTGTCCCAAAGAACCAAGTTCTGTTACAATATTAGATGGGTAAGAGTTAGAAAACAGAATGCCTAAAATCCTCCCCCAATCTGCCACTTATGAATGTGGTGCTGCTGCCTATCATGCAGTACTGTATTCGTATGGATAGTGTAGATCCAAGACAAGTACTGATGGTGGGGTAGGGTGTTAAGTGCAGAGGCGGGCCAAGCTGGTTGGACGCCTTAGGCAGCCTGCCTGGCAAACTTAAAGCCCCCGCCTTATGGCGCACCAGTGTGCTCAATTGGCAGCGCACACGTTCTTGACCCACGCATACAACAAGGGGAAATGGCTCAGATCAGGGGTAGGCAGCAAAATAGGTATGTGCGCTCTAGGCAAGTGCCTCTTCTGCCACCCTATAGTTCTGGCAAAGTGTGATAAAACATGGTGCCTTGTGCCTATTTTGTACTTTGCAACATACCCTACCATATATATGTGTATGTATAACTTTATTTGTAAAGTGCTTTTAAGCAGCAGCAGCCTTATACAGAGCATATAAAAGTATACACAGAGAAGACAAATCACATAATAAACATATACAGAATCATATCAGGACAAAGAGCTTAAGTGCTGCGTGGTAAGAGACACACTTGAACCCTTAAGTGTGGAGCCACCAGTCTAATTTGAGTATTCTCTCATGGGGGTAGATTCATCAAAGAGTGAAGTTAAGAGTGAAGTTCCGCCACTAGAGGGAAATTCCACAGCTCTCAATTCATTTCTATGGGATTTTTAAATGCGTATTCATCAAAGGGTGAACTTTCACTTCACCCATTGATGAATACGCCTTGCAAAATCCCATAGAAATGAATTGAGAGCTGTGGAATTTCCCTCTAGTGGCGGAACTTCACTCTGATGAATCTACCCCATGGTTGCCACCTTTTCAGTTAGCTAAGCCTGGGCAGGACGGTTGATGTCGCAAGGAGGGTGGGTTACTTTGGGGGGCTTTATGACATCAGCGGGCATGGATATGATGCAATGATCGCTGATTTGCTGATTGCCAGATTAGCTCATACAGGTATAAGTTTTGTGACCCCATGTTGCACTTATACCAGTACAAATTCAAATTAATTCACAAAGGCACAATTCCAGCCTATTTATAAACATTTTCTTTCTTAGCTCGTATTTTCTGTGATTCAAGTAACTCACTAAGGCACAATTCCAGCGTATTTTCTGTTTTAGATCTTCATACTATCATGATCCTTTATTCCTTTATAAACTACTTAATGCTGAAAATCATTTAATAATCACATTCTAATAAACATTTACAGACTGCCTTGCAATTATCTGATAAATGTTTTAAGCATTCAGCTTCCATTTTAGAGTAGCCTGTAAAAAGGAGGTTCTTGCCTCCACTGGGGGGTCTGCATTTATCACTCTTTTTTCACTCAAAAAAAAAACATAATTGGCCTAATAAATCAACGAAGTTGAACAGCCTTACCTACAAAATTTGCCTTGGCACAAAGTAGTATATCATTATGAAACTTGTAATTTCTCTATATGTGTGAAACTGATAACTCACCATTTGGCATAGAGTGAAGTTGTAAAACTGCTCTAATTGCACAATGCTAATCATATTTAAATATTTTTATGTTTATATATTTTTATATTTAAATAAAAAAAAAATACTAACCAAACAAAAGCAGCCTTGTAAATAGATACCAAACCAAGATCAATATATGTCATATTCGCACTCATTAAAAGTCAATCACCATCCATTTTAACCATGTTATCATTTGTTTCTACAACAATTGATAACACTTTATAAATCATAAATCATGGTCATCCAAGCAATTACTTTTTATGAAATGTACACATATCAATTTCCTTACTGAATGTTCAATTTAATTATTACAGATCATTTTTATTTTCCATAAAACAAGCCAATTATTTATCTTTTCAGTACTCTGAGTTCTTTAACACCTGACAATTATGCTCAGAAGTATAGAGCACTGCAAACATATGGGACAAAAAGAGATCAATTAGATGACTCACAACCTGGTAGGTGGCAGAATTTGAAGCTAATAGCTGGCTTTTCAGAGCACAATTAACTCAGCCAGCTAAGAAAAGGCAGAACAGGGTGGATCTCTGGTGTGTCTCCTCTTTGTCACGGAACAAAGACTGTCTTCTTAATCTCTGGCTTAGACTGCGGAGAAAGCCGCAAGGGAGCCAGCAATGGCACCAGGAATAGCTGAGTGTGCCATTGTGTAATTATTAAATTGCTTTCTTAACCTACTAAGTGCTGAAATAAAGAAATAGCCAGTTTGTCTTAAAGGGGTTGTTCACCTTTGAGTTAACTTTTAGTATAATGTAGAGAGTGATATTCTGAGACAATTTGCAATTGGTTTTCATTTTTTATTGTTTGTGGTTTTATAGTTATTTAGCTTTTTATTCAGCAGCTTTCTAGTTTGCAGTGTCAGCAATTTGGTTTCTAGGGTACAAATTACCCTAGCAACCCTGCATTGATTTGAATAAGAGACTGGAATATGAATAGGAGAGGGACTGAATAGAATGATAAGTAATAAAAAGTGACAATAACAATACATGTGTAGCCTTACAGAGCATTTGTTTTTAGATGGTGTCAGTGACCCCCATTTGAAAGCTGCAAAGAAACAGAAGAAAATTGCAAATCATTAAAAAACTATGAAAAATAAATAATGAAGACCAATTGAAAAGTTTCTTAGAATTGACCCTTCTACAATATACTAAAAGTTAACTTGAAGGTGAACAACCCCTTTAAAACATACACTGCTTCTGATAATGCTTCTAAATAAACAGACTATTATTACCATTTCATAATAAGGCTGGATACACAGCCTTTACTGGCATGATGTAGAATTTTATTTGGATGATGGTTTTCCACAGAACTGACGGCTATAGAATGTTATATACAAACTTTTAAAAGAAAGTAACACTTTTAAAAGCCTATTTTTTTTTATTATCAATAGATATACATTTCAAGAGATTTCCAATAGTTTATGTATGTATGAATGTGTGTGTGCAATAGGCTAGAAGTAACCTCTGAGTACCAGCAATGCTGCTTTGGGTATTTATATGGTAATGGATCTCTTTGTGCATTCTAATATCCCTCTTTTTTTAAATAAAACCGGGAGATATGCTATTCTCTGTATAGAAAGAGAGAGAATGAGGAGTGAGTGAAACATAAGAATCCCTTAGTTGATATACTAGATATCTAGATGCAACATGGATTCTTGCTTGGTGCAGTTTCTTTTGGAGACAGGCACATATCATTCTACTTTCAGAAATGTGACTATTGATTTCACCCCATCCCAGTTCATGATGGGAAGAGAGAAGAGTGAATATTTTATAGATGTTACAAATAGATAATTGAC
Source organism: Xenopus borealis (assembly GCA_024363595.1). Lineage (NCBI taxonomy): Eukaryota > Metazoa > Chordata > Amphibia > Anura > Pipidae > Xenopus > Xenopus borealis. Next base: position 135,587,810 of record CM044434.1, on the reverse strand, counting down.
AGTGACATTGCAGGCAGTGCAAAAGATGTCACAGAGGTGGAGCTATGATGTTGAGATCAGCGATTGGCCAGTCAAGGGAGAGCTTACCTGGTTTTCCATATTTGGAAAACTAAGCAGCCTGTCTTGACCCGGTCAGTCCTTCTGAAAACCGGACTTTCCAGGTCACATCTGGACAGGTGGCAACCCTAGGAGACAGGCAGGCGATTTTGTGGCTTTTCGGGTTCGATGAGAGAAATGTACTTGTGAAAGCGAAAGGGGGTGGGAATAATGAGCTGTGACAAGGGTCTTAAACTGTGTAAATCCAGGCCTACTTGTGACAGGTGTCAATCCCAGGACCTCTATGCAACTGTTGACCCTGCACTTTGTACCAGTTCATTTGTTGTCAGTGTCAGGTATAAAATGTGTGCATTGGCATACATACATTTCTGAATTGCATTCAACAGGCAAGATTATCTGTGCTTTGCACTTGCCCTTGATTGATAATTGAGTTTAATTGTTTTTGAAGATAGGTGGAAAAAAAGAAGTCGTTGGCTGACACCTGATCAGGGGGTAAGGCACAAGTTTGGGTTGAATGTAGAATGTAGAAAGAGGAAGAAGAGCAAACATCAGGGTAAAATAATTAAACAGATAAATTGGAGCCAATGTTACCAATGTAGTTAGTTATCCAAAAATGTATAAAGGCTGGAGTGACTGGATGTCTAACATAATAGCTAGTACACACCTGCTTTTCAGCTCTCTTTGTTTCCACTGATTGGTTAGCAGGCAGTAACCAATCATTGACTTGAGGGGGGGGACACATGGGTCATAACTGTATCCCTGGGTTATTATTGATTGTGATTCTTTGCCTTGTGCTAACTCCTCACTAATTAGTAACTGATCAGACTTACTAGGTTATTTTAAGGTCAGTAAAATGTGATACAGTAAACAGAAGATTTATTATTAACATGTATTTCTATAGTGCCAACTTGTTTCGTAGCGCTGATATTTACTTGCATAAGGCTATGCCAATGGTATTACCGGAAAGGCAATGAGTCGATAAGTCTAATGGGTAAAATGTTTGATTTAGGCATGGGAATTGCTCATGCTATATCTCTATTGGACAACAATGGTGAAATCTCATAATATAGCAGTTGTGTCCAGCTACCAGAGCTATAAACTGTATAACTTCTGTGTATCTCCAGGAAACAGATGTTGTTTTAATCAGCTAAAAGAAACTGATATTATATTAGTTTTAATCAGTGTTGGACTGGCCCACAGGGATACCAGGAAATCTCCCGGTGGGCCCAGGTGTCAGTGGGCCTCTTGCTTCTAACAATTTGGCCTATTTCATGTTCATTCCCTATTTCTTTATGAGGAAAAAGAGGCTTAATAACTGAAGAATAGAGTATAGTAAGTAGATCTAAAAGAATAGGAGAATACAAAGGTTAAGTGAGGGGGAGAAGGAATAATAGTTTGGAAAGTTGGGACCCTGGTCTAAGGTTTTTCTGGTGGGCCCCTGGCATCCCAGTCCAACACTGGTTTTAATGAAGTGCATTTGCAGTATTTATTGCCTTCAGCTGAAATTTTTGGTATCCTTGAAATAAAAAAAAACTTTAGATGCATTCCATGGGATACACCCATAATGGCCCTGAAATGTTTTGTCTCAAAAGAGACAGAATGGGGGTTTTCTGGATAATGGATCTTTCTTACTTTTGATGTCATACCTTCTGCTAGAAAATAATTTAAACATGAACGTAACTCAATAGGCTGGTTTTGCTTTCAATAAGGATTACTTATATCCTAGTTTGCTTTAGGTACAAGGTACTATTTTATTATTACAGAGGCAAAGGAAATAATTTTGAAAATTTTGGATTATTTGGATAAAATGGAGTTTATGGGTATCAGGGCCGGACTGGCAATCTGTGGGTTCTGGCAAATGCCAGAGGGGCTGCTATAAGGTGCCATAGAAAGTCAGTATTTAGGGGGCTGTTTGGGCCTCTGTGTGGGTTGATTCGGCCTCTGTGTACCTGAAATGCCAGGGCCTATTTTAATTCTCAGTCCAGTCCTGATGGGTATATCTCGTAATTCAGAGCAGTGCGGTATAATTCTGTTACAACAGAAGGAGATCCGTACTCTGTAATACATCAGCACCACCTTTAATGAACTAGTATTTGGTGACAGAGAAATAAATTTTATTGCAATGGAGTGAGTCTGAACTTGTAAACACTCAATTTTTTGTTATTTGAAAGAGAGTGCAAGAGAATATGGTACTAATTATCTGTGGCTAGCATAGATCATTATCATTCTTTCAAATGTATATTTATATTGCTTTCCTTCAGCTAATAAATGCAGGGCCTTTAACTATATATAAACACTGTGCGTGAAGTCTGTCTAATCATAAGAGCCAAGATCTGTACCTTGCCATAAGTAAACTAATAAATATTTGGGAGGCAGACAAACTGGAACTCTGCAATTAAATATATTTGCCTTAGCAGTTCATTATTAGACAGTAGCCAGTTTATGACAAACACTTATTTTCTGCTGCATTAATAGACAGCTTTGTCGAAATGCAGAACCAACAGAAGGTTCTAACTGGAAGTTGTGCTTATTATACACTCCCAACAAAGTTATGTTAACTGACTGCCTTCCTAAGAGCTCCCTGAGTCACTATGAGCTTCATCGCGTACTTAGCATAAGAATGTCCTGCCCTATGTGTCAGTAGTAGATTACATATAAGAATAGCACCCTGGTTTAAATAAAAAGCAGATCAAGTGAATGAACTGTACCTAGACAAAAGTTATGATGTAGTGATTAAATGCATTAAACGTCCCCAGTCCCTATATTAAAACAACTGTAAGGGGATCATTTATCAAAGTCTGAATGTCAAAAACTTGAAAACTTTGAGGGTTTTGTTTACTATAAAATCTGAATTTTTAGTGGGAAAAAAAGCAAACTGAAATTTTTCTGGATTTATTAAAACCAGAGGCAACAAAAGGTCATAATCCAAAAATCCGGTATCTCACCTGCCAAGGATATTCCTCTCTCTCAGACAGAATTCAAACTCAGATGAGATGAACTGTGGTCCGTTGTCTGATATTAACTCCTTTGCATTACCTTCTCTGCTGAAGACTGTAGACAGAAATGTTATTGCTGTAGCTTATGTTATATAGGAAACAAATGCAATTTCTGGCCATTTACTGTAATAGTCTACCAAGGTTATAGGAAATCTACAGTCTATAGAAGCGTCTGCAAAAGGACCCACAATATCAATAGCAAGTTTTTCCCATGCTGTATCAGGAAATGGTACTGGCTGAAGTGGTGGTGTATGTGTGATAGCTGTTTTGTCATGATTCTGACAAGTAACACAAGAATGAATGGAAGTTAACACATCAGCATCCATTGCTGGCCACCAGTATAGTTCTCGCAGTCTTTGTTTTGTACATACAATTCCTTGATGACTCTCATGTGCAAGTTGTATGGGCTTTTCTCTCAAGGTTTCTGGTACCAATAAACGGTGAGCTCCACGGACAACATAGTCATCTACAAAGGACAGTTCGTGTCTAATCCTGTAGTAAGGTTGAAGATCAGGACTGTGTTTCTTCTCAGCATTTGGCCATTTGCTTTGTAATATGTCCCGTAGTTTTACTTGAATTGGATATTTGAGGCAAGCTTGCTTAAAATCAGCAGCCGGGCGGAAGAGGCGATTAGTCACCTGGCGACTAAATCTCCTCGAATCTGCTCGTCTGCCCCTACCCTAAAGGGCAATTCACCTTCATTAGCAAAACTGTAATAACTGGAAAAAATCACAGAAATATGTTCAACCTTTCATAACCTGCCAATTTTTGTAAAATGAAATGGTAATTAGGGGGTGTGACCACAAAAATGGGTGTGGTCAAAATATTATTGCCTCGCTAATGGCTGCAACTTTTTTGTCCCTCTTTTTATGTCTAGAATGTTGGGAGGTATGAAAGGTATGGTAGGCTCACCAGGGTTTGCGAGAAAAGCTGCAGGCTGCTGCAGAGGTAGAAGAAACATCTCGTCGCCAATTTGTTATGTTTTGGTAGCTGAGGATGAGCAGAGTATAACAGTGCTTTATTAGCAGGTTCATGCAGCTGTTACACTTCAACAGTAGCTTGAACTCTAACCCTTTTAAACAGTATAGAAAGTACAGCGTATGCACAGTATACTCTTGAGCAGAGTGACACCTACAGGCCATTTGTATAAGCACCACACCACTGTTACCCAGAATAAATAGAGAGAAGGGTGAGTTAAAGATCTAAAGTTAAGTCCTCTATAGCCAAGGTCCTGTTAACAAAGAAATGTAGGAATCTTTCATTGTGCTGCTAGTGGTTTTATTTGCTAATTTAAACAACTTCCAAGTACAGTGTATAACTAATAAGGGTGATTGTTATCTGCCGCAGAGTGATAGTTATAAACTATCCACTATCTAAACCATTTAATAGCACATCACATTCCCTGTTATCTATTCTGTCTGGTATGAACCTTCTATAAATGACTTGTTTTCTATGACAAATTGCCATACACCATCTAAAGCCCTGTAGAAATATCAAACTTCAATAACATGCCCTGGAGAAGTAGTAAATCTTTCATACAGCTCTAAAATCTTCATTTAACATTTATCTGCTTTAGAAGGGGTTAAATGTTGGTGGTGTAGTTGGCCTTGGGGAATGCATGTTCCTTGTTCAGCCTTCTTCTAGAGAAGTTTATATAATTGTTAATACAAAAGTGTAATTGCCCTACCTGCTGTCATGATAAAGGTATGTGTCTCCACCACAAGACTGAAAGCTGGAGTTAGTGTCCATGCACAAAGCTAATGGATGCACAGCACTTAACCCCTTTAATTCATCACAACTGAAATAAAAAAATTATATCATGTAACCTGGATGTTTTCCATATTTAAGGAGATCATAAATGTTTTGACTTTAAATCTCAAATGTGATAATAAATGGTATTGTTTATATTGGTAATATGAGGAGGAATACTCTCATCAGACAATTTCTCATGTTTACATAGTTGTATATTCTTTTCATGCATAGTGTATATTGCTCTGGATTTGTTGCTCCTGTCTTGCTTACATTACTCAATTTAATCACTCTTCTAATTTACACCTTTGATGTTTTACAAAGTTCAGCTGACATTTTTTTTAATCTTTTAATTTAGAGGCATTTGCTGAAAGAAATTTTTAGTTTACCTAAGAAATATATATATTGTTTTTTAGAACAACCTAAGGTTTCCAAATGTGCCTAAATACTTGGTCACTTCTAAAGGTGGCCATAGACACACAGATAATATTGTAGGTAACAAATTTTCGCAGAAGACTTGGATATTGGTTGGCTCATTGATTGGCCTGGCAGGAAAATTTTGACTGGGCACCTTTGAAGGCACCCGAACTTCGCCCATTGTTAGTGCTGAATTGTCAGATACAGGTAGAAATCTATTGTTTCTATCTGTATATCTGCTGATTCAGCTCTATTCGTGTGTGTTAAAACAAACAATCTTTTCTGGAAAGATAATTTCCAAGTAAGATTGTAATTGTAACATCTATGGCCACCTTAATAGAAACTATAAAAAAATGAAGTGTACTTTTCATTATATAAAGAAACACATCAAAAATAAAATTGGAAACCCTCTTCTGAGTGTGCCATTTCCAAATATGTATAGATCAAAAACCAACAGCTGTACAATACATTTTAAGCAAAAATCATGCTAGATGTCCCAGAGTAATACAGAAATAGCTATACGTGTATTTTTACACAGACTGATTTTATAAGGATCTTTCCTTTTCATTTTTCATTTTATTTTTGAAAAAAAACAGCAGAACAAATCACCAAACAATGAGAAATAATTCAAGCATCACAAAAAATAATACATAAAAAATTCATATTTCATATTTTTATATTTAAACGCAAAGGATATATATATATATATATTTTTTTTTTTACTTATTTCTCATATTGCCAGTTTCTCACAAGCCTTGACAGAGAAATGTTTTAATAGAAAGGTAATAAATAAATGATGTATTTAACACAAATTTTTTTGTGCGCACTACAATTTAGAAACCATCTGTGGCCAAGGCACACAAGAATATTTCAGTAGATCTAACAGAAAAGTGCCTAAAAACTTTTTTGTGTCTGCTTTTGTTGGTGATGTTGAGAATCACCTGACTGCAGTGGCATAGCTATAGAGGAAGCAGACCCCACTATCCCAGGGGTTCCCAGGGAAAAGTGGGGCCATACTGCTGGGTCTGCTTCCTCTATAGTTAATAAGAACCCCCCTTCCCCAGCCACTTTCTTACCTGCAATGGAGAAGCAGAGACATGGGGTGGAGAGTGGGTTGGTCCAGGTGGGTAGTGGGCAGGATCTTGGTTGGGTCAGGGTGGGAAGTGGGCAGAGGCAGTAGTGTACAGGAGGATAGGGGTCGGAGGGCACTGTGCCCCTCTGAAGATTTTTTTGCAGGGTGGCCCAGCACACTCTAGTTACACCACTGCCTGACCCTTTAACAGTTCAGATGGTTGCACATGTCACATAATCTTTTTTTATTTAACAAATCAAAATAACTTTGCACCTCACTGGTGTGCCCACTCTGAATGTTAGGTGTCTGTACAGCAATTACTCCTGGCTTACTATTTCTATCATCAGAGACAACTCTGCACCTAACCGCTTATAATAAACCTTTCATTCAAGTAAACATTATGCACCAATTAACAACAGAAACAAATAACAAACAGAAAATCCCACATGCTGCCATAGCCATTGCAAATGGCAGTGTTACGGGGATCTTCTATGGTGTTTTTATACATTACATGATGCCCAGATGCTTGTGCTTTCAAGCTCAGAGTTTAAAAAAAAACAAAAAAAAAAAAACACAATACTGTATGCTTGATAAAAATCTGTAGGCCAAAAAAAATCTCCACTTGTGATACTGCCCCTAGAGACACATTAAGAAATCATGCCTCTATGTTTTATCTTGTGTTGATATTAATATAACATTCATGTCAACAACTGCCTAATTGGCTGGTTCTTTCAGTAGCCAGTCTCATGTCAACCTTGCCAAATATTTCAGTTGTTATTTCTTCCCTATTGTTTATTTGATTTGTGTAAGCCCTTGCACAGGATAAAGGGAAATATCAGCCAGGTAGTGATTGAAAGGCAGCAAAAGTATTATTATTCTAATTTTATTATGCTAATTATATGTATTATAATAACAATTGTTTTCTTACACAAATAAAACTAGCTCTGTCATTTGTACATGCTTTTGGCATCCTTTCAAGCTTACCTGTGCAATGTGGAATATCTTGTTCCACTGTCTAATGAGCCTTCAATTTTAGTTTCATCATTAGTATTTTTTTATCTCCTCCAAGGCCTGTAGGAGACAGGCGGGCCTCGTCTGGGTTTGAGTTAAGAATAGAGGAGGTGTTAGAATAAGTTTTAATTCCAGTCTCCCCGCCCAAACATATATTTTTTCCCTACAGAGGCTGGCAAACTGTAGCTATGAAACATGAAGCCATTTATTTTAATGACATTTTTCTAAGAAGGCAGGAACATGATCCCTTCTCTAAAAACCCGATACCCAAAAAGCTTTGAAATCTGTCAAGACCATCTCTCATAGGGGCACCATTACTGACGTTGAAATTTTCGCTTCGGAAATCTTGGTGCAACTTAGCCAGACATTATTTCATGACGAATACAACTATTAATCAAAATACATAATTTTGTCTCAGCAAAAGAACACTGGTGTACTTTCTTCAGCGAAGATTCGATGGTGCAAAGATTTCTTAGCAAATTTTCTCTAGCGTTACTTTCTTCCTTGCGAAAATTACTTAGACTTACATCAATTTAAATTCAGTGGGTTTATAAAGGTCATATGTATGTATTTATAAGTGATGTTTTTATTAAAAATGTCCAAATCCCATATTGTCCTAGGCCACGAGCCTACCATAAAACAAATGTGGCATGAGCATCAAATGTGTCAATAAGATATTTTTAGCAGTTACAACTTGTAAACATAATCCCACTTTAAATATGAAAAATATGCCGGTGTTTTGACTTTTTTTTGTAACTTTTTTGCAGTACATGCAATGATGTCAATGTTGAGGCTGTAGCTTCATCTTATGAATTCGCCAGTCACAACCTGGCAAAACAGACTTTGGAGAAAAGGGGTAACAAATAGAAACTTTCCCATTTAGATAAATAAGCATATTAACAATTGATCGCCTGAGAGAAAATTGGACTGGCAAAACAGCACAAAAGTTCTCTAGCACTAAGTTTTTTTGCTAGTGAAATGTATTACTTGCATATTAATAAATTGAAGTTTTTGTGAATTGTCATTTTTAGTGATGGGCGAATCTATCCCGTTTCGCCAAAAATTTGAGAATTTCCAAAAATTTTCGAAAGAGTCGCGTCACGAAACGCGTCGCATCATTTTCAGCGGGTTGTGTTTTTTGACGCCAGAGAATTTTCAGTGGAGTTTTGCAAATTTATTCGCAAAATTTATTTAGCCCATCACTAGCCATTTTGGCAAATTATTACCAATTTTTGCTCCATAGAGTCCGTTTTAAGCAAATAGTTGTATTTTCTTAAATTATTCCCTTTTCTTCCACAGTAATTAAACAGTACATTATATTTAATCCTAACAACAAACTAAAAAAAAAGTTTATTTCATGTGTATATATATTCTTTTAGTAACCATACAAGAATGAATCCCTAACAAGGAATATGGCTAGAAATGCCACATTTTATATAAACTGAAATTATTGAACCAGCCTAAAGATTCAGTATCTCTATAATAGTGAGGATCCAGGCCTTTAAAATTGTCACAGGAGTTTCCCACCTTGGATTTTGCTAGGAATGTCTGAAACACGCACATGCTCAGTGGGCTCTGCGCAACTGTTGCTAAGCTTAGGCTTTGTTGCAAATCATCAAGCAGAAAATGAGGCTTGACTGTCAGAATTTGTGCTGGCTTCTGTGCTGCTATGTACCAATAGTCTGAATTATTTACTTTATATTATATGTATTCAGTATATTGTGCATTAGTCCCAAAGCATGTGCAGTGATTCAGGAGAAAGAAGATGGGGCTACAGATGCTTCATGCTTCTTTGGAGGCACAGATCTTCCCTGCTCAATGGCTGTGGTTGCCTTGGTCTGATATAGAAGTCCAAAACTTAATATACAATATTTCTGCCCTATTTCTTTAGTTAAGCCTGCGCTATTCTGGAGAGTAACAGTAGTTTTTCCTAAAGAAAAATGTTAGTGAAGTAGCGCTACTGTTACTTCGCCAGGCAAAGCGCATTTACGTTAGCGATGCCTAATTTGCATACAGCACGAAGTTAAACGTATAATAGAGGTGTATGTTACAGCCACTACATTCCACTACACAAGCCCAGGAAACCTTTAATAAATAAAATAAATTTGTCCTATTGCCCTACATGTGCCCCCTGTATAGTTGAGTTGCCATCAGTTAGGAAATGTAGGGGGGAAGGAGGATAACCCCCAAAAAATGTTCGCTATTTTTTAGTCTATCACCCTACAAGAAGGAAAAACATCCTGCACTTGGGGGTGCCAAATGTTAGGCACACCCGAGTGATGGTACTGATTTACCTGAACAGTGTCGGACTGGAACACCAGGGGCCCACCCAAAAACCTTAGACCAGGGGCCCACCATAAAACCTTAGACCAGGGAGCCACTCTCAGTACAAATATTCTTCATCTCCTCAGTCAACCTCTATTCTTCTAGTTTGTTTTCTTTACATACTATAATCAATTATTCCATCTATTTAACCTTTTTGTTCTCATAGAAATAGGGAATGGCCATGAAATAGGCCAAAAGTTTAGCAGCATGAGAGCCCACTGACACCGTGGCCCACCGGGAGTTTTCCTGGTATTCTGGTGGGCCAGTCCGACACTTTACCTGAAACCCTGGGCCGGTGCTGCTATCAGCAGAAAACTGCATCAGCCGGGGTCATACCAGTGAGCACCACAGAGCGATCCTCTTCCGTCTTCTGCTTTCTTTGCATGGCTGCGCACGCACAGTAGAATGAAAAGCCGAACTTTAACTAAAAAAAGTCAGCTATTTTGTTCAACTGCGCATGTGTTTGCCCTGGGAAATTTGAAAAATGAGAAAGCTGGAAGAGCAATCCCTTGGGGTGGCTATCATTTGGCAACCCCAAGTGCAGGATGACTTGACTTCTCCTTTAAAGGACAAGGAAAGTTAAACTAAAGAAGTAGATTAGAAATGTTGTACATTATGTTTTGTGCTTCTGTAGGGATGGCGCGAACATATATTCGCGAACTTGCGACAAAACGCGCGAACGGTTCGCGAACGTCGCGAACCCCATAGACTTCAATGGGAAGGCGAACTTTAAAAGCTAAAAAAGATATTTCTGGCCAGAAAAATGATTTTAAAGTTGTTTAAAGGGTGCAACGACCTGGACAGTGGCATGCCAGAGGGGGATCAAGGGCAAAAATGTATCTGAAAAATCCAATAGTCGCAGCCACTGAAGCACAGAAAAAATATGCCATATAAATGCTGAAAATAGTCGCAGCCACTGAAACACAGAAAAAATATGCCATATAAATGCTGAAAATAGTCGCAGCCACTGAAGAACAGAAAAAATACAGGTCAATGTATGGCAGTTGTTTGAAGAACAGTAGATTTATTTACTAGCCAGCAAAGCTACCTAACCTAAAATGTCCCTCAAATCCCTGCAGACTTCTGTCCCTCCAATACAGAGCAGTATCAAGCAGATTACTAGCCAGCACACTTTCAACTGTCCCTGAAATCACTAACAGCTCTCTCCCTACACTAGCTCTTCCAAGCAGCACACACAGACAGAATGAAAAAATGCTGCAGGGCTTCAGTTTATATATGGAAGGGGAGTGGTCCAGGGGGTGTGGGGTGGTCCAGGAGGGAGAGCTTCCTGATTGGCTGCCATGTATCTGCTGGTCTGGGGTGAGAGGGCAAAAAAAAGCGGCGACTATGCGCGAACCCAAAATGGCGAACGTCGTGCGATGTTCGCGAATATTCTGCGAGCGCGAACAGCGGATGTTCGCGCGAACAGTTCGCGCCATCCCTATGCTTCTGTACCAGCCCCAGGCAACCACAGCCCTTTAGCAGTAAAGATCTGAATCTGCAAAGATGCCCCAGTAGCTCCCCATCTTCTTTTCTGCTGATTCACTGATTCACATGCTCTGTGCTGCTGTCACTTACTGAGCTTAGGGACCACTCACAATATACAGTACATATAGAATAGAAATGTCAAAGTATAAGGCTGATTAGTAATCAATACAGATAATTACTACATGGCAGCACAAAAACCAGTGCAGCTAGCATCAGAATTTAATAATCAGTCCTGTAACATCAGCTTATATTAAAGACCAACCTCATTTTCTGCTTGATAATTAGTGACGACCCCTAAGCTTAGCTTCTCAACAGCTGCTCAGAGCCCACTGAGCATGTGAGTGTCACAGACACTTTCCAAGATGGTGACCCCCTGTGACAAGTTTGAAGTCCTGGATCATTGCTGCCATTGAGAAGCTGAAACTTTAGGCTGGTGCAATAAGTTCAGTCTATAAAATATGGCATTTTTAGCCTTGTTGATTTTTAGGGTTTAGTTCTCCTTTAAAATGTGATAGAATCCCTTGAAGCAGAAAGCAGTATCATTGGTTGCACTTTGTGTATCTAATTGCAATGAACATTTATTTCCCACTGCGTTTGCCAGCCAACTACTTTCAACACCACAAAATTTACTTGAAGTAAAGAAAAAAACGTTGAAAGTACAGTGCTGACAGGAGAATCAACAAGATTGTGGATGTGTCATTGTACTGTATAATTTATGTGTGACAGTTGGTTCCAGCCGTTAATGCTTCATATAATTACTGTCAGAACAAAAAAAAAACAGAAACTTGATTTAATGCTCATCTGCAGCACAAAATATTCCAAGCTAACAATTTTGGTGTTATAACATTATGAAGATTTGCCAATTGCTTCATGACTGTCTAGGAGATGGGAGGAGAAGAGAAGGTGAGGTTGTAACAGGAATAGCCAGAGGTGTTCAAATGTAGGCTTAAGGTACAGCAATAGAGCCATGTTTGGGAGAGCTGCTGTTTGAAGTAAAGAAACCTATGCAATCTAATGGTTCAATTCAAAGGAGGGAGACAGACAGAAAAGGGCATCTAGAGAAACCAGAAACAAACCATGAATTATCTGTGGTTAGCCACACGCTTTATGGGAACCTGTTATGAACTGTATAGATTAGAAGCCCGGAATGCTACCAGGGCCTACCTTAAAATGTATTAGGAGAGCCCTACCAACCACCGGTGTTAACCAATGCCCTTTTAGGGCCCTGGGCTTTCTGCTGCGAGAGAAGGGAGGGATCCTAGCTCGGCCAAGGGAGTTCAAGCACGTTATCAGAGGGATCAGGCAAAGGCGTAGTCTAATTCAGGCAAGGTTGATGGCAGGCAGCAAGATTCCGTGGTCAATTCCAGGCAAAGGTCAGTGGCAGGTTGCAAAGTTCAAAGTCAGACAGGCAAAAGGGTCAAAACCAGGCAAGAATATCAATGGTAGCGTAAGCAGGATCAAGGTAGTGATAACCAGCTTGGGCAATGTTAAAAATACAAAAAGCAAATATTTTGAATTTGGAGCCAATGTGACTTCATTACATCCACCGGCGTCATGTGCTGTGCAAACCTGTGCAAGTGCGAGTTCATGCAGGCATCAGAGGGGAAGCCCGTGATCTCTGGAGGCAGGAACACATGCTGGTCTCCCGGTGCTTCTTCCAGTACCCCCCCTCTCAGGAGCACCCACTGGGGGCTCCCAAAGTTACCCAGGAAACTTCCTGTGAAATGATCTTACCAAACAGGGGCATGAGTGTCTTTGGCAGCAACCCAGGACCTCTCCTGAGGACCAAATCCCCTCCAGTGTACAAGGTATTGAATGTGTCCCCTAAATTTGCAGGCACCAACAATCTCTTGGACCTCAAATTCCTGGTGCCCATCAACCAGGATAGGGGAAGGAGAAGGACAAACAGTCGAGAAGGCATTACTGACCACTGCTTTGAGGAGAGAAACATGGAAGGAGTTGTAGATCTTCATACTAGTAGGAAGCTTAAGCTTGACACAAACTGGATTGATTGGATTTTGAAAGGGCCTATGAATCGAGGAGCCAACTTGTGAGAAGGAACATGAAGCTTGAGATTTCTTATGGAAAGCCAAATGGAATCCCTAGGAGAAAAGGATGGAGAAGGCCTGCGACGTCTGTCAGCTGCCTTCTTTTGAAGAGCAGAAGCCTTACCCAGAGCTTGGTGAACAGACAACCAAATGGATTTGAAATCCTGCACAACTGCTTCAGCAGCTGGAAGTGTGGGAGGTACAGCCTAAGTATTCCAACCAAAAACACAAAAAAAGGGGAACAATCTAATGCTTCATGTCTAAAGTTGTTATGGGCAGACTCAGCCCAGGGAAGAAGGCCAACCCAATCGTCATGAATTTGGGATATAAAACAATGAAGAAACTGTTCCAGAATTTGATTGGTTCTCTCATTTTGACCATTACTCTATGGATGGTATGCAGATGAAAAGTTAAGGAAAATCCCCAATAATTTACAAAAAGCCCGCCAAAAATGGGAAACAAATTGAACTCCCCGATCCGAAAAAATGGATGAAGCAACCCCATGAAGACAGAAAATCTCTTTAATAGCAAGGAGAACAGCTGAAGGAAGACTCTTCAAAGGAATGAAGTGAGCCATCTTAGAAAAGCAATCTACTACCACTGAAATCATAGTACAGTCTGCAGACTTAGGTAGGTCGACAATAAAATCCATAGAAATGTCAGACCAGGGTTGAGTTGGGATAGGCAATGGTTAAAGAAGACCACATGGAAGAGACCAAGGAATCTTCTGTTGAGCACAAGTGGTATATGCCGCAACATATAGAGTGACATCCTCACTATCTTGAAATGAGATCCAAAGATTTCTTGACCCCTGGATGGCCTGCGACTTTAGAGGAATGTCCCCATGAGAGAACCCTCTTAACAGCATCCTGGGACACAAATATCTTGCCAGAAGGACATTCGAGAGGAACTTTATGAACAGGCTGAACTAAGGATACCGGTGCCACCACTCGATCGGGGGCAATAATGGGGTCGGGAGGGATCGTGGATATCTCTTCAGTATACAAAGAACCAGATAGAGCATCTGCCTTGACATTCTTGGAACCTGGTCTATAGAAAATTATAAAATTAAATCTGGAGAAAAACAATGGCCATCTAGCTTGTCGTGGAGTTAATCTCTTAGTAGAGGAAATCTATTCCAGATTCTTATGATCCATAAGAATTGTGATACTGATGCTAGAGATGACGCCACTCCTCCAGAGCCATTTTTATGGCTAACAACTCCCGATTACCAATGTCATAGTTTCTTTCATCATAAGAAAGTTTTCGGGAGAAGAAAACGCAAGGATGGAGTGGACCTTGGAAACTGGTATGTTGTGAAAGAATAGCACAACCTCAAGAGTAAATGGACGAGACGTGTCAGGATGGATTAAAACAGGAGCAGTACTGAAAGCCCTTTTAAGGAGCTCCAAAGCCTTCTGAGCCTCAGGAGACCTGGAAGACTTGGATTCTTTGCGATTGAGGGCAGTGATAGGAGCCACAATCTTAGAGAACCCTTGAATGAACCCCAAGAAGCGTTGGATACCCTTCAAAGTACTAGGAGCAGGCCATTCTGTGACAGCAGAAACTTTTGCTGGATCCATCTCTAACCCCAAGGACGAGATGATATATCCTAGGAAGGGAACTCTTGATTTGTGGAATTCACACTTTTCTAGCTTTGCATAGAGATTGTTCAACCTAAGATGTTGTAGCACAATCTTGACCTGAGAGATGAGCTCCTGAATGGCAGAATAAAATACTTTAGGTCTTATTAGGTCTTAGAGGGCAGTTCTTAAGACAATGTCCAGACAAACCCCAATACAGGCAGAGACCAGAGTTCCTTTTTCGAGTCCTTTCTTCAGAAGACAAGCGTGTTGCCCCTAACTTCATGGGTTTACCAGGAGAAGAAAAACCCTCTGTTGCAGACACTGAAGAGGACAGGACACTTCAAGTATGGGATTTCTGTGCGAGTCTCTCCCTCATTCGAGTATCAACACGTATCACAAGGGAAACTAAATCTTCGAAAAGAGAAGGAAGATCTCTGGGAGCCAGAAGGCTGCAACCAAAGCATTGTTGTTCCATGAGACCTCAGCAGCCAGGGTACGAAAATATATAGCATATTCTGCAGCAAAGTGCCCTGGGACTTCTTCATCAAATGGACAGAAGCATTCACTTTCCGACCTGGAGCATCGAAGATTTCACGAAAAGTTGAAATAAACAAGGAGGAATTATGTATGATTGGGTCATCACGTTCCCATAAAGGAGAAGACCTTCCCTTGTAATAAGGAAATAATGTATGCCACCTTCACTTTTTCCATAGTTAACCTCTGTGGAGCAATCTCAAAATGAATGAGGCACTGATTGAGGAACCCCCGACATACCTCAGGATCCCCAGAATAACGAACTGGTGCCGAAATCTTCGGTTCCATGGAAGACATCCCAGACGTAGGAGGGGCCACAGCTAGAGTTGAAGGAGCAGGTGGATGACCCGCTTGAGCACCTTGAAGTGCATCCAGACGAGTCGAGAAATGCTGAAGGGTCTGGGCCTGATGATGCAGCTGAAACAGATGCGGTAACCTGAGCGGGCTTCATTCTGGCCCGAGCTAGTCTGTTACGAACTGTATTGATTAGAAGCCCAGAATGCTACCAGGGCCTACCTTAAGATGCAGTAGGAGACCTACCAACCCCAGGTGTTCATTAATGCCCTTTTTTTCTGCTGCGAGAGAAGGCAGGGATCCTAGGTCGGCCAAGGGAGTTCAAGCGCGGTATCAGAGGGATCAGGCAAAGGCGTAGTCTAATTCAGGCAAGGTCGATGGCAGGCAGCGAGATTCCATGGTTAATTCCAGTCAAAAGTCAGTGGCGGGTTGCAAAGTTCAAAGTCAGATAAGCAAAAGGGTCAAAACCAGGAAAGAATATCAATAGTAGCTTAAGTAGGATCAAGGTAGTGATAACCAGCTTGGGCAATGTTAAAAATGCAAAAAGTACCTTAAATACTTTGAATTTGGCGCCAACGTGATGTCATCACATCAGCCGACGTCCTGACACAATGCGTGTCAGGCTGGATGCGCTGCGCAAACGTAAGCAAGCACAAGTTCGTACAGGTGTAAGAGGGAAAGCCTGGGAACCTGTGCATCTGGAGGTAGGAACGCGTGCCGGTCTCCCGGTGCTTCTTACAGAACCGCTGGTGCAATATTTTGCTGGTGCAATATTTTGCACATTATTATGTATTGTTGGAGATAAATATAATTTACTGTATTTAAGATTCCATATTTATATTGTACATTTTGCTTGCAGATTGCTTTAAGTCTTGTGACTCAGTACTTGCATATTCTATGATTGTAGGTTTCATTTTAATATTAGATATATTTGTTTACAATTATTTTCTCATTTTAGCTTTGTAAATTGCTTATTTTTCAGAGCCAGTAACATATGTATGCCACGTCTTCTTATAAATAATGTACTGATGAGAGTGAACAAGCCCCTAGATTTTGTTAATATTTTAATATTTCATATTCTCTTATTCAGGCTAAAGGGTACCTGTACTAACATATACATCACTCCCACTGACTATCCTCAACATCCAACACAACAATCACAAGTCATTATTGCATCACTTCGTACCTGCAGATAGGATGCTGCAAGTTGCTTAGCTATCATTGTAACTCAACATTTGGCAACTTTGGATTGGCTACACATCCATCTGTTTCCTCTGAAACGTTCATGAGAATGCAGAATTACCTTTATATGGTAGAAACATTGTGATATTTTCAGTCTATGATTTATTATTGCAATTATACATGGTACTGGTGTCCTGCCCACTTCTGCTCAAAGTAACAACCACAGAACAAATATATGTATGGACCTATAGTTTAATATGTCCTTATGGCTTTAAATCTCTATGCCCCATATCAACCCAGACCACGCCTGGGTATTCCAGCCTAGTGGTGTACTCTAACTACATTCACATAGTGCCACTAAAATAGCCCAAGTCGTCAGAGATGCCCTTCTACAACATCTAGCCCTATGTAGGTATTGTGCACCACCCTTATTTGTCTGTGGGTGGTTATTCTGCTTAATATACCTAGCAATGACGCACTGCGGGACCTAAATGCAGTATGCACACTTAGGGGCAGATTTACTAAGGGTCGAATTCAAGTGTTAAAAAACTCTCAAATTCCACCATCGAATTTTAAGGGAATTAAAATCCTTTGAATTTGAATATCGAATTCGAAAGATTTTACCGCAATTCAATTGGTCGAACGATTGAATAGGAAATGTTTGATTGAACAATAAAACCGTTTGAATCGAACGTTTCGAAAGATTTTAGCCATTTTTATTCGATCAAAAATAATTAAAACCAATTCGGTGGGTTGAAACTGGCGAACTAGGCAGTTGAATAAAAATTTAAAGGCCAAGTTATTCGACTGTCGAATATTCGAATTTTCGAATGAATTTTTATTCAAATTATTCGAATCATTCGATTCAATCAAATTTTCAAAATTCGATGGTCAAAGTGGTCTTCAAAAACGTTCGAAAATCTATTTGAAAATACGATCGAATTTCGAATCATTCATGTGAATTTGATAAATCTGCCCCTCAATGTTACCGACAGCAAGGAGTACTGTTCACCAATTCGCCTCTGATACATCACATCTTCAGGACCGAGAGGAACCGTATCATTCTGGCAGCAGCTAGGGCAAAGGGAGGTTGTTTTATATATATATATATATTTTGTAAAAGGACTCGCACTCCAGATTTTCGTGAAAAAACGTGTTGTTTATTCCTTAGTGCATATCCTAGGATATGCATTAAGGAATAAACAACACGATTTTTCACGAAAATCTGGAGTGCGAGTCCTTTTACAAAATATACTTAAGACATTGACCTACGCACCCGCATTTGAACAAGCCCGGTAAGAGTGCATACACTGGATATAGTTTATGTATGTATATATATATATATATATATATATATATATACTGTATATATATTTTATGTTTTTGTAATATATGGTAAGCGGCTCAAAACACTTAAGTAACTTTCTTTACACTTTCAACATGTATCTCTTCTGTTTCGAGTGATGGCTTCTGACAAAGTGATAGTAACTTAGTATATATTTTCTATGTTGTGTGCTTCAATTTTTTGTCTTGTAATGTAAATCTGCTAGTGGGATGTTTTTTTAAAGTTACACACATACCGGCATAACGTCACTACATACAATCTGTGACATTGGGTTCCGCCACATTGTATATTTAAGTTGGTGTTTTGTATTACCCGTCGACATAGGCTTTTGTTTCAGTCGAAATGTTAGTTGCACTTACTGTTACGTTTATAATAAAACTACCTTATTGCACCATAAGACCTGTGAGTGCAGCTTCATTAAAAGATGCTTCTAAGTTCACACGGAGGGTTGCACTCAGGTACCAGTGAATGATGTATCGTGAGTGCCAGTACACACAAACACACACACACACATATATATATATATATATATATATAATATCAAAACAGGGGGGTTGTGGGAGCACTCTAAAGGCTTTAAAGTATGTAAATACTGTAAGTACTATAAATGCTAATGCATATGTACCCAAAGCAGGGGTTATTTTGTTACAAAGTTATGATCATAAAATTGATAAGCCACCATACCATGTCAAGGTAAACCCCGAATGGCGGTCCCTAACTTGTTTTATTTTTTATGTGCATTCTAGCATTACCTGTAATCAATGTCCGTTGAACGCTGTTTTTTTCCTTGGAAAAGGAAAGGTACTTGGGGTAGGTAGTGCTACTTGGGGACAAGTGTGCTCTTTTGGGGGAAAAGAGACTAAGACTCTTTGTATGCCAAAGGAGTTGTGGGACTTTGCCTGGCATGGAGGGCCAGGATTTGGACTGCATACATCCCCTGGGTAGTGGGTAAATTAATATATAAATGTATTTTACTTTGCCTTTTTCTTACATAAATTATTTTTACACAGTACTTTGTGTGTTTGAATGTTTTCCTAATGGGGCCATCCGTAGGTGTATTCCCAGATCCCATGAGGTGGAGGCACTGCCATGAGAGGTAATTCCCAGTACCCTTTTACCTTGCAAAAAGGACTCAGGACCTGCATTAGTAAGAAAAATGTGATGTATAACCTTGGGCACAGAGAAGTGGACAAAAAGGGGTTACAAATAGATAAAATATAAAGAACACCTGCACTAAATGCTACTTTCAAAATGATCAATAAAGTAAACATAAGTAACATAATAAAAACCATCAAGTTAAACCCTTCCAAAACGCTCTACATGGGAAGATAAAACACCAGCCTGCTGCTTGATTGGGATCTGCGTAGGTATTGAATAAAGTGGTTCAGTGTTGCGTTGCAAAACTGCACCATAACAGTAGTTACAGAATTACTTAGCCTGGGCTGGTATAGTCTCTGTGCACAGTATTGAAAAAAAATGCTCTCACCAGGAAGTAATCCCAAACTCAAAGAGGAGGCTAAATGGGGGGTGTAACCAGATGCATAGCAGACACAAGTATCTGTATCTGAATGGAACTCCAAGAGTCAATCCTTCAGTGCCAGTACACAGTTTTGACCACTGGTAGTTCCACTGTATAAAATTACTGTACAAAATGATGCAACAGTTTTACATTTACATTACTGTAGGAAAACAATCAGATATGCTTTTGTTAGTCTGCCAAGGTGAAATGAGCTCCAAGAATAAAAAAAGTCCAGAGGCAGAGTGATATTAGATTATTCATGGTTATGTGTATGTTCAAAGTGCACAACTTTTAGTGAGAACTGAAAAAAGGCTTGGGGGATATCAGCATGCCGCCTTCCACATTTAACACATTATCAGATATATAACAAATTCCAAGAAATGGCTTCAGCAAAAGGGACTTTTGTTTGCGCCCATATAATTCAAGGTCTGGAATGCAGATTAGTAAATGCATGTGTACAGCTCAAGGAACACTTTGGGATCTTCTTCTTCTTCTTCTTGGGATCTAAATAAATTCTTTGGAATTGTCCACAAAAGTGATATTTTGTATGTTTGTGTAACTGCCAGCTGGTGACCTCCCTGGTGCCAAATGTTGTACCTGCCTACCAACTCGGGTCCTGAGTTCCCTTTGTAAGGTGAAAGGGTACTGGGAAACTCTCCTCTGGAAGTGCCTCCCCCTAATGGGATCTGGGAATACACCTGCGGGTGGCCCTATTAGGAGAAAACATTCAACATATACTTAGTACTGTGTAACAAATAACTTTATGTAAAAGAAAGTCAGATTTAAGGGTAAGTAAAACTCTCATATCACAATTATGCATTTCAAATTTAGCATGACGACCCACTACTTCCCTAGTAGGCAAAGTCCTGCACTACTACATTGGCAGATACAGAGTCTCAATCCTTTATCCCCAATGAGCATAATTGGTCCCAGGTAGCGCAATTTCCCAAATACCTTTCCCTCTGGACTAGGTACTTGCTCCCACTTGGCAGGCACACAAAAAGCCTGTGTCACATTGGGAGACACAAAGGATCTTCTGCCTCTACCCTTCCCAGGCAGACTCAGCTGGGGCTCACACAGAGCTGGCAGGCTCACACAGAGCTGAACAATCCAATCCAAGTGATGGCATCCTCATAGGTTCCAAGCTCTCCAAGCCGAGCATCCACTTGCTCGATCCATTCCTGAACTAGAGCTCCCAGCACTGACTATAGTGTGAGCACACACAATGCAGTTTGGAAAATCCAGCGCTCCAGACCCTCCTTGACCCCAGCCTCAGAGGCCTCCTGCCTCTACATCTTGCCGGCTCATATCACTATCTCCTCAGTGAAGTAGGATCCAGCAGTAAGATGGCAGTAATTTGTAATGTGAGCACATGGTTCTCCTTTTTACATACCTCCCAACATTTTGGAAGTAAAAAGAGACAACATTTTTTTTTCTTGTAGCATGGCCCATTTTTGTGACCACACCCCCTAATTACCATGTTCATTTTACAAAATTTGGCAGGTTATGAAATTTTTTTAAATATTTCTCCTTATCTAAACTGTTACAATTTTCTATTTTCAAAATTGTTACAAAGTATCTTAGTTGCACCTGTTAGCTGTTCTGGGCTCTCTGCCAAAAGCCAATTAAGTTAGAAACTTTGTTTTTTCTGGCTGTTCATTGCAGAGAAAAGAGGGACTTTCCAGTACAGGGACTGTGGGTTGAGCTCTCAAAAGAGGGACTGTCCCTCCAAAAAAGGGACAGTTTGGAGGTATGCTTTTTATATTAAAGTGGAGCAACGGCGACACCTAGTGACATCCTCCAGTATCATCCATACTGCACAAGCACAAGGCCTCCTGCCCTGCCAAGACTCTAGGAAACTCCACAACAAACATTAGGGGATTCCCGCACCATGTGGTTCATGTAGGAGAATTAAACCTATGGGTCCTTACATTTGCTTTTAATTGACATAAGAAAACTAGGAGTGAGGTGTATAAAGTAAATATGCAGTATAATGTTACATGTAGAAAAACCAAACAAACATAATCATAAAGAGATTTGCATAAGCATTCATATCATAAAACATGGTATCACACCATGTGCTGATGCTTTAAAATTATCAGATGTTTTGGTTTTCCTTGTCTTGTTGAGTGGATTGAGCAGGCCCAGTAATGTTAATGCTTTACTGACAATGGAGGAAAGAACCCTCTTCCCTCCAGCCTAGCAACTATTCCCTCTTACATACAGCACATGAACCCTATGTTCTCTTTCACTCTCATTGTGAAAATCACTTTACAACACATTTAATAAACCCTTAGAACCTTCGAATTTTAGAAACGCTTAGAATGCTAGTGCAGAAGCACTCAGAGAGCTACTGAGCAGTAAGTCTATGTGAAACTGCTACAGTAATATCTTTTTCATGGTTTGAATAGAATATAGAATGCTCTGAGTAACTTTATATTTGACTGAATTTACACTCCCTTTAAATTAGCCTACAATATGGTGTATACTGTGTTTAGTGGGTGATTTGAAATATTGCATTGAACCATCCAGAACTCTTCTCCTTTTGATGTTCACTCTTGCTGATAAAACAACTGTAGGCAGCAATAAATGTATTTTATTTTTAACAGCGACCCCTGTGCATAATAATGATGGTCGTATTTCAGGGAGCTAAGCATTTAGAGAACTGTAAAATTAGCGTTACCTACCTAAAATAGCATTACAAATATAAATATTCATTCTGTGCTTGTCAAGGGTTAAATCTACTGACTTGTGAAATCTATTCTATGTGATGGAGCTGAGTACTTTGTGACTTGGATTCCTGCTATGGTAATTTGGGCTGCTGACAGATTGATTGCTATGGAAGAAGAATCTATGATCTTGCCAAGAGGAGGCACATAGACAGCAGACAGCACTGAGTCAGCACTCTCTTGCATCACATTTTGTCAGTCAAAGAATAGTAGCCCATTGTCATCTTCTTTCAGTTGGTAGCTAGTTCAAAGTAGCTGGGGACGCTGCAATGCTGACCATTATAATTGCCAGATAGTGTTCATTACTCCAACCCCTTAGTCTAATAGATCTTAGTTTTAGGAACAACATTTTCAAGCAATGCAGTCATTTTCTAACTAAACTGTAATTTTTATGCATGCGTGGGCACACAAGAAAACACAATTATAAGCAACTTTCCAAAATGGATGTTGGTGCTTTAGGGTAGGGACAGACAGGGAGATTCGGGGAGATTTTGTCGCCTGGCGTTTTTAGCAGGCGACAATCTCCCCGAATTTCCTTCTCCCTGTCTGCCGATCGTTCCTGGGACAAAGCGCCAGCGCCTGTGCAGATGAGGTATCTTCGGGCGATTCCGAAAATCGCCGCGCCGCGTCTGCACAGGCGCTGGCGCTTTGTCCCAGGAACGATCGGCAGACAGGGAGAAGGAAATTCGGGGAGATTGTCGCCTGCTAAAAACGCCAGGCGACAAAATCTCCCCGAATCTCCCTGTCTGTCCCTACCCTTAAAAGTTATTTGTAAATGTAATTGCTATTGAAAGCAGCATTAGCTGAATTCCTGGTTGTTACATTGTAAACAATGTTGCAGTCTCCTCCAGCAAGACAGGTCTGTTAATTGTTTCAAATTGTTTCAAAGGCCAGAACAACCAGTACAGAGACTAGAAAGGGACAAAAAACAGCTTTCAATAGCCGTACATGTACAAATAACTTAGAAACCATAGGAAATATGTAATGAAAGTATAATGCAAAGTTGCTTAGAATCATGTTTTCTTTTATTAGGCAAAAAATTATTTTTGCAGTTGACATGCCCTTTAACCAAATAATTTGTCAGTTAGATGTGTTTAAAATTAAAAGTGAGTGTTGCAGAAATGCACTGGCCAGAAAGGTCTGTGTTTCCCACACTTCTGAATCTACCAGTCTTCTTGAGGGTAAAATACATTTTTACATTTACTAAACAAAGATTGCTGTTGGATAATTAGAATAAAATGTGCAGTACTTAATTGGTAAAACAATTATCTGGGAATAAGCAGATTGTGTGTTTGTTCTGCAGTAGGGGTGTGAGTTGGTAGAGCTGATAGGGTGTGTAAAGTAAAAACCCTTGTACTCCCACATGAGCAAGATACTAATAGACTAATTGTTTCTCATTTGCCAAATGCAGTAGACGTTTCATATGAATTCCTGGAACATTTTAGTTTATCCCTGATCAGTAATGCCTAATGGTCAAAATTCGCCTTGCATAGTCATAAATTCACCTCTCTTCTCCAAGTGAGAATTCTCCAATTCATTCAAGGAAGAGCTCAGTATAAAAATAAAAACTGGGTAAATAGACAGGCTGTGCAAAATAAAAAAATGTTTCTAATATAGTTAGGCAAAAATGTAATGTATAAAGGCTGGAGTGACTGGATGTTTAACATAATAGCCAGAACACTACTTTCTGCTTTGCAGCGCTCTAACTCTGAATTCCTTTAAAGGTGAACTCAAACCCCCCTTGAAGTTAAGTGCTCATCTGCCCCCCTCTGTTCATCCCCATCCCTGCCTCCCCCCTGCAAAGTCTTACCCCTGAATACTTCTCCCTTCTCCCCCAGTGACCGGAAAAGAAGAGTGAGCGCAGTGGAGCACACAGCCTCCATCTTCGGTAATCTTCGTAATGGGGAAGGATAAACATTATGCAGAATTACAGCAGGTCAGATGTGCCAGTTAGGGAGCATGGCAAATGAATAGGTTGTTCACACTAGTTTTAAGCATTGTATGTGGATAATCCACATGCTGTGGAAAGATACATAAACTGCATTTTCTGTTGACATCATGATGTATAGTAATTTTGGGAATGCTTAAACTAATTAAATAAAATTAATTAGCAATCTGAGAAGTGTCTGTAAGATGGTTGTAATGGAAGATTTGGGGTCATGCAAATATTGTCTGAGTGCATAACTCAGGTCTCAAGTTCAGGCCCACCGTCAGGGGGGGACAGGGGGGAAAAATGTCCCGGGCCCGGGGCTGAAGGGGGGCCCGGCAGCGCTGCAATCTTCAAAGAGCCCCCCTTACGAGCACAGAAGCGTGCACTCCGAAATCCTGCGGCAGAATGCGGAAGTGCCGAACAGAGCCGACACTAAAGTCCTAAAGTGGCGAAAATATCCGAAGTCACGAAAGGAGCCGACACTGAAGTCCTGAAGCGGCAAAAATACCTGAAGTCATGAAAGAAGCCGACACTGAAGTCCTGAAGCAGCGAAAATACCTGAAATCACGAAAACAGCTATAATTGAAGTCCTGAAGCCACGAGTTAAGTTCTACTGACACCAATGTGGGTTTTTTTTTTAATCCCCAGGCCACCAATTTTTTATTTTAATACTCTATAGGCCTCTGACACCAATTTAAAAAAAATCTTTTATGGGGCCCCAATTTTTTTTTTAAATTGCGCGCTCTGCACAAGCGCCATGGACCCCCCTTACCCCTCTATGGCGCTGAAAAATTACCCTATAAAACCTTAACAGGGACAAGGATGAGTACGTAGGAATGGGAGATGTACATTTATGTAATTCATGGGTATGATTTTTAGCACTGTGATTTTTCTTAGGACTTCATGAAAAGAATGTCTTCATTCCAGTCTCTAAATAAAACGCAAACCATATGGCTGTACAAGCATCAGAAACAGAGAATTTTGTAAGTAGGTGTGTAGAAGCCTTTGATGCTGATTTATCGTGTTTGCAGAGGTTAACTGAAAACTGTGAGCATTATCACACACACTCATATTTCCAGAACCACTTACATGTTGGACACAAGTACCTAAATGAATGGCATCAATATGGGCAACATTTGTGTCAATTCTAACACAACCACAATTGTGGCTATGTTCATAAATGAGGCTTTCTGTTTTTAAAAGAAGTTGAGCATGAAAGAGGCAGTGAGTGAGTTAGGGATATGCAGGGAGTGACTGGAATTGGCAGAAATTTCTCAAACAACAGGATAATGACCCAAGCATACCTCCAAGCTTTTTTAGCTGTTATCTTGTTACCTACCCATTGTCCTGTTGATCAGCAGCAGGGGAGTCAGAGAGAGGGAAGGATGGGGGTGATATCACTCCAACTTACAGAGCAGTAGTAAAGAGTGATTGAAGTTTATCAGAGTATGTCACATGGCTGAGGGCACCCTGGAAACTAAGAACATGTCTGGCCCAACATAAAATTTCACAATTAAATTAAAAAGCTGTTTGCTCTTTTGAAAAACAACTGAATTGTAGGATTCTGCTGGTGGAGTGCTATTAGATCAGTGATTTTCAACCTTGTGCCTCCAGCTGTTAAGGAACTACAAGTCCCACAATGCAATGAAGGAGTCTGACAGCCACAGTCAGGCAAATGCATTGTGGGACTTGTAGTTTCTTAACAGCTAGAGGCACAAGGTTGAAAATCACTGTATTAGATGATGCATTTTGTACAAAAAAACACATTGCCCCATGACCAAATCCCTTTAAATTCACTGAGTGTATTTTGGATGAATTGAATAGAAAGGTCAAGGCTAAGCAGTCAATTATTGTAGATAATGTGTGTACACATTGATAAAATACCTTGATTCTTTGCTAAATAAAAAGGGTTTGTGGCTATTTTGATGAGTGCAAGATTTAGCCAAATTCTGTTTACTTTGTATGAGCCACTGAGTACTTAGTGCTGAGGATAAAAACTGGGCAAAATGATCTGAAACATCACTCACAGATAGGGTTGCCACCCAGCCGGTATTTTACCAGCCTAGCCGGTAAAATACCTACAAGGGCCGGTTTTACAAATTTACCGGCAATGTAGTTGCTGGTAATTTGTAACACCCTCACAAAAAGCCCTCTGCCCTTCACTTTAAACTTATTTGTTCCCCGACGCTGTGGATTCTAGTTGAGGCACTCGCCTCAGGCGGCAGTGCTCCCCTAGTTACCAGGGGCGGCAAAAATGCCGCTCCTGGTAACTAAGAGCCAAATTTCCAGTTTTCAACCCAGAAATTCGGCTCTTCTAGTGCAGAGCGCTCACTTGCGCGCTCTGCACTAGCGCCGTGGACCCCCCCCTACCTCTGTCCGGCGCTCACTTTTGAAAATTAAGGCCGCCTCAGGTGGCGCTGTGCGCAGGATCGCCTCTGAGCATCACGACCCGCCCCATTTGCGTGTCATTTCCATGGCTCTGCCCCCTTTATGTCGCTTTCCGCCCCTTTTAGGTTGTTCCCCGCCCCATTTTCTCCACCGCCCAGCACTAGCCGTTTTTTTTTTTTTTTAAAGTTGGCAACCCTACTCACAGATAGTCACACAAGCCCAGCATTACTTAAGGCTTAGGAAAGCCACAAGATTGTTTAGCTAAGCAAAACAAAATCCTTGTTACTTGTGTTGCTTCTGCCAAATAAATATGAATTCAGAATTCCACAAAAACTACATAGGGGCTAGCGCTTATTCGCCAGCGTGACGTCATTTCATAACTTCGCCAATTTGCTAAGTGTCCCTGGCGAAAATTCGCTAGCGAAGTAGGTAGACTAGCGTAGTTACGTCCCTTCGTCAGTGCACAACTTCGCCTGGTGTAAGGGTGCGTAGTTGAGCACTGACGAAGGGACGTAACTATGCTAATTCACTAAGATGACCATTTTACTGAACGTTACCTCTTGCGCTAGACTTGGCGAAGTTCAATACAATAGATAGGAGTTTGAAAGTCCCAAAGTCCTTTTACTTTTTTTTAGGGGGATAGTCTGAAAAATAGCGTAATTTTTTTGGAATTTACCCTCCTTCCCCCCTACATTTCCTAACATATGGCAACACAACTATACAGTGGGCACATGTAGGGCAATAGGACAACTTTATTTTATTTAGTAAAGGTTTCCTGGGCTTGTGTAGTGGAATGTAGTGGCTGTGACATATACTTCTATTATACATTTAACTTTGTGCCGTATGCAAATTAGTCATCACTAGCATAAAAGCGCTTTGCCTGGCGAAGTAACACTAGCGCAACTTCGCTACCGTTCGCCTCTCTGAGCGCAACCTAGCATTTTAGTGAATTTGCATAGCGCTGGCGCAACTACACCTGGCAAAGCGTGGCAAACATCGGCGAAGCCAACGCTAGCGCATTTTCTGCGCTTAGTGAATTTGCCCCATAGTATCTACTTTGGTGAATTATGTGCAACTTGAGGTGCACATTTTTCTTAGTCAAAATGGCACCATTTCTGCCATGTTTTTGTGAGCTGACACGAGTCAGCTTTGTGTGATGGTACAACCCAGTAAGGATTGTCACTTTTTTGTTTCAGGTTCCCCTTGGAGTACTCTACTTGTAAAAAAAGATTATTAAAACTGTATCAACCACAGTTCCAACAATTTACAGAACAGTTAGTGCTAACCCTAAATCCCACTCTATTTGGCCATCATGCTAAGCTTCCAGGAATATCTAAATATGTATGCTCAGTAAATCTCATCTAAACCTCAGACAAACTTTCTTTCAGAAAAACTAGCCACTGCTCCAGAAGAGGCCAAACCCATAGTTTGGGAATGACTGACCTAAGGGAACCCTGGAATGAACACTTCCTCAATGAAATTGTTAATACCAGGGTTCCTTTGCATCTATCTGCCGTATACTTCATTTATCAGTGCAGGCTGAAGAGGAATAGCAAAAGCACCTTTGTGAATTTGGGAGTCCATGCTTACCCAATTTGGCATCAATTTTAGCCCCAAGGGGCATGATAACTAAAATTGGAGATAAATATCTGGAGATGTTGCCCATGGCAACCAATCAACAATTAGATTTGAGGTGGCCATAGACGTGCAGATTTACCTTCATATCAGATGAACGATGGTTCGGTGTCATCTCCCGACCTGCCACTAACCATTCAGATCAAATAAATTATTAAAAGAACAGATCAGCAATCGTGCGAAAGTAATGTCTGATAAAAGTTGGTTCACAGATTTCTCAGTCAGCACTCTCACCTCCAACTCGCTTTGGTATGGTGCCAGTCCCACGGTTTTCCACCTTAATCCGTTCAATCCTATTAGAAAGAGAATAACTGGCGGCACCATTCAATAATGTTTCTTCTTAAAATGCCTTTATTCAGACATAGGGCTCAGACCCCCAACACACGGCAACGTTTCAGACCTCTCACGGTCTTTTTTCAAGCTAATGATAATGATAAAAGCTGGTGACAGTCTCCCACTGATTCGTCAGATCGGCAGTACATGCAGAGATATTATCGGTACCCAACAGAAATTTTCTAACCTGTCCGATCAACTGAACGACCGATCGCCATCTCATGAAAAATGTTGGGACACTCCCCATATGGCTCTAAAATCACACAAATCTCAGACTGGTACGATCAAATCTTTGCGTCTATGGCCAGCTATAAATTTGAAAACAAAAGCAAAGATCTGAGTGGTTGCTATGGCAAATATCTCCAGAAAGTGCACAAATCTATAAAAGATCATCAAGATTTTACCAACAATGCAATACAATGGAAATATATTTAAAGAATGTATACATTTGTGAACATTTCAGTTAAAGGGCATTACAATGAAAACAAATGTTAATATAAAATGCATCTCATGGAAACATACAACTTTCTGAATACAATCAATTAAACATTCTGTTCTGTTTTTGATATAATCAGTTCTTGAATTGGAGTGAGAAAAGTGAAGGGATGCTCTGTGTGGTGAGCGTAGCGCAGCATGCTAAAACAAGCCCCTCCCACATCCATAAGCCACACCCATTATTACTTTCTGGTTTCACCCACTTTAAAGCAAAACCATTTTGCTATTTCCATTTTGGTGTTTCCTTCTAATGCACAGTTAAATTCCCAGTATACATAAATTTACCTAAGTATGTGACCTGTAAGGACCCCAAAACAAAAATTGTGCATTTGAATTTTCTTGGCTGTCAATCCAGCTTTTGCTTGTGTATTGTGTCATAACATAGCACAATCCCATCATATTCTATATTACCTAAGATTATTTCATATATATCATTCTCTTACTATTGCGTAACCTGCTGCTGTTTAATACCTTCATTTTCTCTTTTTGCTTCCCCTGTTTACTTCTTCTCTCTTTTTCTCTGTATCCCTCTCTGATGCCTTGTTCTTCTTTATCTGTTTAACATGTATCTATCTCTTCTCTATTTCTCTCCCAGCAAGCTTTTCTCTCCTTTTATCTTCTATTATTTAACTATATTTTATTTTACCTCTGCATTTTATTTGCATGCAAAGGTGGAGAGGAGCAAAAGACAGTTCCGGGATGCAAAACTCTTACATTCCCTCTGAGGGGATGCTTTTTCCCCAAAATAAAGAAGTGAAGGGATGGCATCCCTGTGCATCCTTCCAGTGCTTCAATTGGGTTGTAAAAGGTGGAGGGATGGCAAATGTGGCAAAAAATTCTAAGCCACGCCCACAATTATTGGCCACACCCCTTTTAGTACACCCCTTTTAGATGGC
>CM044434.1:135538523-135555244 GCA_024363595.1 Xenopus borealis | reverse complement strand
ATTTAAAAAAAGTAGCGGGATGCCATCCCGCCCCATCCCGCCCCAATTCAAGCACTGCATCCCTCCCCAATTCCAGCACTGGATATAATCAAGTTATTCTTCAGTATCTCCCTGCAATGTGTCTGTGTTAAAATATCTGTATTAAGATTTTCATTTTGCAAGTTAATGAAGTATTCATTTCAAATTGATCTTGTGTACCTATTAAAATCGGTATTCAGGTTTTGATCCTGTTATCCAGCTTCACAGTTTTCAAAAAGCCAGCATGCTGGGGAGCCCACAAAACCTCTCCCAAATTTGCTATAAAGCCCCATTCATTTTTTTCCAACTCAAAACTGAACATTAGGAAGCTGGAGTTGGAGATTGACCACATCTCTTTCACATGAATAGTCATGAATTTCTAAATACTGTTTAAGTTAGGGTGCCCCTCCCAACCAACAGAGCACCTAGATTCAGGACCCCAGAAATCACCTTTCTGAAGCCCTCCTCCCTATGGCATGACATGGTTGAAACCAAATGGAAGTATGTCATTTGCCTTGTTATAATTACAGGCTTAGTATGAATTTGCATTCAGTGTGTCACAGGAAAATGATTCTATATATATATAATATCTTTATGTGTAACTGAACACCATGTTAAATATAAAATGTAATTTAGTGGTGTAAAAATGGCAGAATCATTCTCTAGGCATCACAGTATAAAAGAATTCCATCAGAGCTTGAAAAGAAGAAAAGAAGCAGTGTAAAATAACGGCGGCAAATCTAGCATTCACATAGCGTCAAATAAAACCCACCTTGATAAATTATTTATACATTATATTTATACAATAATCCGTTTAATTTACCCAGATTTCACATAGTTTTTCCACTAATTTTGTTTTACACAGCACAACGAATAGCATCCTAAGTGAAATTGCATAGAAATACACCTAAAATACACAAATACTGAATATTAGATATTAAATCTGTTTGTTAAACAAGTGTATAACACTTCGATGAGATATTACATCTAATATTAAATTCTTCAGAGCCTGTGTTAAAAACGTATGACTGCTTGTTTACCAATGGTATATGCACAGGCACCATAAATCAGTGGGCAACTGCAGACGTTATACAGAGCACCTTATACCCTTATACATTATATATATTTGTATGAGTCCTGTGATCTATATACAGAGAATTCAACTAGTTATATTTGATTTATTGGTATAAATTGTAACATGAGAGATAAACCACACAATACACTGTATATTACATAGCATGTTTTATAAGCAACCAGAAACCACAAAATTCAATGTTTGCAATGTTTGCATAATAGACCAAATAAACTTGCTTTGGCAATAGTGCCTGTATCAGTACTAGGGACAGTGAATTTAAAAGCCGAAATTCCGATTGTTAAATCCTAATTTTAGCTTTTCTAGTGCTGAGAGTGCAAAGAAACTTCTTTAACCCTAATTTGGTTACTGTCTCTTTAAATAGCAACTTACCCTTGGCAATCCAGGGATCCTGAGTCCCTTTTGCGTATGTAAAGTACTGGGAACTGGGAATTACAGCACAGCACTCTCCCCGCCCCCCCTCCATGCACACTTGCGATGTATGCGCGCTCTGCGTGCATGTCCCCCTCCCCCCCTGAAGAGATTGTGGGTAAGCAAGTGACAGAGCGCCGGCAAGGGGTGAGAGTGTGGGCGCGGGGGGGGGAAGGGAGTGAACATGGGGTAGGCAGATGACAGGTTTCTGCCCAGCGCCCCCCTTTGGTTGCGCCCTAGGCAGGTGCCTCTTCTGCCTACCAATAGTTCCGGCTCTGCTAGCCAGTATCCTCCCTTGGGTGTCTCACTCACTGGGTTGCTCTCAGAGGCAGTCTCACTGGAGTTTACAGGCAGCTCTATAGCAGGATCAATCTCACCAGTTGCACCTTTCTCCTTCTGTGTCTCTAGCAGCTTGGCAGGGGACAGGCTGAGCTCAGTCTGTACCTCCACAGATTCCACAGAGTTAACAGCTTCTCCATACTTGACAGTCTTATAGCTACTCGTGCTGGCTCTCTTCAGCTCTCCTGAAGACACTGTACTTTTGGCTCCAAAGTCAGGCACACCCTCTCTCCCAAGGTTGCACTGGGGTGCCATACCTCCCAACTGTCCCTTTTTTGGAGGGACAGTCCCTCTTTTGAGAGCTCAAGCCGCAGTCCCTCATTTGTACTGGAAAGTCCCTCTTTTCTCTGCTCTGAACAGCCAGAAAAAAAACAACGTTTCTAACTTAATTGGCTTTTGGCAGAGAGCCCAGAACAGCTAACAGGTGCAACTAAGATACTTTGCAACAATTTTGAGATAAGAAAATAAGTAATTGTAACAGTTTAGATAAGGAGAAATATTTTCAAACTTTCATAACCTGGCAAATTTGAATATGGTAATTTGGGTGTGTGGTCACAATTATGGGCGGGGTCAAAAAATTTAGCCACACTACAAGAAAATAAATTTGTGCCTCTTTTTACTTCCAAAATGTTGGGAGGTATGGGGTGCTCAGCCAATCAGATCGCTCTCCAGCCTGTAACTGGGCTGGATGATGTCACAGGCAGAAAAACAGTGTCCCCTACACTTCATTGACCTGGCTTTTAAGTATCCCTTTTTCAGGAAAATAAAAAGGAAGGAAAGAGAACTGAGACAGAAAGTAAAAATTAAACAACATTTTTGACATTACACTACAAGTGTGTATACCCTCTAAAATCTCCTGCACCATAATGTGGAGATTTTATTGGGTGGATCCATATTGTCTGACTGCCTGAGCAACTATACCAACTTGAGAGGATAGGATAAACAGTTTGGACCCACTATTCTGTGATTAGGTCTGAATGAAGTTCATCTCGTCCAAGCCATTCATTTCCCAACTTCCCAAATAAGGAAACTAAAGGAAATGCAGTTCCTCCTCACTCCCTGACAGACTGACTTGTTAGGGTAGATGACCTTAGTAACCTAGTGACATTCAGGCCAAACTGTAAAGTCAGCTAGGTTATTGCAACCTTAAAGGGATTCTGACATGATTTTTATGGATTTGTTTTTATTTCTAACTTACACTGTTTACATTACAAATAATTAATTTCACCATATAAAAATGCATTCCTTCACTAACAAGTATATATCTTAAGTTGTATTATTGGTGTGTAGGCAGCCATCAGATTATTTTGCCTGAATCCCGTACTTTCAGAAAGAGCTAGCACTTCACAATGGAACTGCTTTCAGATAAGCTGTTTTTACTACTCAATGTAAGTTGCAGTGAGACTTGGATATTTAGTATAGAGTGCTATACTCATATCTACCACAGAGCTGTTATCCTGTGTCAAGGAGTTGTTATTTGGTTACCTTCCCATTCTTCTGCTGACGGCTGCTAGGGGAAGTGGAGGGAGGTGATTTCTCTCCAACTTGCAGTGCAGCAGTAAAGAGTGACTGATGTCTATTAGAGAACAAGTCACATGACTGAGGGCACCTGGAAAACTAACATGTCAGATTTCAAAATTAAAGTTGATACATTTTGCAAAATTAAATTTTGTAAAATGTACTTCAGTGCAGAATTCTGCTGAATCCATGTGGATTAGTTCGGAGTAGTTTTCTGAAAATTCTGAGAAATTGTCAGATTTTGATAAATCACCCCCTATGATTTGTCGCCTACACTTAAGGGGGTTATCAAAATCCAAAAGTGTCTCAGAATTTTCTGAAAACTACTCCAACCAAATACGTGCTAATTTCCCCCCCTTATTTATCAATACATTTCCCCAAAAATTTCATGTGCAGGAAAAAACTCAACAAAATCGTGAAAAAATCAGAATACCATAAGTTTTACATAAATTTGACACCGGATTTTTTCTGATTTGACGATCGTATACCAAACTTTTTCAGAAACCCAGTGCAGATCAGGATGTCTTCAGGACATCTCCCGTTGATTTCTACAGGAACTCGGCAGGTCTGCATTGGAGTATTTTTTTATACAGACTTTAAATACCCTCGGGGTTTAATAAATCCTGAAAAATTCTAGTTTTTTTCCAGTAAATTTTTTTTCCCCTTTATAAATGACACCCTAAATCTGTGTTACCCAGTTGCAAAATTTTCCGAAAACATTAGGATCATCGCAAGTAAAGTAAATATATTCTACATGTTGCAATTCACGTAGCTGCTGAAATTGCCTCCCTACACATTTTCCTGCAATTAAACTGGATTGCCGAACCTACTTTGTTTTACTTGCAGCAATCCAATATTAAGCTATGGCAAGTAAATTTCAGGAGAATTGTATCCATTGGTAGTAACTAGTAGTGATTCGTGAGGCGTTAATTTGAGGTGAATTTCTGTGTTTAGCTGCTGCTGAATAAATTCACAAAACTGAAGCGAGCCGAGAATACCCTGTGTCAAAAAAAATTTGGACGCGAGTCAGAATAGTCACACGCATAAAAACTGTTGAGTGTCAAAAATATTCGGACAGCCATTGACTTTAATGCATTTGGATAAAATAGGCACGCGTCAAATCGTTGCCGTTTCGCAAATTTCATGGGACATTTGCAAATATTTCAGCAAAGGAAAATGGGATAATTTCACCCATCACTAATTGGTAGCACAGATTTAACCACAAGTGACAAATCTTAATGTGTGCCATTTCCCTTATTGTTGCAGGTCATGTATCATGATGTGGCTGATTGCACAAAAGTAGGGTGTAGCATGGGGACTATGTGGCATTAGGATGTGCCTTTTCATGTTTGGTGTGGTATGGATTTTTATACAGTATTCTTATTTAAGTTATCTGTGACCAGGGCTGCCATTAGAAATCACAGGCCCTATACAACAAAATTTTCAGGGCCCCTGGGCCTCACCCACTCTGGCACCCAAGCCCCACCCCTGATCCCGACCACTCCTCATCAAAGTTAAAAGACCACACAAACATCAACGCTAAAAAAGTAACCCCCCACACATATTGATGGTCAGGGCTCCCTTATAAGTTACAAAAAAAACATTGTTGCCAGGACCACCATAAAAGTGTTTTTTTTTTTTTTTTTTTTTTTTTAAAGCATTGCTGCCAGGGCCCCCCTTACAAGTTAAAAAAAAATTGGGGGCCCCATAAAATTAAAAAAAAAATTGGTGGCAGGGGCCTATAGAGTATTAAAATAAGACATTGGTGGCCAGGGGATTAAAAAACAAAAAAAAACCCACATTGGTGTCAGTAGAATTGAACTTGTGGCTTCAGGACTTCAGTGTCGGCTCCTTCAAGACTTTGGGTCTTTCCGCTGCTTCAGGACATTCGACTGTTCGGAACTTCCGCATTCAGCTGTTCGGGGAAGGCAGCACGTTTTCGTAAGGGGGGCCCACGTCTTCGAAAAGTGCAGCACTGCCGGGCCCCGCTTCGGGCTCGGGACACTTTTCCCCCCTGTCCCACCCTGATGGCGGCCCTGTCTGTGACCGATAAATGGTTTTGTGTTTGAAACTGCTAATTTGTTTGTTTAATTAATTTTCTAATGAAGTATGCCCTGTTTAAATGTAATGACTCTTTAAGGGTTTCTTTCAGTCAATAAAATGATGTTTACTTCTATGCATTTGTTCATAATTACAGGTTGTACATCAGTGTCTTTCAACAAATATCTAACAAAATTGCCACTGGCAGCCAAGCTTCTTCTCTCCAAAGCAAACTTTAAAAGATGATCGGCAATTCCATTTCTAGACACCATGTGCCAAAATCTGCAGCACTATGTGATTAACTGATGGACAGAAGGAAATTGAGAAAATGTGTGTGATCCCTGTGTGCAATGGTTTATTTACCCAGGGACAAAAAGTCTCACTTGACATACTGGGAGGTGTCTCTGCCAAAAAAGAGAGATGTTCTCATCAATAATATCCTGCATTGTGATGTGACATGTGAGGTAGAACTTGCCAATCAATATTAAGCCCTAAAAGATTATGCATTGGTGGAGAACTAAAGCCGAAACAAAAACAAAACAGGGAGGGGAAGACTAATGTAGTCTAGCCAGGTTATTAGTAAAGCTCATCGCATACTGTATGTAGAAACAATCCAAAGCAATCATTCATTTTAAAAACATTCTGTGCTTACTTCATGTAATTGTGTAGCCTAGGGATTTCAAATTCAAGTTCCTAAGTAAGTAAAAAAATATTCTCTGTTTACAGGAAAAAATGTATATAAAGTGGCTGCTTGTACACAAGACATAAAATATGAACAACAAATATTTTAATATCGAATAAATTATTTTTTTAGAAGATTGTCCAGGAGACTGTAGAACCATAGCAATGTTCACATGATAAGCTTACACAAGACTAGAGTATCATAGTCCATATGAATTCTGTAGTTACTAGAAATTTCTGGAAAACATGAAGTTCAATGGTTATTAAGATACTCTTTATGCTTTAAAGGGGTTGTTCACCTTCCAAACACTTTTTTCTGTTCAGTTGTTTTCAAATTGTTCCCCAGAAATAAAGACTTTTTTCAATTACTTTCCATTATTTATCTTTTACTGTTTTTCCAAAATCTAAGTTTAAAGTTGAATGTTGGTGTCTCTGGTGTTTGAGTCTGGCAGCTCAGTAATTCAGGTGCAGACTCTAAACTCATACATTTCATTGATACATTTCACAGTAACATCTCTGGATTATTAGCAACTATTGTATCAATTCTAACGGCTGCCTGTAATGAAACCCAGAGATTCTGCTCAGCAGGGACAAAGACAAGAAATCTATCCATTAAATGTATCAGTTTAGAACAGTTGGGGGGGTCGGCGACCCCCCCCAAGCTGCTTTAGAAGGTGAAAAATGACACTTTGCACTTCAATATTAGAAAAACAGTTACAAATAGAAAATAGACAGTAATTGGAAAAGGTTGTTATTTCTGGTGATCTATCTGAAAATAACTATTTTTTTGAAGGTGAACAACCCCTTTAATAGCAATTGGTTCTTTAACAACCGACTCTATATTTTATCAAATACTCCTATACAAGATTTTTTTCAATTCCCTCCCACATTCCATAAAAAATATATATATATACTGTAAGTCACTAGCAACCACATTACTTACACCAGTACCATACACCAGAAATTAAATCAGAATATTGTCTTTGTATGCTATATATAATTTGGATATTAAAGTATTTGCAGTTTTGCACAGTGCTTTTAGATTATCTATCTGATCCCCCATGTTCCTGTATGAGGGGGCTGCCGAAAGTCGGCCAGATCTTGATCGGGCCGGTTAAAAAACCTAGTCGGATCACATCGAGGAGAGATCACTGTCTATGGCCACCTTTAGAATTAGTACATTCTACTTTGTACTCTATTTGTAATTGTTTTTCTAACAGAAGTGTACCATTGATTTTTCACACTTTAATGTTTTTGTAAAGCAGCTCTGTGAGGGGGGTTACCAACCATGTAACTGTGCCAAACTGATACATTAGTTAATACATTTCTTATCTTTGTCCCTGCTGAGCAGAATCCCTCAGCGTTTCAGGAAAGGCAGCTGTTAGAATTGATACAATAGTTGCTAATATTCTACTGATGCTGCTGAGAAATGTATCAACTAAGGGGTCTGTTTAATAAGCCTCACATTTTTCTGGTTACGTTTTTAGGGGATAATTTTAAAATTTTTAGAGGAAAAAAAACTTGCTAAAAAGTTGTTTATAATCTGAAAATACTCCAGCTAAAACTATGTTAGTCAGTGGCAGATAGTTCCTTTTACAATAGGCACATGTTTTTTGCCTTCGTGATTGTAGAGTGTTTCGGGCTGTTTGACTCATTCGATAAAGACAAATTGTGCATGTGCCATTTTTGATCTTAATTTTTTTATTAGATTCCTATTATAAATATAATGGAAAAAATGTCAGTATTAATAAAGAGCCCCCCAAATGTAACAAAGAATTTTGATAAAAATCCCTCCCCCCCATGTTGGCCTATAAAAATACCATGCCAACAATGACTTCCTTTTCGTTCACCAATTACAAGTAATCGCATTGCTTCCACCATTACATATAGAGTCTCCAAACTATTTCCCTGCAGATCTCTGCTTCATTTTGTAAACATAACAGAAAACAAGTGGTTAAAATGCATTACAGGAATTTACTACTCAACGCCTGAGATAATAAAACCAGGCCACTGGTTTAATGGTATATTAACTCTACTAAAATCTGTAAGGATCTGAATTCACTTCTGAGTTATACCTTGTTGTTATGGTTTCAGAATGCATTTGTGGATTATAATCTCTGCGTACATCACCCACTATGTTTAAAATGCTACTATGCTAAAGATAATTGGGCACATATATGTGCCGGTATCAGAGGTCAAAGTAAAGAAGGTGAAGAATGTCAAACTGGATCTACAGCATTGTGCTTTTTCAGATACCGTTTAAGCTATTGGCATGATATGTCCTAAATAGCTTGCATTCTGTGCTTTACAAAGATTAGCAGACTGGAATTCCTGCAACTCCTGGATAACTATATTTGGAAATAGGCTGACAGGAAATTCATCTTTTGCCTAGGTGCATTCTCAAAATCAATGTAGGTATCAAAAGGATATGGAAAATGTTGGCACTTGCAGGTCTTATCAAACAGTGAAATAATTGTGTGAAATTAAAGTTTCAGCTGTAGCTTTGATCAAAGTAAAATATATTTGGGTATGGCTCTTTTGAATGCACAGGCAGTGTAGGTTTATTTCTCATTGTGTAAGATCGGTACATTTAATTAATTGTCCCATTACTATTATATAATTGCTATATCTGATATTGACCTCATTGTTTTGTTGCACAGTTTTAAGGAATCCTGGAAAATTAAAAATGGCACTTACATGTACAGTAAGGTTTTCTTTTATTGAAAGTTAAATGTATTATATTATACTTTAAAAGATTTATTCATTAATCCAACACATAGACGTTTCAGTACAATCAGTAGGATGACATACAGAGCCATGTACATTCCAAAGTTAGATCTTTTCATTTTAAACACCTGGGAAACACATTAAAGATGCGAGAGTTAAATAGAGAACCAGAAGGAGGAAAGAAAGGGAAGATAGAAGGGGAACGAAGGAGAGAAGTATAGGTAGGGAGGGGAGGCAAGAAACAATTGAATGAAATTATACAACAGCCAACTGATATTCTCATATATTGAACCTTTACATGTATTGTCTTTCTAATAGCATATTAAGCAAATACTCAATCCAGCCTGCGAGGCACCAGATATTAAATGTAATTTTCTGGGTTTCCTCTCCCTGGGCACAAAATGTTTACTTTAATTGTATTACTCATCCAGTGGAAGCCAGTCCATAATTGGTGTAGGTGAATTTTGGGGTCTGTTTGAGTAGGAGTCATTGCATAGAATCCACAATGTCCAAGTGTTACTAAACTTTGCAGGGCAGCCCCTTGCTGTGTAAATTTGCTCCAATATTGGCAGGGTTTGTTCGACCAGGCCTATCCAAACATTTTAAGTAGGAGGATGTTCCTCTTTTCACTTTATAGCAATAGCTTTTTTTTCCCTGAAAGGTATACAGTATATTATACTTGAGGTATTTGTCATATATTACATCATATTTTTATCTGCTTGGCTTTTCCAAACAATAGACTTTGAACTAAGCATCTCCCTCCCTGTTTGATTCAACAAGTCATACAATAAAGTTGCAAACAATGAGGTTTATGATATCTATTGTTATACAACGTAATAATCCTTAAATTATAAGCATGCAAGTATAGGATCTATTATTGGGATATGGGATTTTCCAGGTAAGGGATCTATAATCTAGATTTCCATAGCATTCCATTCCATGCTAAAAAAAACTTGAGCATGGAAAAAACCAATATAATTGTTTTTCCACTAATATGGATTTATGAGGTTTTGTTAGCATCAAGTACAAGGTGTGATTATAGAGAATAAAATAATATTAAAAGTTTAAAATTGTTTGCTTAAAATAATCATGCAGCCTTCCCATGATTTGGAGATTTATGGATAAACAGTTGCCTAATAAAGGATCCCATATCTGTACAACCTTTAGAAAATGAGGCAAAATGATTACATGTATTTACTCATTGAATACAATGGGGCAAATTTACTATTATTCCCCAAAAATAATTTGTTTCTAATCGAATAGTTCTAGGTTACCTTTTATTCGATATTCGATCATTCAACGATCGAAAACAAACCTATTCGATCAGTCGAATAAATCATTCGACTGAACGAATAAATAATTCGATCGTTCGAATGATTCGTACGATTCGAACGATCGAACACTTCAATCGCAGGAATCCTATTCGAGCAGGACTTAGTCTCAGAAGCCTATGGGAGTGCTCCCATAGGCTTCTATTGCTTTTCGGTAGGTCCAATCTGCCGAAGTACACTTCGATCGCAGGAATCCTATTCGATCAGGACTTAGTCTCAGAAGCCTATGGGAGTGCTCCCATAGGCTTCTATTGCTTTTCGGTAGGTCCAATCTGCCGAAGTAGGCAATCGAAGAAACTTTAAAAATAAAATACTTCGCTGGTCGACTGATCGAATGATTGAATATTCGTTCATTCGACTCTATTCGAATGTATTCGATCGTTCGACCATTCCCTATTCGATGATTGGATATGCCAAAATTCACAGATTCGACCAAACGAAGAAATCCTACGTTCGAACTTCGATCGAACTTCGAATCCTTCACGTGAATTTAGTACATCGGCCCCTATATTATAAGAAAGTTACTTTATTGTGTGAGCTGGAAATAACATGCAAGTGTCATGTTTATTATACCTGTGTCACAGTGTGTAGTGACTGAGCAGAGAATTAGCCTGCAGAACTACTATTTGTCTCTAAGGCAGACAGCTGTGGGAGGATATGCGTAGCCATAGGTCTTCCCTTGTCCCTTTGTCACTTTTGAGTTGAAGTGATCATTTGATGGGCCATAAAGCATTTATTCCCTCATGTATCCTAGACCATCCTGCAATTTAAAGAACAGACATAATGGGCCATAACACCCTTTTTTCTTTAAAGTGGCATGCATGTATAGCCTGAACTAGCTGTGTTGGACAGCTGTGTCTGGTCATTGGAAACAACCGTCTCTTGTCATAAATGCAAAGTGAATTTATTATGCCTGTAATAAAAATGGAACAGGCAATCACAGAAACCCTTGCTGTTAACAGAAGAAGCATTTTGGTAATTTCTAGCCAACTACATGAACATGTTTCCTATGAGAAAAGAGAAGGAATAGGAATTAATAATCTATTAAAATTTAACCCCAAACATAACAGATTATGGGGGTTTACAAATGCAACTGTAAGAGCAGTCATGGAAGCAAATGTTGTACTTATTGACATTGTTTAATAAAGGTTATTGCATCCAAATAGTTGAATCATGCATCATTGCATTTGCCTTGAATCTTCTGCTGCATCATATGCAAGTGTTCATTGACACTTGGGATACATGAAACTACCTGAACATGGCAGTAATTCCATTTTCCCACAGTGGGTTGCAGCAATAGGCACAGCAGATTCATGCCAAAAGAATCAAACACAAACATCAGGTTTCACAATCTCAGCTCTGAAACTGCTAGCTGCAACTTGCATGTCATTTGCTACAAAACACACTCACAATAATGTTCATTGTTATAGTGGTCACATCAGGCAAAATTCCAGTGAGGACAACCGTGAACTGCTATTATGAGCCCCAAAACAGTGGCAGTGCTAATTTAGGACTCCTTTAGGTTTTAATAAAGTGAGCTTTTTATAATAATAATGAATAAAGAAAGAAAGATGCATTTGGAGTCTTCTTGTTTAATGTTATTAACATTGCCAAGTAGCATGATTCATGGATATATGTAACAGGCGAACAACAAAGATAAAATGGCCAAACTGTCTCCAGGATGTGGAGACAAGTCTATACAATGACAAGAAACAGTCTCCTGGGAAGGCCTGATTATCACAACAAACAGGATTGGTTTAAGAACAAACACTGGCTGGCACAATCTGGGCCATCAAATAGGAGTCGATGCAGTTAAAAAGTAAATTTATGTAAAGAAAAAACCTGTAAGCCTTATGTGACTTTATCACTTAGACCAGTGCTAGTGAGTAACATGTTGCTCATCAACCTCTTGGATGTTGCTCCCAGTGGCCTCAAATCAGGTGCTTATTTTTTAATTCCAGGTTTGGAGGCAAGTTTTAGTTGTATAAAAACCAGGTGCACTGCCAAACAGAACCTCCTGTAGGCTGCCAGTTCATATAGGGGCTACCAAATAGCCAATCACAGCCCTTATTTGGCAACCATAGGATGTTTTGCATTCTTACGTTGAACTCCAATTTTTTTTTTTCATTTGAATGTGGCTCATGGGGACAAAAAGGTTGGGGACCCCTGACTTAGACACTGAACATACCATGGTATTTAAACATAAAGCACCAATTACAGACACTTGCTAAAAAGCCAATTGAAAAAGATTTGTTGTACTGTCGAGGAAGACACTGTCAAAAAACAGATTGGAGTGGAGCCCACTCCACTCCCCAACTCCGCCCCCTCCCACCTGACTTGTGTCCCCTTCCTCACTGCAGGTAAGAGAGCAGCTGGGGAGGAGTTTTTTTTAATTAGCTATACAGGAAGCAGACCCCACAGACCAGGGGCCCCTGCAACTGCAGGGTCTGCTTCCTGTATAATTATGCCATTGGTTTACCATGAAGTCGGGTTATTCTATATTATGACTAGATTTTCTAGCAGATATAACCAATTTAAGTGCACAAATTCAATGTAGGTGGTTTGAAAAGAAGGGATGTTATCATGGTGTTGATTGAAATTAAGGTTGCGGCGGGGCTAGGTTTCAAACATGCAGAGCAGTTGTTCCCAAATGTGGGATATATTTCTGGGGTTGAGGTCTGAAAGGAATGGGCAGAAACACCAGCAGATTCTGGAAGCCCCTCATGCAAGTGAATTTGGGTGAGATTTTGAATTAACACATATATTGCCCAAGATGTTTCTGAGATTATTTATGAATGAATATGATCTGTGTGTTATGAGCTAAAGGGGTTCCCTGAAGAAAATCATAATAGATTTAATATGGTCAATCATTAAGTTATGACCCAGATCTTCTTGTTACAGGTTATGAATTCTTACTGGCTAAGTAAATAAAAATGAGTGACATGGAGGAAATATGGCTAATGCCAATGAACATAAGATTGGGAGGGCATGAAAGGGATCGTGCAGAAATGGACAGTCATTGCCCCTGCCTAACTGATTTGGATGAAAGATGCACTTAATGGTACAAGTTACCGTGGAGGTGACATTATCTCCAGGTTCCTACTGTGGGCTATATCACTTGTGCCTAAACAATAATGTGCAGATTTAATATTTATGGTTACTGCCCAAAATGGCACCAACCCATTCCTGACAACTGTTTTTGACACTGGAACACTGGAATTGGGGAAAATCAGATTGCATTATGCATAAAAAACATGGTGAATTGTGTATGAAATTGCACTTTGCAGTTTTGGTTGTAAATGAGCCCTGAATTTGTTGTAAATTACCTGCACCCAAGGAGCAATATATAATGGTTTTATTCAATTCTAGGTCCAAACCCCCTGTGTTGGTTCACCTTGTTGCTCTCCAGCCCCTTGCATGTCACTCACAGTGGCCTCAAAGCAGGAGCTTATTTTTGATTTCTAGGCTTGGAGACAAGTTTTGGTTGCATTAAAGTCAGATTCTGTAGGCTGCCAGTCCACATAGGAGCTTCCAAATAGCCAGTTGCTGCCCTTATTTGTCATCCCCAGATATTTTTATATGCTTGTGTTGTTCCCCAACTCTTTTTATATTTGAATGTGGATTATGGATAAAACAAGGTTGGGGACCTCCATTATAAAGGGTATAGCTCTGCCAGAACTGAATGGCTAAACAATTCTCCTATGCCAAAGAGAGGGCAAAAGCAACGGTTAGACCAGTGTGTGCTTGGTGCTGGAAAAACACATTTGCTATATAAGATACCAGCCCATTAGGCTGTACTTTGATTTGCCCAAATTTTTATGGAGTAAATTATGGATCGAAGTGATTTTCTCCCTGGCAAATTGAGAGTACAAGAAGCAATA
This sequence comes from Xenopus borealis, assembly GCA_024363595.1. Lineage (NCBI taxonomy): Eukaryota > Metazoa > Chordata > Amphibia > Anura > Pipidae > Xenopus > Xenopus borealis. The sequence continues at coordinate 135,541,205 of CM044434.1, read as the reverse complement.
AGCACCACAAACTCAGACCTGCCAAGTTCATGTAGAAGACAATGGCAGATGTCCCATTGATATCCTCATCTGTGCTAGATTTTCAAAAATGTTGCGTTAGTCTGAAATCGAAGTGGTGGTATTCAAATTTTTTCCACGATTTTAACGAGTTTTTCCAACACAGGAAATTTTCTGGACAATGTATTTTTATATGGGGGAAAATCCATGCAGATTTGGTCAAAGTAGTTTTCAAAAAATTGTGTGAATTTAGGATTTTGATTTAAAAAAAAAACCTTAGGGGCAGATTTACTACATTCACATGAAGGATTCGAAATTCAATAGAATTAAAAAAAATTTTGAATTTTGAATATGCAAATTAGGTAACTTTGACCATCAAATAAAAAAATTCGACAGATTTGAATAATTCGAATAATTCTAATTTAATTGTATTCAGATATTCGATGGTCTAAGTACTTCCCCTTTAAAAAAAATTCAATAAGCCAGTTCGCCAACTTGGACCTACCGAATTGCTTTCAAACCCTATAGTTGTTTTAGAGCTTTTTTTAAATTGACTAAAAAAAATTCGATTAAAGGGTTAAAATCGTTCGAATCATTCGATTCGAACGATTTAATCGATTTCGAATTTTTTCATTCGATTGTTCGATTGGTCGACTTGCGTTAGAAACATTCAAATTCGATTTTGAATGTTTTTGAAATTTGACTACTTCCCCTTTAAATTCAAAAATCGAATTCGAGGGTTTATTTTTTAGTAAATCTGCCCCTTAGTGTACATCAGACCTGGACTTGCAATCTGTGGGTTCTGTTTGGGTCTCTGTGTACTTTAAATTCCAGAGTTTGTTTTGAATCCCAGTCTGGGCCCAATGTACATTAATATTTTGAGAACAGTATTTTAATGTCAGTATCAAATTAAAGGAACAGTAACACCGAAAGATGAAAGTGTTTTAGGATTGGGGCAGACGGGCAGATTCAGTTGCCTGGTGATTTATCTCCTCTTCTGGGGGGTAACAATCTCCTCGAACTGCCTTTCGTCTGCTTGAATGAAGAATCGCCTCCGCTAATGCACTCGCAGTGCTTTGATTTCCAAAGTTGCCCAAAGTTGCCTCACAAGGAAACTTGGGGCAACTTTGTAAATCAAAGCACTGCGAGTGCATTAGCGGAGGTGATTCTTCATTCAAGCAGAAGGAAGGCAGGAAGAAGGCAGTTTTGGGAGATTGTTGCCCCACAGAAGAGGCGATTAGTCGCCAGGCAACTAAATCTCCCCAAATCTGCCCATCTGCACCAACTCTTAGGGCTAGGAGCTACAAGTCGCGGCGAGAAGTCGCCAGGCGACAAAATGCCCCCGAATCTCCCCGTCTGGCCTAGCCCTTAAAGGGATACTGTCGTTGTAAAAAAAGTTTTTTTCAACATGCATCAGTTAATTGTGCTGTTCCATCAGAATTCTGCATTAAAAAACAGATTTTTTTATATTTCATTTTGAAATCTGACATCGGGCTAAACATTTTCACAGCTGCCCCAAGTCATGTGACTTGTGCTCTTTACTGCTGTACTGCAAGTTGGAGTGATATCACCCCCTCCCTCCCCCAGCAGCCTAACAACAGAACAATGGGAAGGTAACCTGATAACAGCTCCCTAACACAAGATAACAGCTCCCTGGTAGATCTAAGAACAACACTCAATAGTAAAACCCATGTCCCACTGCGTACTATTCAGTTACATTGAGAAGGAAAAATAACAGCTGTTTGCTCTTTTGAGAAATGGATTTCAGTGAGCAGCACTATTAACTGATGTGTTTTACAAAAAACATGTTTCCCATGACAGTTTCCCTTTAAGTTCATTTAGCTCATCCCTCCAGCTGAGACTAAACTGTATGAGAAATGCTAATTCAATCAGCTGGCAGCTAGCCAGATGCCAGCAGGGGGCAGACATGACTTAGGTGGGTTAATTGACCACCCAGACTAGATTATACTGGCCAGATTTCGTACATAACAAAGAGTGGAAAAATAACCCACAAATGTTGTTTACAAGAGAGTGTAGTGTTTCATGTTTTTTTAATATGAAAATAGTAATGAGCAAAATTTTTGGTGGTGTTAAATAAAATTTTCGCCCAACTTCGACGCATTTGACAGATTTTTCAGTTTCACTAATATTCAGCAAAGCAAAACAGGGTCAGATTCACCCATCACAAAAAGGAATAATGTGTAGTGATGGACGAATCTCCCGCGATTCGCTTCGCCGAAAAATTCGCGAATTTCTAGAGAAATTCGCGAATCGGCTAAAAATTCGCGAAACGAGTCGCGGGACGATTTTGTCGCGCGTCGCGTCAACTTTGTCGCGCGTCGCGTCAACTTTCGACTGACGCACGACTCGTTTTCGGTGAATTTTCGCCAAGCGAAATTTCACTGGTGATTCGCGAATTTATTCGCCAGTGGCGAATCGCGGGATTTCGCCGCGAATTCGACCTAGGCGAATAAATTCGCCCATCACTAATAATGTGATATACTCACTTCAGAGTAAATGTAGAAATAAAAGCAATATCAGTATAAAATGTCCAACATGAATTAAAACAGCAGCAGCAGCAGAAATCTTCTAAAAGCATGCAATACATGTAAAAAGTAAATGCCATTAAAGGGAAACTGTCATGGGAAAACTTGTTTTTTTTAAAACGCATCAGTTAAAAGTGCT
>CM044434.1:135516160-135537015 GCA_024363595.1 Xenopus borealis | reverse complement strand
GCACTATTAACTGATGTGTTTTGAAAAAAATTTTTTTTCCCATGACAGGTTCCCTTTAATTCTACAGAAAACTTTGCAACACAAACCTATATATTATGGAATTTCAAAAGTTAAAATGCTACCTGGCCCAGCTGAGCAGGAGCCCCCATTAGCCGTTTCTAGGATCTATGTTTCAATATCACCATAATGCCATCAGGCATCTCACAACCTGCTTGCTACTCCACCTGGACAAACAGCTGTCTTTCCTATCTTACAACCAGAGTCTGTGCCTCTAAAACTGTCAAAAATGAAATATAAAACACGGCTAGTTGTTATAAAACAATGAGGCAATCAATCCTTCTCCAATGTCCATGTCCTTTTTATTGCTGCTGTTTGGCTTAAATGTGTCATTTATTGGAACACCTGTCTAATTTAGAGAAGATTACAGACATTGTTTGTCAAAAAGTCACTAATATTATCCAGTGTTTGTACTTTGGCATTGTCTTTTTCAAGGAAAGATTAAAGAAGTGAATTAATACGCAGGCAAAAAAATGGCTCTTTAAATGAAATACAGGTATGAGACCCGTTATCCAGAATCCACAGGACATGGGGTTTTCCGGATAGTTTGGAACTTTATACTTTAAGTCTACTAGAAAATCATGTAAACATGAAATAAACCAAACAGGCTGGTTCTGCCTCCAACAAGGATTCATTACATCTTGGTTTGGATAAAGTTCAAGCTACTGTTTTATTATTACAGAGAAAAAGGAAATCATTTTTTAAAAATTGGATTATATGAATAAAATGGAGAGCAGGCATTTCCATAAATCGGAGCTTTCTGGATAATGGGTTTCTGGATAATGGAGTGGGAGGTTTCTTGTCATATAGGATATTATGGATATGTTGCTTAGTGATTAGGTTTCAGATATGAATTTATTCTGTTTATTTGATTTTGTATTGAAATAGATTCAGTCATTGAATTGGAGTGAAAAAAGTGAAGGGATGCTCTGTGTGGTGAGCGTAGAACAGCATGCTAAACAAGCCCCTCCCACAGCGATAAGCCACACCCATCATTATATTAAACCTCACACTCCAATACTTTCCGGTTTCACCCACTTTAAAGCAAAACCATTTTGCTATTTCCATTTTGGTGTTTCCTTCTAATGCACAGTTTAATGCCCAGTATGCATAGATTTACCTAAGTATGTGACCTGTAAGGACCCCGAAATTAAGCTTGTGGATGTGAATTTTCATGACTGTCAATTCAGCTTCTGCCTGTGTATTGTTTCATAACATAGCACAACCCCATCATATTCTATATTACCTAACATTATTTCATATATATAATTCTCTCACTTTTCTGTAACCTACTACTGTTTAATAACTTTATTTTGTCTTTTTGTTTCCCGTTTTCATCTTCTTTTTCTCTATAACTATCTCTGATGCCTCCACCTTCTTTATCTATTTAAAGGAATTGTTTAGTATAAAAATAAAAACTGGGTAAATAGATAGGCAATGCAAAATAAAAAATGTTTCTAATATAGTTAGTTAGCCAAAAATGTAATGTATAAAGGATTGAGTGAGTGGATGTCTAATATAATAGCCAGAATGCAACTTCCTGCTTTTTCAGCTCTCTTGTTTCCCAACTGACTGGTTACCCTGGTTACCAGGCAGTATCCAATCAGTGACTTGAGGGAGGGCCACATGGATCATAATTGTTGCTTTTGAATCTGAGCTGAATGCTGAGGATCAATTGCAAACTCACTGAACAGTTATGTCCCATGTGGCCCCCCTTCAAGTCGCTGACTTACTCAAAGTTAAAGAGCTGAAAAGCAGGAAGTTGGATTCTGGCTATTATATTAGACATTCAGTCACTCCAGCCTTTATAATTAGAATTTTTCCCTGACTAACTATATGGGAAACATTTTTTATTTTGCGCAGCCAATCTATTTATCCAGTTTTTATTTTTACACTGAACTGTTCCTTTAACACCTTTCTTTGTCTCCCAGCAATCTTTCCTCTCTTTTTATCTTCTATTATTTAACTATATTTTATTTTACCTCTGCATTTTATTTGCATGCAAAAGGGGAGAGGAGCAAAAGACAGTTCCGGGATGCAAAACTCTTACATTCCCTCTGAGGGGATACTATTTCACAAAAATAAAGTAGGTGAAGGGATGGCATCCCTGTGCATCCCTCCCCAATTCCAGCACTGAATAGATTATATATGGTCTTTACTTAGCTAGCATCATTATTATTAGTATAAAGTGATTATATTCATTTATATATCGTATGAGTAGGTTCTTCTTGATTGGATTTCAATTTTTGTTAAATCCTATGTTACATTGTAATTTTATATTCTTATCTTTAGTTTTGCTTTATATTGCAACAATGTATTATTTTTTTTATAAGATAGTTATTCTAGTTATTCTTAGTAACAACCTCTAAGATACTAATTCAGTTCTAAATCCATGCGTCTTTACAGCTGTGTTCTCTCTAATGCTTTGGATCCCATCCCGGGGAAGTCTCAGCAGTCATGTGAGGGTTAAAGGAATTGTTCAGTATAAAAGTAAAAACTGGGTAAATAGATAGGCTGTGCAAAAAAAAAAATGTTTTCAATATAGTTAGTTAGGCAAACATGTAATGTATAAAGGCTGAAATGACCGTAAATCTAAAATAAAAGAACAGAACACTACTTCTTGCTTTTCAGCTCTATTTTGTTTACACTCACTAGTTACCCTGGTTACCAGGCAGTAACCAATCAGTGAATTGAGGGAGGGCCAGATGGGTCATGGCTTTTGAATCTGAGCTGAATGCTGAGGATCAATTGCAGACTCACTGAACAGTTATGTTCCATGTGGCCCCCCTTCAAGTCGCTGACTTCAGGGCCGCCATTAGAATCACGGGGCCCCGCACAACAACATTTTTGGGGCCCCGCCCACCCTAGCACCCAGGCCCCACCCCTAATCCCTGCCCACTCAACATCAAAGTTAAAAGACCACACAGACATCAGCACTAAAAACTTGGTGCCAGCATTGGTGCCAGAGCCCCTCGTACAAGTTAAAAAAAATTGGGGTCCCAAAAAATATAATTTTTTTAAAAAATTGGTGTTCAGAAACCAATAGAGGCGCTACGTAAATCGCAATATAAATTAATCACACATTTTTTCACTGCCGCTAAGCAAACCATTGCCAAAGCTTGGCTGACTCCCTATTTACATTTCTCTGCTGTCAAAAATAGAATTGTTTTCCTTATGGAAAAACTCACTAGCATATCACAGGATAAACAGGTACAATTCACGAAAGTTTGGGACCCCTGGATTCATTACCGTTATCCCGAGAGATTTGATCGTAATGTCTTAGCCTACTAGTAGGCCATATGCAGCAACAGGGCCGATGTCCTGGTATAGTTTTGCTACTATACTGTTTGTATAATGATTGGTGCAGTGTATGGAAATCCTTTCCTTTTTCCCGCTTTTTCCCCTCTCCCCCCCCCTTTTTTTTTTTTTTTTTTTTTTTTTCTTCCCCCTCTTCCTTTCGCCCTCTCTTTCCTTCTCTTTTTCTCCAGTCTTGTTGTTTCCATTTGTTTCTTCTTTCTCCTTCTCTCTCACCTAACCCTGTTTAAAAAACTTTTTTGACTGTCTTGCTTATTGATATGTTTACATTCTCAGTAACATATAGCACCTACTCAGGTGCCGGTCAGTTGTATTGTGTGCACTATGTTTAAAGTGGTGGTCAGGCCCCCCAGAAAAGTAAAAAAAAAAAATTGGGGCCCCAAAAAAATATTTAAAAAAAAAAATTGGTGCAGGGGCGTATATTGTATTAAAATAAAAAATTGGTGGCCAGAGGATTAAAAAAAAAAAACACATTGGTATCAGTAGAATTGAGGCTTCAGGACTTCAGTTATAGCTGTTTTCATGACTTCGGTTCTTTTCGCTGCTTCAGGACTTCAGTGTCGGCTCCTTTCGTGACTTCGGGTATTTTCGCTGCTTCAGGACTTCAGTGTCGGATCCTTTCGGGACTTCGGGTCTTTCCGCATCCTCAGGACTTCGTCATTGTTCGGCACTTCCGCATTCTGCACAGGACTTCGCATAGAGCGCATGCTTCAGTTGACTTACTCAGATTTAGGGAGCTCAAAAGCAGGATGTTGTGTTGTATTCTGTTATGTTAGACATCCAGCCACTCCAGCCTTTATACATTACATTTTTGGCTAACTAACTATATTAGAAACATTTTTTATTTTGCACAACCTATCTATTTACCCTGTTTTTATTTTTACCCTGAACTGTTCCTTTAATGGTTTTATGGGAGGTATATTCAAGTGATTTATAAGGGTTTTCTGGGTGTAACCATTTAGCTTTTGAGAAAGTGGTCGGAGGGCTACGAAATGCGTTAAGCGCAATGGTTATGAACATTTTTCACTCTGCTTTTATGATTGGTTATAGTTTTTAAAGGATGAAATAAAAATGGATTTTTAAATCAACGTTTGACTCCAGCTGGTGCTCCGTTTCACACTACACCATCATATCCTATATGCCAGAAATTCATATATGTTCTTAAAAAAACTGGTGTTTTTTTCACATATTGATTGCCTTCAGAAGTCCTATTAAAGATTTTTGAGGTAACATTTCTTTCCCAACCATTTGAGGGTCATGCCGCATTAGTTTTAGGGTGGTCTCATGACTAAGGCATTAGAGGATCTCTTTTGTCTTTATGTTGCTTCCTTGGGCATTTGTAATAAGTGGCCAAGCATTTGCACCAAAATCTCTAATAAAAACATCACTAATAAAGTGTTCTGCTGCAGAGACACAACTTTGCACTTTATTGAATACTCATCTGACAAAGTGGCACGAAGTGTGGCAGAGCCTTGGCAGGAGAACATTTTTAGAGTATATAAACATCAGAAAATGTCATTGTGTTTAAATTACTGTATAAACTTGTTTTGGAAAACTGATATTGAAAAGAGCCAGGAAACAATCACATACATAAAGAGAATGTGATAAATAGGGATGGCGTGAACCGCCGCAAAAAAGTTTGCGGACGCGTTCGCGAACTTGCGGCAAACGCGCGAACGGATCGCGAACGTCGCGAACCCCATAGACTTCAATGGGAAGGCGAACTTTAAAAGCTAAAAAAGACATTTCTGGCCAGAAAAATGATTTTAAAGTTGTTTAAAGGGTGCAACGACCTGGACAGTGGCATGCCAGAGGGGGATCAAGGGGAAAGAACAATCCATTATTTTCTTATGTCAAAAGTGTTACAAAGTATCTTACCTGCACCTGTTAGCTGTTCTGGACGCTGTTCTGGACTCTCTGCCAAAAGCCAAGTTCAAATCTTTGCTTCTTTTTCTGGCTGTTCAGTGAGGGTCTTTCCAGTGAAAGAGGGTCCTCCAAAAAGAGGGTCTTTCCAGTACAAATGAGGGACAGAGGGTTGAGCTCGCAAAAGAGGGACAGTTGGGACTCGGGAGGTATGCACATTTTTTTTTTTTTTAGTCCAGGGGGTGTGTGGGGGTGGTCCAGGGAGATCTTCCTGATTGGCTGCCATGTATCTGCTGGTCTGGGGTGAGAGGGCAAAAAAATGCGGCAAAAAAATGCGCCAAATTGACGCGAACCCAAAATGCGAACGTCGCGCGACGTTCGCGAACTTCCGGCGAGCGCGAACAGCGGATGTTCGCGCGAACAATATATTTTAGGCAATTTATAGTACTGGTATATGATCCATTATACTGAAACCCATTAGCCAGAAAGCTCTGAATTATGGAAAGGCCCTCTCCCATTGATTCCATTATAATCAAATAATCCAGATTTTTTTTAAATGATTTCCTTTCTCTCAGTCATAATAAAACAAAATATTGGATTTATTTAATGTTAACATGGTTTTATAGTAGATATAAATTATGAAGATACAAATTATGGAAATATCCATTATCGGGAAAACCTCAGGTCCCGAGCATTCTGGATAACAGGTCCCATACCTGTACTTCATGCAGGGCTCTGTATTTTGTAATACTCCCACCTCTAGAGTTGATGTTAAGATCTTATGTCACTTATACTTCAAACAGTAACTATTTCCCTAGTACTGAACGAGGCGTTGCATGCAATCATTATTACCATGAGATAATTATTGACAGGGTAAGTTCCTGCTTTATTATTAATATAATGTTAGCAATAAATGGCTCATTGAAAAAAATAGAAAGTAGACCTAAAGGCACATTGCATAATAACCAATAAAGTGCACAATATGTATAGTAAAGTATGAAAGCTTGAAAGGGATACTATAACTTTCTAATTAGGTGCTGTAATTAAATGTATATACTGTAAATACACAAAGAGACACAATCTAAGGGGCAAATTTACTATTATTCACCCAAAATCCTACAAATTTATTTGAAATTCGATATTGAATGCTTATTGAATAGTTTTAGGCTATCATTTTGCTAGATATTCGATTTCTCAATGAATTTGTACGATCAGAAAGCGATCGTTCGATTTCACGAAAAAATCGTACTTTTTCCTTAGAACCTACGAAAAATGAGTATGATTCGAACGATCGAAGCATTTGATTGTATGAATGGTATTTGAGCAGGACTTAGCCAAAGAAGCCTACGGGGGGGTTCCCATAGGCTTCTATTGGTATTCGGTAGGTTCAATCTGGCGAAGTAGGCATTCGAAGGATTTTAAAATTTGAATTCCTTCGATCATCGAATTATCGAATATCCGATCATTCGATCTATTCGATAATTTGATATTCGATAATCGAAGAGGCCAAATTTGTATATTCGAATATCCGAAAAAAATCGTACAATCGTAATTCGATCATATTCGATCGAACTATGATCCATTCACGGGAATTTTGTAAATTTGTCCCTAAGTGTGATTATAAAGCTGTATTTCTCTGGTTTGAATGGGATGGGTTGGCATTGTTGCCATCATGTCCGTACATAAGGCAGCCAGGTCCATCTCATCCGCAATTCCGCATTCTCCTGAACCACAGATTGAGGCTTTATGGAGGCAAATATCTCCAAGGTATAGCAGTTATCTAGTGGATCATTCATGGTGAGGCAGTGAAACATGACTTAAATACACTGCTTGCAAAATGACAAAACCAAGTAGCAATGCAAGCCTGAGATAGCTTCCCTGTGCCATAAACTAATACAAAATAAGCACACGCTGTTATAGTATTTATGTTTCATAACACAGCGAGATAGCAGGAGACAGCCCCAAATCTGAGTTTCAAACAATAAAGCAATGCTATAACTTGTGCTAGAAATTCTAGGGACTCAAAACATAAATACTACAATAAAAATAATGGGCACTTGCCTTACAATCATAAAATGATAATAGGTACTACATCTCCTGGTGGTCCAAAGTCAAGGCCATTTAATATTGGAAATAAATACCTAAAGGCACAAACACTAGCAATATGTGTAGGTAAAAGTAAACACAAGAGTGTCAGTCACAGTATCACACATCATACAAAAGCTTTTATCACTATGTAAAACACTTTAAAACCTCTATTTCAGCCTAATATTATTTTGAGATCCCCTTACAGCTATAATATTAAAATGCAGTTATAAAAACCTCATACATACTTAATTATCATTTGCCCCATGCTAGGGAGATCCATCCATCACCAGGGTCCGACTAGGTGGACTGCCCTACCAACTAAAAAATTGGGGCCCTAACTGAAATTTTTTACCAGCAATGCAGCACTTTCCTCTAGAATTTGAACAAAGTTGCAGGTTGCACCTGGTATAGTTGTGGCCAATGCATTATGAATAGAAGTTTGGCTGGTGCAATTTATAACATTCAGCATGTCACTGACACCTTACTCTTTTGCTACAACTGCACAACTCTGTTGTATCGATTGACATGACATTGAGGAAAATCTGGTTTGCAGTAACTCCTGGGCTCCCCTGTGCCAATTGGTGCATCAGTGCTTAAGTCAAAGTAGAAAGCAGGAATGCACTATGTGAAAGTACAAAGAACACTTTTTGATGCAATTACTGTACCTTACATTTTTTGCACAACTGGTAAAATGTGTGTGGCCAGAGCTGCATTCACCCTCATAAATGACCCCTGATGTTTTGCACCAGTTATTTGCATTTTGAACATTTCCTATCCTTGTTAAACAACCTATATATTGACAGCACCATTTACATTTATATTGAAATTGTTAATTATATATTCTCATTGACAGCATGTATTCCAACCAGATGTTCATTTACAACAAACCAATGAGTGCAATAAATATTGAACCTTTAACTGGTATGTGGTGTCTGCATCTGCCCTTTTTCACACAATCACGCTGTGTTGATGATTTTTTGTTAAAGGGCAGAAATATTTTCCTCTACCAAAAGTGTGGGCTAATAGAGCCCACTCTCTGGTTGGGGGTAACAGTAATGATGGTTGGAGGTAAAGCTAAACCACACGCACTGGGAGGGAGCCCCAGGTATAAGCGGCCATGTTTGGGCACACGCATGAGCATAATGCTTGCCCATGACATCAGAAGCACATTATGTGCATGCGCTATACAAGACATGGCCACTCACAATTGAAGCTCCATCCTGGTTTGAGTGACCTAGCGAGGCAGGGGGCAATTTAAAAAAAAAAAAAGTTACTTTTACCCCCAACCGGAGTGCAGGCTCTGTTAGCCCACAGCTTTGGTTGGCGATAATACTCTTGTCCAACAGGTGCCCTTTAAAGGGCAAAGAAAGGCAAATAAAGATTTCTTTAAGGAAAAAGAAATCTATCTCCAATATACTTTAATTAAAAAATGGGTACCGTTTTTTATAAGAAACCTGACTGTATGCAGTGAAATTCTCCCTTCATTTAGTGCTGTGGTTAGGAATTGTCAGATGGTGCCTAACTTCTGTCAGGGAAACAATCATACTTATGAACAGCAGGGGGAGCCCCTGCCTTACTTACCAGCCATGCAGAACTCAAGCAGCTTTGTTTTTTGATCATTTATGACAATCCCTAAGAAGCCCAGACCACACTGAGCATGTGTATGTAGTCTAGTCTTGCAAAGATGTATAACAAAGTTACAAGATGACAGCCCCCTGTGGCCAACTTTGAAAGCATAAATCATTTGTTTGATTAGGCTTGTGGTGCAGTAAGTTCATGTTTATGTTTAGTATACAAAATACAGCATTTCTAGCCTTATTCTATTTTACTTTCCTTGCCCTTTAAGCATTTCATTTAAACATGTACCACTGATGAAGTGGGCGTGAGGCCCCTGAAACGTTTGATTTTTTTGTACTGCACAGTGCATCTTCTTTTTTCTCCAATTTTGGTTAACTTTCATGTCGAGTGACTTGATTATAGGAAGAGAGCAACGACAAGGAATCTTTCAAAACATTTCAACAAAACTTGAGTGCATTTAACCCTAACTTAATTGATTTTTTCACTAAGCCACATCCAGAGGCAAATAAGATTGTAAAAGCCACCTTGGTTTTGAAAGTTGGCATAATCCTTTCCCACAAATGTCCTTCTGTGATCCTAAAAAGCTAATGATATAAGTAGGTGTCATGTGAGGACATATGGAACAAAAACCACAAGAAACATTACCTAGTAGTTTGATCATATTATTGTTTTAGACTTTATTTGGCTAAAGTGTTATATGCTAATTTTACAATAGAGATTAAAATATCATGTCCGAATGAAATTCAATGCACCTGCTGTACAGCACTATGGACTATGCTGCACTATAAATATGTGTTAATAAGGACAATTATGCCCTGTGGTAGAGTCCTGTGCGGGTCCATTTTTTTACCCTGCAAACCACAACCCGGACCTGCAACCCGCATTCTTACCAGCTTGGACCCGCGGCCCGACCCATAAATACCTTATCCGCAACCCAGACCCATGACCGCAGACCATCAAGAATCAGGAAGTGCTGTCATTGTAAACTGGAAGTGACATCATCGGAAGTAGCCATGATCAGGAAAAAGAGGGATAAAACAGGAAGTGCTGTTGTTGTAAACCGGAAGTGACATCATCGGTAGTAGACATGCTCAGAAAAAAGGAGTAAAAATCGCTATGGAGAAGATCCGTGGTCCGACCCTCAACCGGCAAACACGCAGAACTACCAACCCGCTTCTATACCCGCACCTGGAACTTGTACATGCAGCCCAAGATTTTGCGGATAACAAGCGGGTACCCGACCCGCTGCAGGACTCTACCCTGTGGCTTTTTTTCTCTCTCTATTTATTGTGTTTCGCTGTGGCTTTTTTTAATGTTTAAACAGTAAAGTCAAACGTGGACATTTTCCACCCACTTAATTGACAAAAAGTCTGAACAGATTTTTTTGAAATGATACATGCTCCCAAGTTTATGGCAAGAAAGTTAGGATGACTTTCCCATTATAACGCAGACATGACGTTTGGTAATAAGCAGGATTTTTTAAACATTGTGTCTAATTATATAGCCTGATTCTCTTCCATTAATGATTTATGCTTTTTTAATGAAAGATCATAGCCTTGTAAAAGCTGTAACTCTGACATCAGATGATGACACTCCCCTGAAAGTCATAAAAGGGGTCTGACCTGCTGCATTCATAGCAGAGGTTAGGCAATAATACTTCTATTCAAAATTACTCATAATTAGTATTTCATGTTTGGGTAAGAGATTCAAAGTATCAGAAATGGCTAGCGCACGTACGCACACAAGTGTAGAACTTTTAGATTTACTACAGGGGGAAATTAGAGTTTCAGAGAATCTGCCCCTTAATAGTCTCTGAACCTACTCTCACAGCTTTTAATATTATAATATTATAATAATATTAACTGCAAGATGGTTAGCATAGATTTATATTCTATATTGCAGTCAACCAACCTCTTGCCTTCTTGGCCTCCTTTCTAACGTACTCATTTTCTGCTTTTCACCTTCCAAACACTTTTTTCAGTTGTTTTGTTTTCAGATTGTTCACCATAAACAAAGAATTTTCCAATAGTTTACCATCTTTTACTTTTTACAGTTTTCCCAAAATTTAAGTTTAAAGTTTAATGTTCATGTCTCTGGTGTCTGAGTCTAGCACAGGGGTGTCCAACCTGCGGCCCAGGATGGATATGAATGTGGCCCAGCTTGAAATGCTTGGTTCCCGAGGAAACATCATGTTGCAAAGAATATATTGCCCAGTCAGTAGTAATAATAATAATATAATAATAATAATAATAATAATAATATCTATTTAATATCCAGGTGTCCCATATTCCAGTGTATAGCTCTATCTGGTTTTCCAACTGATATTGTAGCTATTTTCTTTGCATTTTCTTTACTTTTACAAATTACAAAAAGTGTTTGTGTATTTTATGTTCGGCTCCATACAATTTTTCTTTTTCCAATGCGGCTGGGGGAAGCCAAAAGGTTGGACACTCCTGGTCTAGCAGCTCAGTGATCCAGGAGCATCTGAACTGTTACAATTTGTTACATTTAGTTGATACAATTAGTTGATATATTTCTCCGTAGTATCTGCAGAACATTAGCAACTGTTATATCAATTCTAACAGCTGCCTTAATGAAACCCATGGATTCTGCTCAGCAGGGACAAAATAACAAATGTATCAACTAAATATATATATATTCGAACAGTTAAAGAGTCGGCGATCCCCCCTCCCAGAGCTGCCTTAGAAGGTGAAAAATGAAACTTTACACTTCAATATTAGAAAAACCGTCACAAATAGAAACTAGAAAGTAATTGGAAAAAGTCTTTATTTATGGTGATCTATCTGAAACCAACTGAACCGAAAAAAAGTGTTTAAAGGTGAACAACCCATTTAAGAACTGTAAAGGCAATTAGATATTTATACATTTATTTTTCATAAAAAAATATTTGAAAACCATTCTGTGTTCCTTAAGGACGTTAACTTAAAATAAGGTTACTTTTGTTAAGAATGTCTATAGAAAAAGACCAAAGTTTTGTCTTAAAGCTTGATTTAAAGAAAACAGCTTACTATTTGTTTTAGCTTGCTCGCTGTTACCAGAAGGAGCATTCCCAACACTTTATTTAGAACATTATCCCTTTTTTTAAAATTTCCTTGTTGTTTATCTGCCCACTAGTGATGGGCGAATCTATCCCGTTTCGCGAATTGGCGAAAAATTCACGAAACGAGTTGTGGCACGTTTTTGACGCATGGCGTGTCAAGTTTGACACATTGCGTCGTTTTCGCTGCGTGTTTTCGCTGCTTGTTTTCGCTGCGTTTCGCTGGCAAACTTTTGCTGCCGTTTCGCGAATCGCGGGAATTCGCCGTGAATTTGCGCCTGCCGAATAAATTCGCCCATCACTACTGCCCACTTTCATGTTTATCCACCACTTTCTGTTCTTCCTTTTTCTGTGTCCCTTTTCCTTTTTATAAGAGGCTACACTCACTGCCCAAAATCAGTATCAACTTGAGCATGAAAATTAATTTTTTAAATTAAAGTATAAGATCCAATTGGTGACTACTTTTTGAATGAGTGATTAAGTGGGGTACTTTTATCCTTTTATCCTTACTGAATTAGCACAGGCCTATGGTCAGACCTCTGCTTTAATCCAGGGATAGATATCTATAATTTTTAAATTATACTAAGGGAATCACTGTCCTTGTTTGACAATAAAAAAAACTGCAATTGTGTGCATTTTCAACAATCTTTATAGAAAAAATTAAGTCCATTGTATAGTCAATAGTCATTGTGTGATGAATGGTACCAAAAAAAAAAAAAAAAAAAAAAAATATATATATATATATATATATATATATATAGCAGTTTAATTTTTACATTGGAACTTTACTCCTACAGAGTTCAACAGAGAATGATATATTAAACTGTTTCTAAATTTATAAGACTGATTCTATATGCACATTGTAAACAGTTGGAAACCCTAACTTTACAAAAGGAATGGAGGACCTCAGTTATGGGTAACAAGTTGAGATTGATTCATTTTAGAACAGGAGGTGTATAGTTATTTTTCTGATTGTATACCAGGGGGACATGTGAAAAATAAGTGCAGAAATATAAAGATGTTATGTGCTTAGTGAAAAACTGAATTAATAGGGGTTGTATGTGAAAAATAAGTGCAGAAATATAAAGATGTTATGTGCTTAGTGAAAAACTGATTCAATAGGGGTTGTATGTCCTTTTATTATTTGAGAAAATACAAGTTTACTGATGTTAATGCACAGTGTCCAATGATAATGAACATATTCATTTCCCCATATTTTTTACTGGAGTTAATAATGTAAAATTTTGAAAGATGGACAATTGCTTTACTTTAGCTGTTGGAATCGGCTCATATAAAACACATTATACACAGCAATCCCAAGTAATCACTCAAAAATGCCTCCTTCCAAAGTGAATTGCGGTGAGTTCAACTAAAGTGAAGACAGACATTTAAGATCATTAATTGCCGCCAGAGAAGAAATTTCCCATGGGCTGAGGAAGTGTCCAATGTGTCAGGGATCAAATGATTTTTAGTTCTTAATATTTCACCCTTATTTAATTCCACACTTGTGTGAATTTCCCTCATAAGGGTTTTCAACTTTTAGTGTTATTTCAGTTTTTTTAGCACTAAAACTCATGAATTGGAAATTCAATGATTACTCTGAAAGTCCAGTTGCTCTAGAATTACTTGTACTAGATATACCTTTACCTGGATGAAGGAAAATCGTGATAGTCAATTGGAATTACGTTTCAAAGAACTAGAATTATCGATATTCATTAAGTTAAAAAAAAATCGCAAATAGAAAACTTCAATCTCAAGACTTCACACAAGTTCATGTAGTATTGAATGGGAAATGTACTAGGCTAAGATGACCATTCGACCCCATTTCACAGGGACAGGCCCCGTTTCAGAGCTGCTGTCCCTGTGGCTTTTGAACTGTCCCCGTTTTTTAGACATATGCTCTAAAGTCCCTGTTTAATGCCTGCTAAATCCCCGTGTAAAAACTACCTGATTTGAGCTCTGAAATGTCAATCTAAAGTCAAATCATAAGTCAGTGCTTCTCATCTGTGCCAATCTGATTGGCTATTAGTTTGGGTGCCAATATTGGAGGGGGCGGGGCTGGAAGAGTCAATGTATATAAAGATTTCAAGTGCGCAACAGAACAGCGTATTACTTACATGGCAGCTGAGGGGAAAGGGGGTGAGAGAGATGGCAGTGGTGCGTGCATGCAGGTGAGAAGTATTATTTATTGCTGCTGAGACTGAGCCAGGAAAGATTTCAAAGTGCACAACAGTAACACTCCGCACCAGCCCATTCCTTACAGTGCATGGAGGTCAGGAGGTGAGCAAACAGCCAGGCATGAATGTGGGACTACAGAGGGAGCAAGAATTTAGTGGGTGTGTACAGGAAATGGGAGTGGATTAAGGGGTGTGGCTTTGAAAGTGGGTTTGTCCTAGAAAAATTTGCCGCAGCGCACTTTGTGTCCCCAGATTTCTCAATCAAAATATGGTCACCTTATGCTAGGCAAAATTTCAATGTTTTTCCAATTTCTTTGAGAGTTTGTAGACCCATCAAAAATGATAAGAAGAATACAAATTTGACTGGTTTATTTTCATGGTTTTCAAGATTTTTTATATTTGGATCTTTTATTAAATAAGCAAACATTTAAGTTTAACATATTTTGGAGTTTAATTGAATAAGAACATTCTTTTTTTTTTTATTATGTCCCATGCTGAATTGTAATGATTAACCATGTCAGATGTATGCTGCTTTGGTTTCTGTGCAATCATGTGTTAAGTAGAGTTGAGAGTCTAATAGGCTATGAAGCATGAGTATAATATGGATGTTCAGTCATAAAGTGTATACATGCATTGTGTATGAGACAGTGGCGGAACTACCAGGGGAGCAGGAGTCGCAATTGGTCCAGGGTTCACACCCCCTCAGGGACCATGGCAGTTTGCGCACTGCTTATTCCAGGTGCAAAAATCTCATACGGAGGGGGTGGGGCGCCTGGCTCTTTGTCCCGCACCAGGGCCTGCCCCCCTAGTTACATTACTGGTATGAGAGCACATAAAAAAGATTCCCAGAGTGTCAACCATATATAAAAATGACCGTGTGTGTGTAAAAGGCCTAATGTGCTTAATTTGCTTTGCAGAACAAATATAAGTCAAGACAGCAATATTCATCAAAAATATCTAGTTTTGGGACTTTCACAAATGAATATTTTCATATGTAGGCACTGAAATACATAATCAACTTATGAAAACAAATATATTTCCTTTATATCTGTATTTAATGCATGATGGTGGGTTTCTGCAGGGTCCATGTATACTTTTTTTATACAAATCGATCGCCCATAAATGCAGTACGTTGTGTTTAAAACAATGCAGTGGAATGCAACTGTAGATATAACAGAATTAGCTCATGTTCTTAGTTGCACTCATAATGGCTGTTTAATAGTAGAATATTTCTAGAATTTTTGAACATGTTAAAGGATAAAACTTACAGCACTATGGGGCAGATTCATCAAGGGTCAAATTTAGGGGGTTATTTATCAAGCGCCAAATATCCAAAATTCAAAAAATATTTTTTGGGCCAAAATAAAAGTCCAAATGTTTGAAAAGTCAGAATGAATCTGAAAGTCAGAATCTCTCACGGTCCTGTATAAGTCAATGGGGAAGGTCCCAGATTCTGCACTGCTGTCCATACCAATTTCGGATGATTTCGGAGATTTTGGTCCAAAAAGCCAGAAAAGTCCGATTTCAGACTTTTTGGGCAAAGGTTCGAAGTTTTCAGATTTTTGCTGAACCTATTTTTTTTTAATGATAAATAAGGTCCATTTGGGAATTCGGCATTGCTCAGAGTTTGATCTTAGAAATACTGAGATAAATTCAGCGCTTGATATATAACCCCCTTAGAGTTCATGGGAGTTTGTAAGAAAAGAGAACTTTAGAAGCTCTCTGTTTGTTTCGGATAGCAGCTGCAGTATTAGCTTGGTGTGACATCACTTCCTGCCTAAGTCTCTCCCTGCTCACTTATAGCTCTGGGCTCAGATTACAGCAGAGAAGGGTGGGGGGGGGCATAAACAAACTGAGCATGCTTACGCCTGGGGCAAGGAGGTTTATGCTGAAAACAGGAAGTCTGATACAGAAGCCCATGTGTACAGAATAGAAGGAAAGGAATGCTGTGTTTCTTTTGACAGAGGACTCAACGTAGCATTACTTTGAGGGTTTACTGGTATATTTAGGTGGACTTTTCTGATAAAGCTTACTTAGTTTTAACCTTCAGTTATGTTCTATAAATATTGCTGGTGTCTATACAACAAGCTGTAGGGAAGCTCAGTCATAAATACAATTCAATTGAACGTTCAATGAGATCAGAGGAATAGAGGGATTTTTACTGGAACAGCAGTGCAGTTCTCTACCTCGAGATGATTTAATGGCAGAGGTTATAGCTTCAAGATAGGACAGATGCATTTTTTAACAAACAAATAAATAAGCATGTAGACCAAGGATATTTCACTACTGTAAGGGGCCGATTTATCAAGCAGTAAAAACGTGAAGTAAAAAATTACGACAATGACCCACCCAAAAAAAATTCTATGGTCGAATATTTCCATTTTTTTTTTAATGCAAAAATTATTTTTTTAATAGATGTTGGTTGGAGAATCCAGTACTGTAAATGTCAAATGAAGTGATTTTTTAATTGGTCCCACAATATTTAATGAGTATTTAATTTTTTTTGTTTTTACCACAACAAGGTTTTTAAAAGCCTATTAAGATCCCTCTCTTATGCTTTTCGTGTTATATTTAAAGGACAATTTCCTAACACCATTTATGAAGCAGTCACAAACTGAATCAGGGGTTTCATTCTGTGTATATGAGTATTGTGATTGTAATAATGAAACTCTACATTTTTTGTTATTGTTTCTGAATTGTACTTTCCTTTGGTTCGATTCTTTGGTAAGTGAATTCTGATAATACTTTGGCAATATCATGTGGGCAATATCAGTGCTGGACTGGAGTGTCAGGGGGCCTCTGGGGCCAGCAGATCCAGGCCCACCCACGTTGCCCCCAACACCCCACCTCATACCTCCTGTTCCACCTCATGCCTTCAGTCATCTTGTGGCTGCTAAAAAGGATTATGGGGAGCCTCTGATTCTGGGCAGGCAGTTGCTGGTGGGGCCCACAAGGTTGGGTCCCACTGGGTGCCCCACCCTGATTAAATGTGGTGCATCTTGTAAATAGATCTACAGAAACTAGAAAATAAGAGTTATTCTTCCATAAATTATGTTGCAAATAGGTGTGTTACACGGCAGAGCCACTAGAAACCAAACAGAGATCCAAGAAACAGACGTCACATTTAAAAACTGGGCTGTCTAGTTTAAAACCAGACAGGCACAGCCCTAACTTTATCAACTTTAGCAGTAATAATTTTACAACCATAATGTTTTTTTGATCAAGGATCAAGACTCATGCCAATTAAAAGTAGTGCCTTCTAGTTAAGAGAGAAAATAGGCCATTAATTAAACAGTCAAGACATACAGATTTTTTTACAACACATGGTAGTTTACTATGCAATGTAGCAAATTGTGCAAAGACAAATTACGTAGAGAAACGCTAAAACATTGCAGGAGGTTAGCAAAATGATTCAGCAATTTTTGTCGCTCAATGATTATTTTCATTCTGTTGCAGGAGAAAAACAGCTCACACAGCAACAGATCTTACTGCTGAAGAGGAGGAATAGAAACCCATGTTTAGCTATAATGAGAGTGATGAAATATCCCTGAAATAATATCGGGGAGCCTAAGGGATTCTGTGACTTAATGGTATGTGCTGAACTGGACCATCTCCATTGCTTTCCGAGAAGACCATTCCACTTGAAGAAGTTTCTTAAGTTACACCAATTACATCATGTGAAATATATCTCTGTATGCAAGTGCAGCAGCAAGCATATATGACAACTGTGGTATCATGGTATAGGTCAGTTTTGGACTGTGTACCAGGCCCGGACTGGCAATATGTGGGTTAGGGCAAATGCCAGAGGGGCTGCTATAAGGTCCCATAGAAAGTCAGTATTTAGTGGGCTGGTGATGACTGTTTGGGCCTCTATGTGGGCTGATTGGGCCTCTGTGTACCTGAAATGCCAGGGCCTATTTTGATTCTCAGTCCAGTCCTGTTGTGTACCATCTGTGACAACTATCATTATAATCTCAGCAGGTGTTGCTCCCTTCTCTTTGCTAGGCAACACCTAATTAATGTACAAAAAAATCACTTTGACAAAAATCATGGGGCTGAAATCTTGGCAAATGAATAAGGAAATTGATTGTCTTGATCATGAGATAACTTACCAGTGGTGTAACTAGATGTTACTGGGCCCCACAGCAAATTTATTTTAGAGGTTGTCCTGTTTTACCACTATATATTGAAATTGCTCATTAAGTAGGGCCTAATGGGCCCTCTATTCCTCCTGGGGCCCCCTTCAATTTAAGAAACTTTAGCCCTGAAAATGCAGTGGCATCAGCATATTTTATTTTATTTTTTCCACACACAAATATTTGAGACATTTCATGAGACTTTAGCAGACCCAGGATAGTATGGCACAGTGGCCCCTGTAATTTTATTGCAATGTGGCCCTAGAATTTTTCAATATGTGATTACATAACTGACAGGTAGTGATGGGCAAATGTGTCCCGTTTCGCTTAGCCGGCAACATTTTGAAATTTTGGCATTACAGTCAATGGGTGTGCGTCAAAATCGACGCAGCATCAAAATAGGCAGTCAAAATCAGCAGTTTCACAAATGTATTCGCCAGTGGTGAAATACAGAAATTCATTGCAAATTTGCACATAAATAAATTGCCCATCACTATTGACAAGAAAATTGATCAGCATCAGGACTGGACTGAGAATCAAAATAGGCCCTGGCATTTCAGGTACACAGAGGCCCAATCAGCCCACATAGAGGCCCAAACAGTCCCCACCAGCCCACTAAATACTGACTTTCTATGGGACCTTATAGCAGCCCATCTGGAATTTGCCCTAACCCACAAATGGCCAGTCCGGGCCTGATCAGCATTGTCTACAAGTGAACTGTAAAGAGGCTCCAAACCAATGTCATTTCACAGTGGCTCACAGTATTTCTAGGAGCCTGTATATGGAAAATATTGATGTCAGTTGTGTCGAACCTTCAGATCTACAGATCTAATAACTCACACCAATCAAATACCAGTTGAAACTCATTGGTTTGCTGTTTGAAGAAAATGTCTAAAAATGTGAAATGGTTTGATCCTTACAGGATACGAAGATAGTTTTATTGTTTGTGATAGATAATACCATGAAAGGGGAAACCCTTATATCTGTAAACACACATTCTGGTTAAGTGTTAGCGCTAATAATTAAATTGCCATTACTTACATGCTCTTTTCCTTGATCATATATATATATATAATTTCAGGTATATATATAATAAAACAACTTCATATGTGTCCTTGACGAAGTCAAAAAGTCCAAAGTTCTGTGGTCTTCTTATTTATATAATTTTACATGTATACCTCATCTAGACCAGTCTAGACTCTCATATAGGGTCATTCCATTCCCTAGACACCTGGCTAGGTTTCACCATATATCAGACTATAAGGTAGAAATAAACTAACCCTCCTGAAATGTTGAACACTGTTCACTCTGTCTCACAATAAACTGTGAAAGTGCTAAAAATTTCAAGCATGTGTGGTTCCTGTCTATACTAAGTTGGTTACAAGGGGTTTAGCTGTTTAAAGGAAAACATGTTTTTTTCAAAATGCATCAGTTAATAGAGCAAAAATAGCAAAAAAATTTTTTATATTCAATTTTGAAATCTGACATGGGTCAGTTTCCCAGTTGTCCCCAGTCATGTGACTTGTGCTCTGATAAGTTTCAGTCACTCTTTACTACTGTTTTGCAAGTTGTAGTGATATCACCCCCTCCCTTTCTCCCCTGAGCAGTCCATCATCAGAACAATGGTACCGTAACACAATAACAAGATAGTTCCTGGGTGCTAATTTGTCTTGCCTATTCCTGGTCTTGCCCATACCTGATCTTGCCTATCCCTGACCATTCCTAGTTTAGTGCCTGCCCTGACCATTGGCCATTATTTGACTACTCTCTAGATCACAATTCCTTACTGCACTCTTTTTTTTACCCGGCCTGTGACCTTGACTACCCTCTTGCCTTCTGATTTGGTACTACACTGTCTGATTAATACCAGTCCGGCTTGTCCACTGGCTTCACTAGCTGTTCCCCGTCCTACTAGTCTACATTTGGATCCCTTGTCTGCCCAGATCTCTCCCTTTGGTTCTCTCACTATAAGACCTGGCAGCATCCAAGTAGCACTGGGCTACTCCCAAAGCAAAAGGCGGAGGTTATAGGCAAATGTGAGCCATGACCTTGGTGTTAGTTCTAGGTTCTGGGATATCCTACATTACAGAGATTCAGGGTGCAAAAAAAAAAAAATCAGTAACTTCTAGATTATATATAATAAACAGTGCTGTGTACATAAGTAGATATATATAAATATACAACATTTGCATACAAACATGCACACATTCATTCAGTGCTGTAAGCAGCCAAATTTCTAAGGGAGGATCGATGATCTTTCTGTGATTACTGCTTTGCTATAAAATTATCTATAGTCATACGAGTGACTGGACTGGAAGGAAGAAGATAATGTCTCAGGACCATCAGGAAATGAGTTTCTTTGTGTAAGTTATTGTTAAGATGAAAGAAAATCCATTTTTACAGTGCATCTCTGCTTTCTTCAATATTACATTACAAAAATGAACATACAAATACAGGAAGTAGAAATCCATTCCAATGTTACTGACACCAGTCCAAACTATACATAAAAATTATACTTTAAATAAGAGTTAAAAAGAAAATAAATAAATATATATATATATATATATATATATATATATATAA
>CM044434.1:135502570-135513522 GCA_024363595.1 Xenopus borealis | reverse complement strand
GTCGGCTCCTTTGTGACTTTGGGTCTGTCCGTCACTTCAGGACTTCACTGTCGGCTCCTTCGCGTCTGTTCGGCACTTCCGCATTCCACATTGGAAGAAGCCGCACAGGCTCGGCACTGGTAAGGGGGGCCCGGCTCTTGGGAAAATGCAGCACTGCCAGGCCCTCCTTCAGCCCCGGGCCCAGGACACTTGTCCCCCTGTCCCCCCTTGATGGCGGCCCTGTCTATGATCTTCAGAAAGTGTCTTCAGAAAATATAAAATGCCATGTGACAACTGAGGATGAACACAAACAGAAAGATATGGTTGGTCAGTTAGAGAACTGAAGCTTAACTTAAGAAGTAGGGTTGAAATGTTGTACATTATGTTTTGTGCTTCTGTAGCAGCCTAAAGGCAACCACAGCCATTTAGCAGGAAAGATCTGTGTCTCCAAAGATGCCCCAGTAACTCCCCATCTTCTTTTCTGCTGATTCACTGATTCACATGCTCTGTGCTGCTGTCACTTACCAAAGCTTAGTGACCAATGCACAATATACTGAATATATACAATATAAATACAAGCAAAATACAAGGCTAATTAGCAATTAATTCAAATTCTCATTACATTGCAGCTTAGAAACAGGCTTGGACCGGAGAACTGGGTGCCCACTGGGGCTGCAACACCAAGGGCCCTCCTATCAGTCTCCGGAGGCCCCCTCCTGATTATCAAACTTCTGCATTATATGCGCTAACCACCCCCCCCCAACCCCACATGATTGAAAACCGGCACTCCACACACATGAGGGAAAGCCGGACTAACATTACGGCAGCTGTTTCTTAAGGGGGGAGGCCAATTGGAGAGCGGGGCCCATGATGGCCAGGGCCCACCAAGTTTTTTTCCCAGCTGACCCTGCTTAGAAACCAGTGAAATTCTAAATCAACCCTGCAGCATCAGCTTCTATAACAGGCAAACTTTATTTTCTGCTTTCTGCATATTTTCCTGCTTGATGATTTGCAGTAATCCCCAAATTTGCTTCTCAACAGCTGTTCAGAGCTCACTGATCATGTGTCACTGAAATGCCAAACTGAATCCAAGATGGTGAGCTGATTTGACCACTTTATTTAAGCCTGGATCATTACTGTTATAAAGATGTTAAACATTAAGCCTGGTGCAATAAGTTCAGTGTATAAAATGTGGCACAAATAGACATGTTTGTTTTTAGGGTTTAGTTCTCCTTTAAGACAATTTCAAACAACAAAAAATTGTAGACTACTGCTCCACATAAAGTACCAAACCAAAGCAATCTCTCAGTTGATGAGTAAACCTTACGTATAAGTCTGCCTTTAGATGACAGCAGCAAAAAATTTTGTGATTGCTAACTGGGTTCCTTCTACAGAAACAACTGTACTGAAGGCCTTTATTAACTTTGAGTAATGCTGGGTTGTGCTGTGAGTGTTTATTTAACACCCTGGTATTAAAAAACCATAGAACATAGGTTCATAAAAGGTAAAGATTCCACAACCGCATAATGATTATGTATGATATTGTAACAGAATACCTGATGAGTAGTAGAACAAATAGTCATGTTCACATGGTTGTTACAATGCTGACCTGGGCACAGTTGCATCATTTCAGTGGCACTTAGTCACTATTAGTGCAAGATGGCTCACAGCCAGGTGTGCAGATCAAGAAAAACTTAACTCAGAAAATGTTGCCATTTTAGGGCCCGTGCCAAAAGCTACCAATGGCTTCTAACCAGGATCAGACTGGGCTCGCTGGACTCCAGGAAAAACCCCAGTGGACCCACCAGCACAGACCCGCTCACTGCTGAATACAAATAGAACTACAAAAAATGTTTTATTCTTCATCAGGGCTACTCTCATGTATCAACACAACTGCATACATGTGCATGAGTGTGGCTCCATTAAAAAACTCTAATGTATCACTAGGTCCCATATTTAGGAGGGCCTTTCACCCCACCCCAATTATTTACCAATTGGCAACCTGGACCCCTGGGCCGAGAGCCCTATCAACAAGTAGAATGGGACTCTAAATAAAAAAGGCCTGTCACACAACTATGCACCTAATCCACCACATTCATAGTCCATTATGTTGAAGCCTTGCCCGTGACCAACACAAAATGCCCCCACTCCCTGCAATACCCCTTCACAACCTGAAAATCACAGTTTTACATCTCTTACATCTCTTGTGGATGCTATCACAAAGTACATAGGAGATTTAGCAAACTACGATGCCCACATCATCCACATGCATAAGAATCCTGAGCCTTTGGTCCCTCAAAAGGTTCAGACCTACAGCTCCCATACATTGTGTAAGTTGATGCTGACAGAAATCTGTGCATGTTGCACACAGGCTGTTCTTGTACTGAAGTAAAAAGTTGCCTATAGTGATCACAATTAATGTATTTATCAGAACAAAAGTGCAGAAAGGGGGGTTGACACCTAATGAATGAAAATATAATTCTATGCAACTGACCTATAATAAAAAAATATTAGCATTTTCAAAGTTACTTGAAGACATAAGCAAAACATTATTTATGTTATCCCGTTTTGTTCTTTCAACTCACTCCTGGGAGTCACTGAAAATAAAGTTAGTTCTCTTCCATGTCTGTTACCCAGCTGGCTTTTGCTTCGTTTAGTCCAGATAATAGAAACAGGCAGACAGAAACTGATTTAAATAGCAAGTATTAAGCGCAGGTGTATAAAAATAACACATTTATAGCATTTATCCTTTCAGGAATCTCATATATATTTCATACAATTATTTAAGAATGACTTTTATCTCCAAAAATCAGGGACCACAATGGGCACCAAACAAAAATAAGAAAATGACTTAATTTTATAGGACAGATTCAGACTTGAAAAAAAACCACTGTATGCTATTGTTACCTTATTTATGAGCTGTTATTTATTTGGATGAGAATAAGGAATGTCTGGAAGGTTTAATGATTCACAATAATAACCAACAAAATTTGTAAAAAGGCAAAGGACATAAACATCACTGAAATTAACTGCTAAGACTTCTCTTTCACTGCTGAAGTATTTACAATATTGGATTACATGCAAATACAGTGGCCACCTGCCCAGTATTTTACTGGCCTGGCCAGTAAAAATTAAGCTTTATCCCAATGTTATTAACAGGGAAAATGCATAAAAATATAGGAAGGCCGGAATTTTTTTAAAGAAAAGGTGACAACCCCACATGCAAGTAGTTAGCAGGACAAAAGCTGGATTATTTCCTAATGGCATTTAAAAAGACCAAACCAAGTTCTAGGGATTCCTGGATAAAAACAAACGTTGGAATAAAAAAAAACACGTAAGAATATGTGAGTGTTTTACCAACTAATGTAACTAATGTATATATTTTCATGCACACAGTGAAAACCCTAAAACATTATATTTACTGTATAATGGTAGAACATCGGCCATAAAAGCATAGCTGGTAAGAGGTCATGTAAGTAATACACTGAATATATGTACAACTTTGTATTAAATACATTTATTCTGACCATGGGAGTACATGATATGTCTAATGCAAGAGCAGTTTTCATGTTACTGGTTATCTTCTATTTGAGAAATGGTTAGTTAAAAAGTTCTCAATTCCTCACATTCATATCTATTTATATTTAGCAGCTGCCCAGGTTATGATCACATTTGCTAAAATGCATGACAGGATCACATGCTCTGCACTTGTTTGTTATGAGGTTTACTATTTGTTGTGAAAAGACAGTCTTTCACAGAGATCACCCACCTCTTCACAAGTGCATGTGATGTTTCAGTGCCACTAGAATCCCTTCTTACTATTAACATGAAACCCAGTTGCAGCAAGAGAGAGGTGGTGTGAAGTGCTTCACTGAGCAGGATGTGTAAATAGGTCTGGACTTCACTGCTTATATGTGACTCTCAAAGGCAAAGCAGTCACCAGGGAAGTACAAGTATGGGACCATTTGCCAGGGCACTAAACAAAAAGTTTTAACTATTGTCGCTGTCACATGGTTCTTTTTACAAGTGCACTTTCAATGGGAGCCAAGGAAAAGGCATACTTTTTAAAAAAAAAATCCCTAGTGTCACCAAAACCTGGACCTTCACCTTCCATAATAAATCCCAGTTTCCTGACCCATTTCCCCTCTTGAATATATATCAGCAGTGGAATTTGGCAGGCCATGCTAATGTAAAGAAATGATACATTTGTTACACACAATGAGGCTCATTTATAAACACTGGGCAAATATGTCCCTGGGCAGTAACCCATAGCAACCAATCAGTGAGTGGCTTTTTCCAGCCACCTGCAGGTGCAATGAAAGGAAACCTCTGATTGGTTGCTATGGGTTAATGCCCATGTGCATATTTGCCCAGTGTTTATAAATGATCCCTATTCTGTTCTTTGAAAGTTTCCCATTATAATTACTTGGAAATGTTCTGGGCAATTACACCAGATACTATATGTTACTAACTATTCTATTGTATGCATAAAGACAAAGTCGGAAGGGGGACCTATGTGACAATTTAGAAATACACTAAACGGAAATGCTGTAATATGATAAGAATATACAGTACTTTTGAGTATAACTTTTGTATATGATAAATATATCTGTCGGGTGATAATGCTACTTGGTAAGCTTTCACATTATATAGATTGAATAACCATTAATGAACTGAATGAATGAATAATTAATTGAAATCAATTTAAAAAAAAAAAAAGCATTCTAAGTAGAAAAAACCTAAAAAATTACACATGTTCAAATTTTGATTAATAGGCCTCCCAGTCTTGGGGGAGGCCCATTTAATATTGCCCTTGCTTTTCGACACCAGTAATCGTTAATGAAACCTTATGCGAGTTTTCTAACTCACATTAGGTTTTGTGCTAATAAAGCTCTGCAAATATTGTAAGTAACAGGCTTTTAGCAGCTTTTAGGTACCAACATTTTTTTGTTGTCCCATGAAACCCTGTGTGAGTCAGGAAACTTCAGTAGAGATTACATGAGTCAAAAAGCACAAGCAATCCTAAATGGCCCGTAATTCTCATGGAAGCTCTTGGTTTATATTATCTGTCTCCTGCAAAGTTTAACACTAGCCAACAGCCCATTCATTATTGACATTAAAACCAAAAATCAATTCTTGAATTGAATTGAATTCTTGACAATTAATACATTTTAAAAATTGCATTTTTAGAAAACCTGATCAAGGAGGAAAGATGAAGACTAAACCTTTTTTTAACTAGAATATGTAATAAAAACCTTGAATAGGTTAAACATGAAAGCATTTATTTTTTTGTGGTTTAAAAAAGTTGACTCTGTAACAAAATCGCATTGTTCCATTCATAAGGATGTGAAATGCTGACTGGTTTTAAACACTGAACACAAACTTGCTTAAATGCCTCTGATATAGTGCCACTGACTTTTTTAGTTTTTAAGTGTCAGCGATTTTCATGTGAGTTTTTAGCTTGATAAATCGTGACATTTTGGGGGTTCAAATCTGAAAAAATTGTATGATTCATACAAGAAATTTCAGAAAAATGTATTGGCAAATAAAGGGAAAAATCTGTGTGGATTTGGTCGGAGTATTTTTCAGAAAATTCTGTCAAATTTTTTTATTTTGATAATTAACCCACTTCGAGTTCAAAAAAAAAATTTCAAGCATATTCCAGATCTTGCTTTTTTCCTTTAATGATAGAAAAAATGTGGTCTTGGATTTTGGAATTAAACCTAGGACCCCAGTACAGCAAGGCAGCAGTACAAACTATTGCACTGCCTAAAGTTGTATTCACATAGCAGTTACCATGGGGCATAGCATATATATTGCCCTTTATAAGCCCTTTTTTTTTAGAACAAATGCTTAGAATGAAATTATTTGGATGTTATTTTCAAATAAGTACAATAATGGTTTACTGCCTCAGTAAAGGAGAAGATTAACCAAAAATTAGAAATATCTAGCACACAGAACTAACTGTTTTATATAATAAATAAAAACATAATTCTAAGCAATTTTCCATTATATATTAAGAGCTTTCATATATGTATTTGCAGACGACAACAGTATATGTTTGTCCCTTTCTGTTGTCTGGGTCTGACACATACAATGTTACAGAAGTTAGATCACCGTCAGGTCTGTTGATCAGCTTTAATTAGAGAAACAGAAATGTTTCATGTTGGTTGATGCTCATTGTTACTATTACATATTAATAAGAGAAAATATAGTGTGTGTGCCCTACACAAAATTCAGAAAAGAGAACATTTTTTTTGCCTAAAACTTTGCATAATTTGTTACCTGATATATAATATCCATTAACTGTGTAGCAAAGTGTATTTATTCATACATGATGCACCATGTATGAATAAATACACTTTGCTTCACAGTTAATGGACTATGCTGTGAGTGCTTCCTTTGGACTTATATGGATAATGTTGGTTAGCACCCAGCGCAAAATCTACTGAATGGTGAGTGCCATTATTGCCACATATATATATATATATATACCCTAGATCCATAACATAATTTTATAATTTTGCATCTATGTATTTTGGTGCCCACTCATCAGCTTTATGAATTGACATGTTTTGTTGCAAAGCTTTCAGTTTTACTTTATATTGTTTTCTTTATATTGTTACCCTGCCATCAGCGTTAGTGTATATGTATACACTGTATCTAGGTCTTATTTTGCACATATCAGTTACTTTGTATGGTGTTCCTTGTATTGCTTCCCAATCATCAGTGTTCTTTGCTGTTAATGATTAAGCTGGCCAGCCTTTGCATATATCTTTTTTTTTTTCTATTTCCAACCCATTGTAAGTTTTTATTAGATTGTATACAATTCTTTGTTTCCTTAACTAACCACGAGTAATAATTAGATTATCTTTATTTGTATGTGGATGGAAATATGTAGAATATATATTGCAGCTAGTGAAAAAAAAATAATAAAATAAAAAAATAATAACACAGTTAAAAGGCTGGCACACAGTCAAACTTTGTCACATCTATATTCATGCTAATGAAGAATAGGCAGAAAATACATCTCAGGTCACACCCTAGAAAGAATAGAAATACCAAGAGCACTAAAGCCAAATATTGTGCACCCAGTTTAAAGCCAGGCTTCCATAAAGCCATTATATACAGTTGAGAGTTGTCTGCACACTTACCTAGTCTGCCGTCATTGCCACTTATTCCAGCTACTAACCTACCGTGTGTGATAAATATAAATATTTATAACATAATATGTCAGCGCACCTGTAGTCCTTTCTAAAAAGCTACAGCCCTCTGATGTGTCCCATAACTGTCCTTGGATGTGTGGCAACTAGCTCAAGCTGATAGAGTGACCTGGCCAGTTCATATCTAAACAGAAGACGCGTGTTAAACTGGAATCCAGGGATCTTTTCTAATCCTATAGCACAGAATAACGCGGACAAACGAATTTAGCGCGCAACGCAAACGCGAGTTTTCTCTCTGCGATTAATTCAATGAAGAAGACTGGGCCCTAATTAGCGACTCTGCATTAAGGATCAATTTACAAACATACGACACCTCGGAGTGCATCCTGGTAACGTTTTTATTATTACTAGGAAACAGCAGGGGATTATTCTGCTGAACAACAAGACCTGGCCGGAATTGCCCTGGACAGAAACACATCTCATGAGCTTTCCATGATGTATTTCATTCTGGGTCTGGTCAGTGTCCAGCAGTGAGTGAGGAGTAAATGTTAAAGAAGTGCTCCCTCCCAGATACCACCTGATGGATTGCTTCACTGCTGTGTACTCCAGGGCGACAAGTTGCAATCATATCTAGGAGTTATTTTAGGTTAAAATAAAAGAAGAGATTTTAGTATTTCACTTCCTAACCAGTGATTCCTGTTAAATCTATCGATGTTAGGTTTTTTAATTAAATGGGTATAGCCTAGCCTATATTCTGTTACGTTTCGTGCTCTATTTCGATTTATTTGATTCATTTAAAGTTTCCGTTAATTTAGTGAATTTAGTTCAGTTTATTTATTTCAGACCATAATTTATCTGCAAACGAATCTCACTTACTTACTTATAACTTACACTTACAACTAATGACATGTTACTAGTTATTTAGCGATTGAAGAATGTAATATTTTTTATGTAATATATATATATTTGCTAGAGGTATCTATAGTTATTTTTATGTATTTTGGGACAGGGTTCAATAACGGAATCCCAAAATATAAATAATAATACATGTATATATGGCATACCATCTGCTAAAAAATACAATGTTGTGTAAAATAAGGAACGCTTCTGTTTTCTTATTCGGTATTGTAAAAATTTAAGGAAATAGCCAACGGAGAGAGAAGGATAAAGATCTCTAAACACAAATATATTTGTTTACTTTATATTTTACACATGCAAATTATAAACGATATATTATTAAACTATCAATGAGTTGTTTGTATTTTTAGCTACACTGCAATTATACAAATGCCATACAGGGTTAATTATATAGCTCTGCATACAGGGTTGATTATATAGCTCTGCATTCACAAAACGTGATATATATATATATATATATATATGTATAGAGAGAGAGAGAGAGAGAGAGAGAGATATGCTGTGAAATGTTCGATTGAACAGGTAGTAATGTGCAGTTAATTTCACATTTATTTATGAATAGCTCAGCCTGCCCTTAAATAATACTATGGGAAATTCAGGAAGGTATTTCTCCATTAAATTGTGCAAAAAAAAAAACAGTACTATATCTCCTAATAAATTCCTGTTAATTCTCTAGTATAAAGAAAAAGAGGCAAAAATGCAATGAATGTAATGAGGTAAAGGTGAGATGTCTCTAAAACATCTGCAACTTTGTTGCTGTTTTTACTTTACTGTTTAGTCTCAGTTAACAGAACTTGTGTGAAAATAAAAATTTAATATAAGCTTCATCATACTGAAATAAGAAACCTTCTAAATACAATCAATAAAATATTCTGCATTCGAAATAATCAACTTTATATTCACTATCCCTTTCTCAGCATCTGTTTATCTTCATTCTGTCTTCATGCAGCAGTTGGGTGTCAGATGAATGATCCAATATATCTTATAGGTGGGGCTTCCTTTCCTACCAGATGAATTAGAGCTCATTCTAATAACTGATTCCAGTACAAACAAAATCTAACTGCTATTTGCACAAATTATGCACATTGAAAGAGACAGGATTTCTGATGATTTTAATAGAGTGAATTTTCATTTTCACAATAGTTCCCCTTTAAGGAATTTGTTAGACTTTCAGGGGCAAATTCACTAAGCGGCTAACGTTCGCCGCACTTCGCCAGGCGATTCTTTTTTGCCAGCGCTACGCTAATTCACTAAAGTTCGAAGTTATGCTCAGGTTGGTGAGCGGTAGCGTAGTTGCGCTAGTGTTACTTCGCCAGGCAAAGCGCATTACGCTAGCGATGCCTAATTTGCATACGGCGCGAATTTCAAAGTATAATAGAAGTATATGTTCCAGCCACTACATTCCACTACACAAACCCAGGAAACCTTTAATCAATAAAATAAAGTTGTCCTATTGCCCTAAACATGTGCCCCCTGTATATTTGAGTTGCCATATGTTAGGAAATGTAGGGGTGAAGGAGGGTAAACCCAAAACAATTTTGCTATTTTTCAACTATCACCCTACAAAAGGTAAAAGACGCCAGCGTTTTTTTGGGACAGAAAAAATTTCCATTTTTTTTTCAAACTCCTACCTATTGTATAAAACTTCGCCAGGTCAGACCTGGCGAAGTAACGTCTAGCATTAGTGGTAACGTTCAGTAAAATGGTCGTCTTAGTGAATTAGCGTAATTATGATCCTTCATCAGTGCGCAACTTCGCCTGGCGTTAGGGTGCGAAGTTGCTCTAGTCTATCTACTTTGCTAGCGAAAATTCACCAGAGTCAGTGAATTAGCGAAGTTATGAAATGACGTCATGCTGGCAAATTTTCGCTAGCGTTAGCCACTTCGCCCTTTAGTGAATTTGCCCCTCAGTGTTTATGCAGTATTAGGACCAGAACATGAACCTAAAGTCACATTTTCACCTTGTCTTCCATACAATGGTTGTAAGTTACTGCTAGAGGATGAAACTCTTGGTCACCTAAAGTCATGTGGAATAACTTCATATATAAGATCTCACAGCACCACTTGAACCAACAGATCCAGTAACAAGGAAGGGAACCAAAACATTACAAGTCTGTAAATAATTATTCATTTCAAACCCTGTGGTTCTTGCTGATTATATTCCCTGCACATGAAACTATCATTGGGTAATGTGTACATTATATACTACATTAGTGGCCACTATATAGATCATATATTAACCCACCAGCACATGGTATGCGCCCCAAATAATCAGCTCCTTGCTATAGGGAACACAATATGACTTGCTCCCTTGCTAGGGATAAGCAATGTGGTGCTCTGCAAAGAGACATGTTTCCTCATTTTAGTTTACCTCTCAATGTATTTAGGTCCTGCTCTTTTGAAAGTATAAAATAAACCACAAACTCTCCAGCAAATAGAAAAAAATATTGCATGGCAACTATTTGTTATACCAGGATTATTAACGTGGATAATATTACTCCATTCATCTTGTATGGTAAAGATTGTGGATCTCAGTTTTAAATGATTCACCAACTTGCTTAGATATTTCTCAAATGAATCCTGAGCCTGCACCTGAAATAAGGTTAGTGTGGCTCTACATTAAACAATGCAATGCCTCCATGTGAGGTATAATTGTCTTCTCTATTCTTTTCCATCCTATTAATATTATCCTATTAATAATGATCCTGTATTAGAAAAGATGTTTAGGTCTAGACTCCAAAACATTGCCTTCTCCTAACTACTGGTCCAAAAAACTATGTGTGTGTGTGTGTGTGTATGTGTGTATGTGTGTGACCCACAATGTACAATATATACAATATATAAAAGAACACACAGGGTAAACAAGTAACATAATAAATACTATATATATATA
>CM044434.1:135474312-135498204 GCA_024363595.1 Xenopus borealis | reverse complement strand
ATACCAAATGTGTTTTTATACTCAGCGGCAGTTGTAGGCCAGGTATTTGTTGTATTTTGTTGTATTATTTTTTAAAGAACTTAACATTAGCATTACATTACTTTATAAGAAATTTTAATTGCCATATAAACTGTGTTTTAATATCAGTTAAAAAAAAGTATCTAATCTTATCTAATTAAGAACAACAATCTGCTATATCCCATAAGAAAATATGTCCCATATGTGCAGACCAAATTGCATGTCTTGCAAAATGCATTCGTAAAGCCATCACGTGTATTTAAAATATGCATTACTGATCTCCAGAGACTACATTATGGCCAAACTGGTATTTTATTCCAAGAGCTATCTGCAATTAAGGCAAAATAGTTCATCCTAGTTCTATTTGCAGACCATTCCACTGCTAGCAGCTATGTTCCACTCCTGTGAGATCTTTAGTTTATGTGTTGCCCCTGCAAAAAGAGCAATGAGATGCAGTAACAAGAAAG
Source organism: Xenopus borealis (assembly GCA_024363595.1). Classification (NCBI taxonomy): domain Eukaryota; kingdom Metazoa; phylum Chordata; class Amphibia; order Anura; family Pipidae; genus Xenopus; species Xenopus borealis. The sequence goes on along the minus strand of CM044434.1, from coordinate 135,497,719 downwards.
GCAGTAACAGAGTTGGTGATGTTGGCTTTGTACATCATCACTGTCAGGGAACATAATGACATAGTCACGTGTTGTGTTCACAGGAGATCACATTTCCAGAAAGATATAATAATTTAGAGACTATTCAGCGAGGGGTTACTGAGGTGGTACACAGTCTTAAAAATAAACTTAACTGGAAGGGATAATGTCATGGGAAAACATTTTTTTTCAAAAAGCATCAGTTAATAGTGCTGCTCCAGCAGAATTCTGCACTGAAAACAATTTCTCTAAAGAGCAAACAGATTTTTGTATATTTCATTTTGAAATCTGATATGGGGCTAGACATATTATCAATTTCCCAGTTGCCCCAAGTCATGTGACTTGTGCTCTGATAAACTTCAGTCACTCTTTACTGCAGTACTGCAAGTTGGAGTGATATCACCCCCTCCCTTTTCCCCCCAGCAGCCTAACAACAGAACAATGGGAAGGTAACCAGATAACAGCTCCCTAACACAAGATAACAGCTGCCTGGTAGATCTAAGAACAGCACTCAATAGTAAAAACCCATGTCCCACTATGACTCCTTCAGTTACATTGAGAAGGAAAAACAACAGCCTGCCAGAAAGCAGTTCCCTCCTAAAGTCACATGACCAGGGGCAGCTGGGAAAATGAAAAAATGTCTAGCCCCAAGTCAGATTTCCGCACAAAATACTTTTTAAAACTTCAAATAAAGATCCAGAACCAGAGATAAGACACAATAACAGTACATTTCCACCAGATTAATTACTTGATGTTTCTGTTGAAGGTTCACAAGATACCAATGCAGGGCCGAATTTATACAGTGGGTGCCCCTAGGCCCACTGGCCTTCATCACCCCTTCCCCTCCCCTATATTCGGGCAAATTTCCTCCATTGGGACCGGAGCAATGGGTATTGGTGCACAGCAAATTAAAAAAACTATGGTATCTCCTGTGCATGAACAAATGTGGGTGTGGCTGGGCAGCATGCCTCCCCCTAAAATCCTGCCGCCCTAGGCCCAGACCTAGGTGGCCTTTCCACAAATCCGGGCCTGTACCAATGGACATCAGGTTCAGAGGATTGTTGCTTAACTAGCCAAGCAAGAGGTTCACTAAATAAGGGGATTTTTTACTTTTATTGTTGGCATTAAAGTGTGAAATTCAACCATCTTTTTTTTTATGGGGGGTCATTTTCTATTGAATATGGGCATTTTCGTTTGAAAACGGCGTATTCAGTCGAATGAAAAATCGTTTTGAACGATTCGAACGATTTTCACCGAAATCCTCCAATCTCTCAGAACTTAGGAACAATTCGAGGACAAGTTCTGTGAGGTCCCCCATAGGCTAAAATGTCAATTTGGCAGCTTTAAGCTGCCGAATAGTTGAAGTCAAAGGCTTTTTAAAGGGCCAGTACTTCGAAATTTGAAAATTCGAATATTCAAATTTTTTAAATTTGAATAGAATTTTAGGCTATTCGAAAGTCGAAGTAACGCAAAATTATGTTGAAATTCAAATTTTTAAATTTTTATTTTATTTGAATTTTCACTTCGACCCTTAGGGGCACATTTACTAAAGTTCGAAGTGAATATTCGAATAAAGTTAGAATTCTAAAAATCTGAATTTCAAAGTAATTTTGGGCTACTTCGACTATCAAATAGCCCAAAGTTCGATTCGAATAGCAAAGTACTGGCCCTTTAAAATCCTTCAACTTTGCCACTTTAAAGCTGCTGGATTTCCATTTTAGCCTATGGGGACCTCAAGTTTCAAGAATTCGAAGTATTTTGCGGTGAATTATTCAAATCATTCGATCGAATCGAATGATTCAGACGATTTTTATTCGATCAAAAATGGACCTATTTGATAGAAATAGGAAAATTTTCGATCAAAAGAGCCCTTTAAAAAACTTTGAGGGTCGAATTTCGATGTTTTTTCACTTTGAAAATTTGGGCCTTAGTAAATCTGCCCCTAAGTAAATCTACCCCTAAGGGTCGAATTTAGAAGTTAAAAAACTTAGAAATTCGACCATTGATTTTTTTTTTTAAAGGGCATTTTCAATCGAAAATGGACCGAAGAGGTAAATTTTCAATCACATAAAAATCATTTGAATGCATCGAACAATTCAAACGATTTTGTGCAAAATTCTTTGATTTTCCAGGACTTAGAAAAAATCAATGTAAACGTTCCAGGAGGAAAGAGATCAACTCCCCGTAATTTGGCTCAACCTGGGATGGTCAGCATCCCTTTAAAGAAAAAGAAAAGAATGTCCCTTTATTAATGGGGCATATTGCATAGGTCTGAGTAGATTGCTTGTTGTGTGACAACCTTCGGCTTCAACCAGTGTCGGACTGGGACACCAGGGGCCCACCAAAAACCTTAGGCCAGGGGTCCACCCAAAAACCTTAGCCAAGTGGCCCACCCAAAAACCTTAGACCAGGGACCCACCCAAAAACCTTAGACCAGGGACCCACCCAAAAACCTTACACCAGGGGCCCACTCAAAAACCTTACACCAGACCCACCCAAAAACCTTAGGCCAGGGGCCCACTCAAAAACCTTAGACCAGGGGTCCACTCAAAAATCTTAGACCAGGGGTCCACTCAAAAACCTTAAACAAGGGACCCACCCAAAAACCTTAGACCAGGGGCCCACTCAAAAACTTTAGACAAGGGACCCACCCAAAAACCTTAGACCAGGGGCCCACTCAAAAACCTTACACCAGGGGTCCACCCAAAAACCTTAGACAAGGGGCCCACCAAAAAACCTTAGACCAGGGGTCCACCCAAAAACCTTAGACAAGTGGCCCACCCAAAAACCTTACACCAGGCCCACCCAAAAACTTCAGACCAGGGACCCACCCAAAAACTTTAGACCAGGGGCCCACTCAAAAACCTTACACCAGGCCCACCCAAAAACTTCAGACCACGGACCCACCCAAAAACCTTAGACCAGGGGTCCACTCTCAGTATTATTATTCTTCTTGTCCTCACTCAACCTCTTTTCTCCTAGTCTCTTTTTTTACATAATATAATCAATTATTCCATCTATTTAGCCTCTGTTCTCATAGAGATAGGAAATGACCATGAAATAGGCCAAATGTTTAGCATCATGAAGGCCAACCAGGAGTTTTCCTGGTATCCCGGTGGGCCAGTCCGACACTGGCTTCAACATTTGCACTGTGTTCCTACATTACAGAAATCAATGGTACCTATTTCAATATTATATCCTTTTTAGTATGTGTGGTGTATTTGCTGAATAATAGTCCATGTGCTAAACAAGCAGACAGCAAATCTTTGAGCTGAGCAGACAGCTTTGCTGGCAGCACGCACATTAAAGGACAGAGGGTAGAGTTTCATGTTGAATATATAAATGTAGATGTCATGGAAATGTGCCAGCTGCTGGTAAGAGAGGAATGTGTGTTCAGATCAGGCAAACAGAAGCTCATTAGTCTGTCGGATGACTCTACAGAAATATATACCAATTCCTAGTTAATACTGTAGCAGATAAAAAGAAGCCTTAGTATTAGTTACATTGCAAGTAGATCAGCACTATCACCTGGAAAATGTGTGGTTGTAAACATAGCACATACAGTAAATAATGTTTGGGAATTCTTTCCCTTTGTGCATTTAGCATTTTGTGTGCGTGTGTGTGAATAACTGATTCTGCAAGCAAGGAAACTGGTCAGCTTTCCATTCTTGGTTCCCACAATTTTGATTTATTTTTAGTTCTTAGCTCTTAATAAGAAACATTTCTAGAATTTTCTTTCAATAGACATTGAAAGTAAAAAGGCAAAAACCTTCCAGACGTTTAAGACAAGGGGTCTGTCATTTTGGGAAATGGTGCATCCAAGTTTTGAATTTCAGACAGAGTAGATAATGATAGGTCCCCTGTCCAAATGGGCCTTGGGAAAATGACCTTTTATTATTGACTGTTGCCTTCCCTGATCCAATGACAAAACCATTCAATTCATCTGGTGCCAAATTTGTGATGAATGTGCTTAGGTGCACATTTATGGGTATGCACCCAGAAATTATATACATTGTGTGTGTAGTATTTAGTCTGGAGCCTCCGGTGTGTCAGTGTAAAGTTAAATAATGTCTGTGTCTGCTGGTTATACAAGTCCCTTTTAAAACTGTTTTAATTATGGTCCAAAGTATGACTGAACTAGAGAACCTACAGTCATTTGTAAAGCTGTACACAGTTCCATTCTTATGTTGTACATGTTCCTTTAAGCAAGCAGAGTTCAAGAATATGTAGATATACCTACCTCCACTGTAAAAATCTTAAATTGCCTAAAGTATAAGTCTAGACTCTAGCATAAATTCTGCTAATAAATATATTTCCTAATTATGTCAAGTGTCTGTCTGTACTTGTGCCTGGGGATTTTGGGTTATAAGCAAGAATAAACAAGCTTCAAAAAAAGATTCTTCTGCGGCTATGGAACTACTGCTCTCAGCATCCATGGAACTACAGTTCCCAGCATCCTTCACCTCCCCTACTTAATATGACAGGGCTTCTTACATTGTGGCAAGGGATCCAAAAGGAGTGTATAGAGGGGCCCAGTGCAATCCGAGTAATATTTGCAGGTGAATGCTAATTTAGTCTCGACACATTTGGATCATTAAACCAAGGTGACTATTATGATGATATTTAATATGTTTCAACCCCCTAAGGGGGTAACTAAACCAAACTTGGTTCTAGAGCATTATTTCCATTGTATTCACATTAGCCCTCATCTGTTTTTGTGTCACGCTCACACATTACCAGAGTCTATTGCTAACAATAAATTAATAAGTAGAGGTTAAATTGAACCTGGTGTTAGAAGAAATACAAATGTCGATTATATCAGTCCCATTCCTATCAGATTGCAGTAATAGAAAGAGCAGACCCAGAAGCTGGCGGTGGGACCAGGTGTGCAAGCAGGGTCGGGCCAAGGTAGTTTGGCACCCTAGGCAAGGGGTTCAATCAGCGCAGCCCACCCCCGTTCTGTATGACCATTTCCCACCTATTCACTTTTTCTTAAATAAAGAAACCTTATAACACATTAATGAATCAAATTGTACTTGTGCCAGCCAGCAGCAACTAACTATAATAGAAACATTTTTTATTTTGCACAGCCTATCTATTTACCCAGTTTTTATTTTTACCCTGAACTGTTCCTTTAAGAAATTAAAAAAACATTATTTCCCTTCTAAAGTGCGCCCCCCCCACCCCCTATGACAGTCTGAAAAAGATCGATATTTTTTTGGGGGGGTTACCCTCCTTCCCCCCTACATTTCCTAACATATGGCAACACAACTATACAGGGGGCACATGTAGGGCAATAAGACAACTTTATTTTATTTATCAAAGGTTTCCTGGGCTTGTGTAGTGGAATGTAGTGGCTGTAACATATACTTCTATTATACTTTGAAATTCGCGCCATATGCAAATTAGGCATCGCTAGCTTAACTGCGATTTGCCTGGTGAACGAACGGTATCGCTACTTCGCTAACGTTCGCCACCCTGAGCGCAAATTCACAGTACCATCTGGAAGTGCTGGCTCTTTCTAAAAGCACATGACCAGGCAAAATGACCTGAGATGCTCCTACACACCAATATTACAACTAAAAATATACACTTGCTGGTTCAAGAATTACATTTTATATGGTAGAGTGAATTATTTGCAGTGTAAACAGTTTAATTTAAAAACAAAAACCACACCATTAAAGTAATGATAAGTAATAAAGAATCCCTTCAACAAAGCTCATAGAATACATATTGCCAGGTGTGTATTAAATGGCACTACCTTTTATCCCAAACTTAGAAGCTCCCCTGAAATCGTTTAACTTTCACAGTCAGTGTTAATATAAAGGAAGACATTGTGACGTTGACACTAGTGATGGGCGAATCTATCCCGTTTCACTTCGCCAAAAAAATGTGCGAAAAATAAGTGAAACGAGTCGCGTCTCTTTTTTACGCGTTTGAAACGCATCACGCCATTTTCGCTGCGCATTGCATTTTTTGCCACGCGTCTCGTTTTTTTGACGCCAGCAAATTTTCGCCAGCCGAATTTCGCTGGCATTTCGTGAATTTATTTAGCCAGCAAATCGCAGGGATTCACACCTGGCGAATAAATTTGCCCATCATTAGTTGACACTTATGAAATACACTTAGGCCCAAATTCACTAAAGCGCGAAGCGTCTAACGCTAGTGCTAATTCGCCAGCGTGACGTCAATTCGTAACTTCACAAATTCACTAACACCGAATTTTTGCTAGCGATGTAGATAGACTTGCGCAACTTCGCACCCTTACGCCATGCAAAGTTGCGCACTGATGAAGAATCGTAACTACGCAAATTCACTAAGATCAACTTTTTCCTGAACGTTACCACTCACGTTAGACTTTACTTCTCCTGGTCAGACCTCGCGAAGTTCAATACAATACATAGGAGTTTGAAAAAAAAAATGGAAAATTTTTCTGGCCCAAAAAAACGCTGGCGTGTTTTACCATTGGAGGGTGATAGTCCTAACATATGGCAACACAACTATACAGGGGGCACATGTAGGGCAATAGGACAACTTTATTTTATTTATTAAAGGTTTCCTGGGCTTGTGTAGTGGAATGTAGTGGCTGTAACATATACTTCTATTATACGCTTAAGTTCCCGCCATATGCAAATTAGGCATCGCTAGCGTAACTGCGCTTTGCCTGGCGAAGTAAAACTAGCGCAACTACACTACCGTTCGCCAACCTGAGCATAACTTTGCACTTTAGTGAATTTGCGTAGCGCTGGCGAAAATTCGCCTGGCCAAGTGCGACGAATGCTAGCGAAGCCAACACTAGCAAATTTTCGGATCTTAGTGAATTTGCCCCTTACTGCACATGCACTGATTAACTAGTACATCCCCATGTGTTTTTGATATTGTTCCCTGTAAAGAATTGATAAAAGTCATAAGTTGGGAGCTGTTCTGCATTTACACAGCATAAACTATATATATAATATAGCATAGTTACCATGACATTGTTTAATTCTCGGGTACCTGTGCAAGGATTTTTTTTCCCTTTCCAATGGTTTTAATCGTAAACAACTGTACAGAATGATTTCAATATGCCTGTGTAGGGTGCCTTATATGTAAAGTACCCTAAGCCCTTTTTAACACATTTCCCATGACTGCACAGCACAATATCCTTGGAGATTTTTAACACTGTCAACACTGATATACGTCTCTGTGGTTTCAAAATTTTTACATTTTAATGCAGACATAGCAATACAGGTATGGGATCATTTATCAGGCAACCTGTTATCCAGAAAGCTCCAAATTAAGGCCATCTTACATAGACTCTATTTTGAGTCAATAATGACAATTTTTTTTTCAGTACCCTGTACTTGATGGTAATGAAGCTGCATGAATTCATGTTGCTGTCAGCACAGCTCTGTTGGGTTTATTTCATGTTAAATGATTTTTAGCAAAATAAAGAAGTTACAGAACAATCTGACTATGAAGATTTTCATTCATCCAGGTCATGGTATATCTGATATAAGTAATTCTAAAACAACTGGACTTGCTGAGTAATTATAGAAGACGTTACACAATCCTGTACCTGAAGAACCCTATGTCCAAAGCATTCTGAATAATAGATCCTATACTTGTATACAGCATATTTGGAATAAGAAGCAATTCACTTTATAAGTTTGTACTGCTGATTTTCACCAAACACAGCCGTTTCACTCACATGGTGTAACATTAATATATTTGATGTTGTTTAGTCTCCAAAAAATCATGATATTAAAAACACAGGTATTCAATTTTTTAAAGATTTTTTTATGCATGTGGAAGCTATTATGGTGATAAGGGGAGCAGAAAATAATAATACAGCAAAGTAGAGTCCTGCGTGGGTCAATTTTTTTGGGACCCGCGACCCGGACCCGCGACCCGGACCCGCGACCCGCTGACCATCAAGAATCAGAAAGTGCTGCCATTGTAAACCGGAGATGACATCATCGGAAGTAGCCGCAATCAGAAAAAAAGGAGTAAAACAGGAACTGCTGTCATTGTAAACCGGAAGTGACATCATCAGTAGTAGACATGCTCAGAAAAAGGAATAAAAATCACTATGGTGAGGATCCCTGACCCGACCCTCAACCCGCCAACCTGCAGAACCACCGGCCCGCTTCTATACCCGCACCCAGAAATTCGACAAACAACCCGCAGGGTACCGCGGGATTTTGCGGGTAGCCGACCCGCTGCAGGACTCTACAGCAAAGACACCACCAATAAATTTAATTAGATGTGTTGATGATTTTATAGAAACGCTTTAAAAGGCAGCACAATCCATTCTACCTTGCTCAATGCATTTTGTATCAGCAGCCCTCATTTTTCAATATTTGGTCAACTTAAATCTGTACTAAAGGGGAGCAGAATAACACCGCAATGTAAGCCAACATTTAAGCATTAATAATAATATCTTTTCGGTCCAGAATCTCATGTGTACTTGCTATTCTGTTAGGCGCCGCCAAAATATAGTAACAAAGCAAATTGCCTTCAGAAGCCCACAGACATGCAGCACATTACATTGACAGCGCATTAGCGCAAGGTATAAAATTAACGAACGGCCTTCCGCTGGCGGAAGTGGTCGCTAAACAGTTTCTTCCCATTGCGAATAGTTTTTGTGTTACCGAAGGAATTTTACATTCCCCTATTTGAGTTTTCACATTCATGCACTGTCATTAAAGGGTAACTAAAGCCCTAGCAGAGGTCCCCATGTAAAGTATATATGGTTCCCATTGTTTACCATCTGAATTCAATTTATACACAGCTCATTGCAAGTTTGTTCTCACAGCTTCCTCCTCCCTGAATCTCATTTCCCCATAGCGTTTGACTATCTGTACAATGAGTAGTGTGCACAGGCCATCACAAAGCTCAATAACTATTTAAAGAAGTGCCACAACATAGTTTTGCCTTTGTATTCATATTATTGAATACGGCTGCTAAACACGGTCTTGTGTACAGAAATAGCATGCAAAAATGTCACCCCAAGATGTCCCAGATTACCTTCTCAGTGTATCCTCCATTGTGATATGCTCCCTTCAAGCATTTGTGCAGGCTTACTTGCAGGCTCTATGCATGCCTTATTACCAGCACAGGAAGGGGGCAGTTCTGCAATCAGAGAGCACAGAAGTTGAAAGGGGTTTTGAGAAGGAAAAACAATTTGAATCATTATGTAGAGCAACAAACAGGCAAAAAGTAATGACTTTGAAAGTTGCTCGCATGTGTATAGATAGGAACTGCTCAAGTAAAAATGCCGGAAGTTATGAGTATTAGTAATGATGATCTCACAACAAAAGCACTCAGCTCTACAACATCCCACACGATTTCCTCGAAATGACACTCTATGAAACTCTATTGTCTCAGGGGTCTTCTCTACTTCTTAAGGATGGGAGTAGCAGTGTCTCACAAACACAGAGGTTATTTTTCAGTGGCATTTTGGTGGTGGATGACTACAACCTAATTAACTGCCGTATTAAAAGACCAATAAACATTTTCTTTTTCAGGGTTCAGCAAAATCTCTCAAAAAACCCAAATAACAACAGCATAACGGATACGTAAAAACTCTGAACAGCAAGCTGAGAATAGTGCTTTTAATTAAATGGAACAACATTCCCCCCCCTTAGTTACTGATGACAGCAACAATAACTATTGTAAGAACACCCACAAATGAAAGCAGTCTGTGCAAAAAAACTGACATAAAACAATTATAGATTCCATTTCTCCAGGTTTAGTGTAGAAAGGGGTAACTCACAATGCTGATGGCATCATTTCCTAACGCAGAATTATAACAATGAGTAGAAGCTGGCCTTGTTTCTTTCTGGTGCCATTTTAATGTTGTTCGGTTAGTCTCATGCAAATGTCTTCCAATACTGATCTCTTTGGATACAGAGAAGTGTTTACAAGTGCAAATATCTAGATTCCAGTTTTCTAGAAGAATCTTTGTAATATATTATTACTATAAGTCTCCATGTGGTTTAGTGAGAAAGCAAAATGTTCCTCGGTACAATATAATGATGATGATGATGATGATGAAACTACAAACCAAGACCCTGTAGCTTATAATCAACCGTTACAGGAATCTCAGATGAATAAAGGATGCTGCAGAATATTTTATGAACCCAGCTCTGATATATATACCCAACTCTGATAATTGCATTTCATACATATACAGGTATGAGACCTGTTAACCAGAATGCTCAGGACCTGGGGTTTTCTAGATAAGGAATCTATCTGTAATCTTCATACCTTAAGTCTACTAGAAAATCATGTAAACATATATAAACCCAATAGGCTGGTTTTGCTTCCAATAAGGATTAATTATTTCTTGGTTGGGATCAAGTACAAGCTATTTTTTTAAATTATACAGAAAAAGGAAATCAGTTTTAAACATTCAATGATTTGATTATAATTGAGTCTATGGGAGACAGCCTTTCCGTAATTCTGAGTTTTCTGGATAATGGATCCCATACCTGTACCACAAACTTACTTGGTCTTTTTTTATAGAAAGGGAGCCCAGAAGTGGCATCAGCTTCTACTTATAGACACACAGACATGTATTGCCTTTCCTGATCTGTCTTTTTACACTCTGGAATTGCTAGCTAAAAACAGATGTTCCCTGATGATTACATTTTTTTTTAATTAATTTATTTTCTTTCTGTTTAGGCCCTTTGCTGTCCAATTTCCATTCGGGCTACAAAGCAACTGCCTGTTTGTTAATGTTCTTAAGAACTAGAACTAGATCATTTTCAGTTGCAAGCCTGAATGCATCTATATACAGGGAGACTGACTGACTGATTAGCCCATAGGCCAAAGGGGGAAAAGTTTGAGAGGATGTGAATTGCACAGTCACTTTCCCTAAGTTCTCCTACAAATGGGCCTTTTTTATGTGGTTTTCAAATGCACGTTGATCACGCATCTAAGTAGGTTTTTGTCAGTTCCAAACAAAACTCTCTATTCTGCTGGTCAGTGAATATGTATCAAGGGCAAGAAAATGCAGCAAGCTGGTTCTTATCAAACATATTGAAATGCAAATGGATTAAAACCCAACTCAGAATGCCAGGCAGAATTTAATGGAATCAATCATTCATTTAGGTGCACTCAAAGCTGCATCTCAAATGTGCATTAGACACTGGGTCGGACTGGGCCAGCAGTGCACTGGGAAAGGATTCAGGAAGGGTGATCTTGGGTCCAAGACACACCTTAATAACTTCAGATCTGGGTTGGCTTCTCTGTGCCAACAGTTAAATATAAAGGAAGATCTGTAGTTTTCTGTTCAGTAATGGCATGGTATCCCATGAGTTTATGAGTACCTCACAGATGCCCAAACCTAACTGATGCTGGCTCTAGTTTTACCGAAGTTATTTTGCACCTAGCACTGCAGTTGTTACACAACTATAGGACATGTAACCTGTAAACATTACACTAAGATAAAACATTTTGTGGGTTATGTAATAAAATGTACTAAGTTTGCCATAGGGCAGAACCCCTTAGTAACAGCAGGGAGCACTTACTGGTCACCTGTTTAAAAGCAAACATCTTATTGGTTGCTATGGGTTACTGCTCCTGGGCAAACTTAGTGCCTTTTATTACATTTGGGGGATAGTCTTCTTCTTAAAGGAAAAGCGATGGTAAATGAGTAGGTGGTGCCTAACGTAGCACCTCCAGCAATTTCACATTTCCTTCTCTTTTAAAGCATTCCTTTAAATCTGAATAATGGCAGCTATCTAGAAGGGTGATCTAATGGAACTGGTTTTTCACAATGCTGATCTTATATATTAGTAGATCATAATATTCCTTTAGTCTCCCTTTCGCTTGATGAAATATCTACAGGCAGTGATTACATTAAGTCTGCTCTCAGCAATAAATACAACTATTGGGATCCATAGGGTTAATTCCCCTACAGATTAATGAAGTATGATTTCAGCCATCAAAAATCATTGAAGACCCATACAAACGGACCTCTGGGACCTCCCCATGAACACAAGGTACATTCAGAATGAGGAACCACAGATGGACCCTGCGCACACAAAAGGAAGGTGAGGGACACATACAGAATGAGGTACCACAGACAGACCCTTCCCACACATAGCACAATAATATTGGCCCTGCACTTTGTGCGTGTTACACAAAAGCTCAACTAGAATTTGTTTTTTCAAACAAAAGCTCACAAATTGGAAAAGTGTAACTATAATTACTGGTGCAACTGCTGTGGTCATCTGAACTGTAGGGGGCCAGTAGGAATTAAATCAGTCTTCTTCCCAAACTTTAAGCACCCCATAATCTTTCTGTGGGTCCCATCATTGAGGAAGTTCCTTATTCTGCCTGATGCAGTAATTCCTGAACACCTATAGCTTCCTTCCCAAAAACCTTCTTGTTTTTGCCTTCTTTTACTCGAAAGGTATGCAGTTTTATTGGGGACATAAAGCTGAGTCGTTTCCTGGAAGGGGAGGTTTTTTTTCTTTTTTTTTATGAAAGCAATCTAAGCAGGGCTGGAACTTGCTGTAGGCAGAAGAGGCATGCACCTTGGGTGCAACTTGGGGGGATGCAGTTGGAGGGGGTGTGTAGAGACTGACAGTGGGTGGTGGGCAAGCAGTCTGGGGGTGGAGGATGGGATAAGGCAGGGCAATGTGCCGATTACTATTGCCTTGCACACCAAAACTGCAGTAGCAATCTAATCTGTTGTTTTATTCTTCCCAACTTTTACCTGTAAACTTCGTCACAACAGAATGCTGGGAAGTGACATAGATTATTTCCCAGTTTGGTAGATTTACAGTACAATGTGAGTGCTAAGGTAAACATAGTAAGTTAGGTTGAAATGAGACAAACGTCCATCAAGTTCAACCTCTTATTTTTTTTAATTTATATATATAAGCCGCCTTCTCAATATTGATTTATATTGACTCTGTCTGAAGCATTATTAATTAATGGTTCAGTAAAATGCAATCATATTCTATTTCACTAATTTGTTGGCACGTTATTGATAATTAATTGATTAATTGATTTTCCTTTGATGAAATTGTCGAATGAATTTTAGATTGATTTTAATTAACTGATAGCGTTGCACCTAATACAATTCAAATATTTTAATTAAACCAAAAGCATTCAATTGAGTTACACTGTAGGTAATTAAGGTTATAGTTACTGGGTTATTGAATTCAATTATGGGTCCTACCTGAGGTAGGGCCGGCATTAGGTCTAGTATAATATACTTAAATCCCAGGTAACTTGATCAATGTCTACACTGCACTGCACTTTATGAAAAGTAATTGCTCTTTTTAACAGTGGTGTTTCACTTAATGAACTTTTGATCATAATTATTAATTTCTATGCTCTATACTTTAAAAAATGTTGTTTATTTATAACAATCTAGTGTTACATTTTAGTTCATAAACAATTGGATATTAACTCTACCTAATTAAGTATACTATATAGTTAGATTGTATAAGTGGGGTACTGTTTCTCTTCTTGATTTTATCCTTTAACAAGCCTTCAAATAATTTGCCCACCACATATGTCAAACTTACTGGCCTATAATTGCCAGGCTGAGATAGGAACCCCCTTTTTAAATATTGGAATGACATCAGCTTTTCTCCAGTCCATAGGCACCATACCAGATGAAAGAGAATCTGAAACTGAACTGAGCTCTCTTAGAACCCATGGGTGTATGCCATCAGGCCCTGGAGCCTTGTTTACATTAATTTTTATTAAAGCTTTTTTGAATCACATCCTGAGTCAGCTACTGATTAGATTGAGCTGAGGCATCAGTGCAGATATGAAGTGAGCCTGGGAACTCAGACTCCTCTCTTGTATACACTGAAGAAAAGAACACATTTGCCTTTTCTCAACCTGCATCTATTAATATATTTAAAAAACGTTTTAGGATTAGTTTCCACCTCCACCGCAATTAACTCTTTATTTGCTTTCTTGGCCTTCCAGATTGCTGATTTACAACATTTATTATATTGTTTATATTTATTAAATGCAGCTTCTGTCCCAACAGATTTGTAGTTTTTAAATGCCATTATCTTTGCTCCTATCAACTTCTTTTCTTCTGTATTAAGCCACATGGCATGATCATTTCTTAGAGCCTCTACAATGACTCCTTAAGGGAATAAATTGAGAACAGTAATGATTTAATATCATTTTAAATGACAACCATTTCTGTTCTGTGTTTTTAGCTGAAAACACAATGCCCCAATCAATACTCTGAAGGGCCCTCAATACATTAAAATTAGCTTTTCTGAAATTCATGGTTTTTGTTGCTCCAGTTTATCATTGTTTTTTGCACCAGACATTAAATGAAATAACATTATGGTCACTATTACCCTGGGGTTCAATGACTTGCACATTTCATGCAACCTTTCAGGTCACACTCGACCCTATATCAAGCTTGATAAAGGGTTGAGTATGACTCGAAACATTGCTGTAATGCCCTAAAAGGCCCCAATAAAGGCATTTTATTTTACGAAGGAGCGGTGCTGCTTCATCTTACAATCTGGAAATTTATACCTGTAGAAGAGTGGCCACTGGGAAACCTGCATTTCAAATAAGAAAGAAGCTGTGCTGACTACTCAGCATTTTTCATTAACACTGAAGCAGTAGCTTCAGTGCTCATGGAGAATTCACATTTGGAAAATGTTGCTGTGAATATGATGTCTTAAGAGCAGGCCATCATTAGGCTAAGAAAACAAAATAAACCCATCAGACAGAAGATGATACATTATTTTAAAGAAAGAACAACTGGCCTTTATCTTTGGCTGTGCAGAGGGGAAGCTATGTTGAGTAGTGTGTTGAACACACGGCGATTTGTCCCTGCAACTGATACATACTGCTACCGCCATACTGCATTAACCTGCAGTCACTAAGACAACACGTTCACGGGTTTTTAAGAGTCATAACAAAGCTCCATGTATGTCTTTGCCCTCAAAGGTGTAGTCTATTTTTTCAACATTGAGTTCAATGAACAGGGCTTGTGCTGAAATACTTTTTTTCCTGTTGTTTTAATCTAAACAAAATCTATTATTTTTTTTTTGTTATTTCTTAAACAGGGAGACAGAAGCTACTACTCTATCTTTGATTCTGTATGATAGTTACACCATTGACGGGACAAGCATATGCATTAGGTCACTGGGAAGGAGGTGTATTGGGTGTCCCAGATTATTACAGTACTATGGCCTTGACACAAGTACCGGAGTACTAAGCAGCATAAAAGCATGTCTCTGTTCCAAATGCAAAAAAAAGCTCAGCAAAGTCAAAAAAAATGTGGGGCTTTGGATTCCCTTTATAATAAATCATATGTAAAATGAATTTCAATGAAAATGAATACAAAAATACAAATACTAATTTGTAGAATATAGAAAATACTGATAATACTTTAATTCTGTAGAATATGCAGTGAGATCAGTGAGGTTTTGTAAAAGTATTCTAGCTTCAAAAAGCATTTGGGAGCACAAGTACAATAGGAGAGTAACTGAAAGGGGATTCACAATTATATCCCGAGGCATCATTAGCTTCCTTCTTTCAGCTAGGTACATTCACAAGAGGATGTGAAAGCATTAAAACAGATGTTCAAATTCCATTATTTTAGCTTTAATGCAGCTCCTTGTGAAAAGCAACTGTATCAGTTAAATAAATGAATAAGTGGCACCAATTGATAAACACAGATATAATATTAAGGGGAGATATGATAACTATGTATAAATATATAAGGGGATCATATAATAATCTCTCTAATGCTTTATTCACCAGTAGGTCTTTCCAGATGATACAAGGCCACGCATTCCGATTAGAAGAAAAGAGGTTCCGCCTAAATATTCAGAAGGGATTTTTTTACAGTGAGATGTGAAAATGTGGAATTCTCTCCCTGAATATGTTGTACAGACTGATACATTAGATAGCTTTCAATGAACAGTAACACCAAAAAGTGAAAGTGTTTTAATGTAAAGAGAATATCCTGTATTGTTGCCCTGCACTGTTAAAACTGATGTGTTTGCTTCAGAAACCCTACTATAGTTCATATAAACAAGCTTCTAAGTAGCAATGGCAGAAATTGAAAAACGTCTATATGGCACAGGATAAGTAATGGATAACAGATAACATTATGTTCTACAGAGCTTATCTGCTATCTGCTGTGTAACTTGAGCCTTTTCTCCTTTGAATGGCTGCCCCCATGGCTACACAGCAGCTTATTTATATAAACCATAGAAGTGTTTCTGAAGGCTGAAGCAAACACTGCAGTTTTACCAGTACAGGACAACACTGCATTATATTTTTATTACTTTAAAACAATTTCATTTTTTAATGTTACTTGTGCTTTAAGAAGGAGTTGGATGGTGTTTAGCAAGTGAGGGAATACAGGGTTATGGGAGATAGCTCATTATACAAGTTGATCCAGGGACTAGTCCGAATGCCATTTTGTAGTCAGGAAGGAATTTTTTTCCCCTCTGAGGCAAATTACAGAGGCTTCAGATGGATTTTTTTGGAAAAGTTAAAAGGTTGAACTTGATGGATATGTGTCTTTTTTTAATCTAACTTCCTATGTTACAATATAGTAGTCGTATTGCCAAGCTGCAATATAACTGATGGTACTTATAACCTTTTTACATATAAATCTATTTTCTATGGAATGGGAAATCCCCCTAGGGAGTATAGAGTAAAATTAAAGTGTTCTCCACCCATTTTTTCAAAATGAAATTTAATTTTTACCCTCTTTCCAAATATATTTGTCAATGGAATTGTTATTAAAAGCATTTTTGTCTGTTTATATGCTCTGCACTCTTGGCTCTGACTCCTGGAACAATTTTGCAAGTTAAAGGGGTGGTTCACCTTCCAAACACTTTTTCAGTTGTTTTCAAATTATTCCCCAGAAATTGACTTTTTCAATTACTTTCCAAATCTAATTTTAAAGTTGACTGTTGGTGTCTCTGGTGTTTGAGTCTGGCAGCTCAGTAATTCAGGTGCAGACTCTGAACTGTTCCGCAACGTTGAGTTGATACATTTCTCTGCCGCATCTCTGAAGTATTGGCAACTATTGTATCAATTCTAACAGCTGCCTGTAATGAAACCCAGAGATTCTGCTCAGTAGGGACAAAGATAATAAATGTATTTGTTAAGGGGCAGATTTACTATTGGTTGAATTCCAAATTTTAAAAAAATTCACCTTTGACCTCTCCCCTCCTTGGGCTTTCCCCCTCCACATGGAATGGCTCTAATCAGCCAGGGCTTGGAGAAAGGCATAATAGGTTGTGACCCTGTTACAAATGGCTAACTCCAGACCTTAGGATTGTTATGTGTCTGATTTAGGTAAAACATGCTTTTTCATGATACCTCGCCCTGTGTTATTAACTATTACAGTCATGTATCATGACAGTCCCCCATAGGCTACTATGGCATTTCGTCAGCTTTAAGGTGGCAAGTAGTCGATTTCAAATTTTTTTAAAAGGCCAGTACTTAGAAATTCTAATTTTCAAATTTTTTTGCAATCGAATTTTGGGCTATTCGATAGTCGATAGTAGCGAGGCATAAAGGCGGGGCAGATAATTACTTTCCATTCAGCACTTCCTAGATGCCACTGCTCTCCACACATTCCCCCAGTTCTCTTAACCATTTAATTGTGTAGCCAGGACATGGGGATAGACATCGGGTCCCCCATTCTGGTGCACAAACAAGATTCTGAGATGATGCAAGACTTGCCTTAATAACTGTGCCCACAAAATGGCTCCTGCCTGCTTGTTATAATTATGAATTCCCAGACTGAAGAAAACAAGATTAATAAATTTTATAGTGTAATAAATGTTCATTGTGCTTGACTAATGTGATAAAATATGATTTTGAATTTTGTTTGGGTGAAAGGTCCACTTTAAAGAGCTGGAGCAGACCTGACTCCTGTTATATTGTTTTGAGAGCTAGACCCAGAGAAAGGATAGGGATAAACAAATACTTCTTTCCACTGCAATTATGTGTACAATTGACCTTAAGGGGGAATCCAACCCCCCAGCGCTAACCCCTCCCCCCAGCCTATTGTCCCTAAGTTGCTTCTTACCCCTCCAGTAAGTCCCCTCCAGTGATATTCACAGGGGCCATCTTCTCTTCAAACTGCTTCTTCCGGGAACCTCTCTGCGGCACATGCGCAGTAGGAGTAGGGGTGGAGGGGATGGGTTAATGCCTGGGGGGGATTAGCGCCTGGGGTTGGATTCCCCTTTAAATGGATACTGTCATGGGAAAACATGTTTTTTTTTTTTTTTTTCAAAACACATCACATCAGTTAATAGTGCTGCTGCAGCAGAATTCTGCACTGAAATCCATTTCTCAAAAGAGCAAACAGATTATTTTTACATTTCATTTTGAAATTTTACATGGGGCTAAACATGTCAGTCTCTCAGCTGCCCCCAGTCATGTGACTTGTGCTCTGATAAACTTCAGTCACTCTTTACTACTGTACTGCAAGTTGGAGTGATATCATCCCCCCCAGCAGCCTAACAACAGAACAATGGGAAGGTAACCAGATAACAGCTCCCTAACACAAGATAACAGCTGCCTGGTAGATCTAAGAACAGCACTCAATAGTAAAACCCATGTCCCACTGCAACACATTCAGTTACATTGAGAAGGAAAAACAACAGCCTGCCAGAAAGCAGTTCCATCCTAAACTAAAGTGCTGGCTCTTTCTGAAAGCACATGACCAGGCAAAATGACCTGAGATGGCACCTACTCACCAATATTATCACTAAAAAAAATACACTTGCTGGTTCTGGAATGAAATGTTATATTGTACAGTGAATTATTTGCAGTGTAAACAGTGTAATTTAGAAATAAAAACTAAACCATAAAAATCTTGACAGAATCCCTTTAACACACACCTTTAAAATGCAGAGTTTTGCAGCATTGTTTCAGAATCAAACAAATATTGATCAAAATGTCAGTAACATATTAAAACACGTTTAAAGATATATTTAACGTTACTGAGATCAGAAAATACATGGATTAACAAATCTGTACTTTATTATCTAACTTTTTGATTACACTATATCAGATGGGGGTTTAAAATAGGACCTAAAAATGCCTAATGCTACACTGCAAGGCTCCTTCGGTGTCCATGAAATGAATCAAATGATTTGGCTTGGTAGTTTGGCATGGTCTGGCTGTTTATTGCCAAGACTGTAAGACCTTTCTGAAGGCTCCATATATTTGGACACTTTCCTGTAGGGATGCACCGAATCCACTATTTTGGATTCGGCCGAACCCCCGAATCCTTCCCGAAAGATTTGGCCGAATACCGAACCGAATCAGAACCCTAATTTGCATATGCAAATTATGGGTGGGAAGGGGAAAACATTTTTTACTTCCTTGTTTTGTGTCAAAAAGTCACGTGATTTAGCTCCCTGGCCCTAATTTGCATATGCAAATTAGGATTCTGATTCGGTTCGGCCAGGCAGAAGGATTCGGCCGAATCCGAATCCTGCTGATAAAGGCCGAATCCTGGCCGAATCCCGAACCGAATCCTGGATTCGGTGCATCCCTACTTTCCTGCTGACCCGAGGGGTTGAGTCAGTAGCTTTTATAAGTCCATTCATGGCCAAGTAAAGGGCAATGACAGAAGGGAAGTATTGAGACCCGCTATTAATCTTTGCCATCAAAACAACCCCACCTTTCCTCTCCATTGGCTAGCATGCAGCCACTGTGGAAACAAGCGTGGGCTACTGCATATAGTTGCTGAGCCTCACAGAGCAATACACATTAGCCAGAGGAAATGAAACAAGGGACATTTTGTCAGCAGCCTAGATTAATCATGGGTGACAAAATGTCTTCCACATCCTGTCAAACACTACATTAATTGATCTAAAGCTTCCAAAATGTTCTCCTTTCTGAATTTTTAAGTTTAGTTAACCCTTAAAGGAACCAGTGTGCTAAGGATCAGGGCCGTATTTATATTAAGGCACCTGTGGGCCTGTGTCTAGTGTGGCAGGTTTTGGGGTGGCCCTTGGGTGCCTATAAATGTATTTTTTAAATTAAAAAGAAAATCGCCCAGCCTCTTCCAGAGCTAGGGGGGGTGGTAGGGGGCTAGCTTGTTGGCAGAAGTTATGTCACTTCCTTAACTTCCGTGCGTGTGACATCACGTGCACAACGTATTGAAATCACACTCGGCACGTAGGGGGAGTGTTTGGGTCTGATGCCTAGGGCAGCATCGGACCTAAATACAGTCCTGCTAAGGATCAAAAGCAAACTAACTGAACAGTCACTGGGGCTCATTTATCAACACTGGGCAAATTTGCCCATGGGCAGTTACCTATAGCAACCAATCAGTGATTAGTTTTTTTAAGCCAGCTGCAAGTTGAACAATGAATGCAGCAATTTCATTGGTTGCCACGGGTTACTGCCCATGGGCAAATTTGCCCAGTGTTGATAAAGTACCCCCACTGATTGGTAACTGACAGGTTACAGAGCTGAAAAGCAGGAAGTAGTGTTCTGTTCATCCAGTCACTCCAGCCTTTATACATTACATTACACTAACTGTATTAGCAACATTTTTTTTATTTTCCAAAGGCTACTTACCCAGATTTAGTTTTACACTGAACTGTTCCTTAAAAGTAGTTTAATCTGTTCTGCTAACCTAAACAAATCAAACAAATCTTAAGCTAGCCATACATAGAATTGGCTAATGAACCACATTTGCTGGGGCATGGCACACGATATCTGCCTGGCCAGAGTCAAACTATATTTGCCAATGTATGGTGCACCATATCTGCCTATTCATTGTGTTTCAATATATGTGGCACTGTATGGTGCACTATATCTGCCAATGTATTATGCACTGCATCTACTTGTACATGATTCACTATATCTGCCTATTCATTGTGTTTCAATATATTTGGCACTGTATGGTGCACTATATCTGCCAATGTATTATGCACAATATATACCTGTGCATGACTCACTGTCACTACATCTGCCAAAGTATGATGCACTATATCTGCCAATGTATGATGCACTACATCTACTTGTACATGATTCACTATCTGCCTATTCATTCTGAACTGTATGCCAATGTATGGTGCACTATATATGCCTGTGCATGATTCACTATATCCTCCAATGAAAGGTACAATATACAGTATATGCCTGTGCATGATTCACTATATCCTCCAATGAAAGGTACAATATATATGCCTGTGCATGATTCACTATATCCTCCAATGAAAGGTACAATATACAGTATATGCCTGTGCATGATTAACTATACTGTATCTGCCAATAAAGGTACACCATAAATGCCTGTCCACGATTCACTATATCTTCCAATGAAAGGTACACTATATTTATCTGCCTGTGCATGGATAGTGCATCAACAAATGATGAAGTAAAAAGGGGCCGATGTTCCATCCAAGCTGTACTCAGGGCAGTAGGTTGTGTAATAATGTATGGGACAGCCCATATCTTTCAGTATTTTTTCATTATTGAACTTTGATTTCAGGAAATGGCAAACAATTGCACCAGAACTATCAAAGAATGCCTGTTGTGCAGCATCCCATAGTACATATTATTTAATCGTCTCCATAAGAGATACATTAATTAATTACAAATTGCCGCTTCAGTTAAACATGAATCAGTACATTATAAGACAAAGGCAATGGTGTAAATATAATTCAGATGTCTGATGGGGCAGATTCTGATGTATACTACTAGTATACTATGTTAAATAGCAAAACACAAAGAATGTTCTTAGCAAGATGAGGTTTCCTATGTTATTGTCTGGTATTTGTACAGAAGAAAAGTAAATGGCATGACAGTAAATGGAGTATTCACAGAGGCAGTGTGATTCCCATATCAGTGAAAGAGGAGCGAGCATGTGCCGATGGGTGAGGGCATGACTGATGGGATTATGCATGAAAGGACCCAAGTTGTTAGAATGTTATTTGTGGCATTAGCCTTGTAGACAATGGCATAAAACTGGGTGGCACAATGCCACAATATGAGTTATCAGATTGTGGCAGCAAGTTATATTTTCTGGGTCCCTAAGATAATATAATTCTTATTGGATTTGTAAGGTAAGTTTTGCACTGGTGTTTTTCTTAATTTACACAGGGAATTCTCACTGTCATAACATTTTGTTGGAAAAGTATCGTAAATGATTCGACAAAACAACAATTGTGTACAATGTACTTAGATCTTCGAAGGCAATTTAATTTTTTGTTTTAAGAAGCTCTTACAATAGTTCTGTCCTTTGTGGTTTAAAAAGCAGTACAGGTGCCTACAGAATTGCTAAAATATAACATACACAATTATAAAATAATATTAATTAATGTACTGAAACTAGTATTGAGAGAAAGCACTAAACCATATTCAATTTCCTGTTTGCCACTCTCGAAATGGGCACCTGGGTTAATTTGAATGTTAATGTTATACCTTATTCCTCAGAGACGTATATCTATATACAATATATGTTATTGTTGAAAAGTATAATTAAAAAAATATATGTAATAAAATCCCAGGCAAAGATACTTGATACAAACAAATGAGCATCTGTTCATTGAAAATTAGAATGCATTGTAAAAGCTAAAGTACAAATGTGTACAGACTGTTCCTCTGTGCAGCTGCTTTCTATAAGAGTAAAAAACCCAGGCATTCTCCATTTACATTTCAGGTCCCTGGGGCACAAGTCCAAGTTAAGAGACATGTATAACTACAATAAGGTTGCCATTACATAATATGAATTCAGATATATCAGTGCATCAACTAAGCATCAAATTCAACTGTATTATTTTTTTCCCCTCCTCCTTATAGTATTATAGGTAGAAAAATAACTTAATCGGCCTGCCAAGATTATAAATTCAGGGTTCTGTAATATAAGCTTGTTTTAATGTATGAATCTAATGCCACAATCCTAGATTCCTGGTTTTCACACCAACAAAATGTATAGAAATTAAGCAGATTTGTCTAGGTGTACTGTTTTCTCCTCTAATTATTTTAGACATTATAGTCTTAGTCCATTCTGAGACCATTTTTTTTGTTTTGTTTTTGAACAATATTGCAAATGCCACACCTAAGACTGTCAGGTAGTTAGGACAAGCCCAAAACATGTTGCTGTCCTGTATTGGAATGATGCATTAAAACAGTTTGAAATAATATAACTGACATGTAATATTTAACTCTGAGCCCTCAATCTCTTCCTGTAACATTTCCTCCAGGAACTGTAATGTTATGAATGGCTGGAGCAGCTGTGCAAGTCCTATAACAGCACTGAGCACTACAGATCTGGCAGTGATACATCTATTATGAATCATGAATAAATAAGCAACCCATCAGCACCAGAAGTCCCAGTGCCCAGGCACCCTGAAAAAAACAAACCTTTTGTTGGCGGCAGACCCAGCGAGTGCAGGATATATAT
>CM044434.1:135397811-135458098 GCA_024363595.1 Xenopus borealis | reverse complement strand
TGGATTTCAATGCAGAATTCTTCTGGAACAGCACTATTAACTGATGCATTTTGAAAAACTGGAGGTCCCTATTCTGAAAGATGCCAAGTTACTGGTGTTATGGAGGCCTCACTCGATCCACACCATATGTGCCCTATCATAGCAGAAGCAGAGACTATCCCTTCAGAATATACAGTCACACTGGGGTTGGGAATGCCTTGCCTATCTGTTACATGACTTCACAATATCTTGCAATGTTTCACAGCCTATTTATAAAAATATGATACAAATATGAAAGGCTTTATTTACTTAACTAACTGAGCCCCAAGGATTTCCTGTATGCTTTACATGGATACTTCTGAAATGAAAGGGGTTAAATTAAAGGATTTCTTTCATACCTGGGTTATTGAGGCAACACTGTGAATTGATCAGTCTATATTGGGCAAAGAATCTGCTTGTGTATACATTTCCCAGGCACTACAGGTTTAAAACAAGTGAAGTTCACATAGGTGAATAATTTATAGGCAGCCATTCTGTGCCATTGTGAGGCAGAGCAGAGGTAACTGGCTCACTTGGAAGCACAGCAGTAGTGGAAAATGCTGACAAACATACAGCGTGGCATTAGCTACTCTATTGCTCCTTTTTTTAGAATGATGTGGGTGCAAAAGCCTGCTAAACTTTACATGGGGACATGTTGCTGCACACTCAGCTGTTACTTATTCTAGGTTCACCTCTGCAAGTCTGGGATGCCATGATCATGCCATGTATTTAACACAGCAAGACGGATGACAGCTATAGTGGTTTTAAAGAAACAGTTCAGTGTAAAAATAAAAACTGGGTAAATTTTTGGCTAAATAACTATATTAGAAACATTTTTTTTGCACCCTCTAAAACCTCATGGCCAACCAGGGTGCTTAATCGCAAAGGTTTTAGAACATGTAACATATAATATTGTTGCAGATCTGATCATCTGGAAGGTTTCTGTTTATGGTGCATCTTTAATAATTACAGGGAGCCAAACATTCTCACTCAAGTCATTATGGTCTATATCATATGGTCTATATCATAATCTGTCTTTTACATATATCTCCTCTCCTTGGTTTTCAATTTTCTAATGCTCCTCTTCTATAAATGAACACTTTTTCTCCCAACCCCCAGGCACAGGCAGGCATGCACACTGCCCACATGAATCTATTGAAATATTAAGATTTCTGTTTCTAATCCTTCTGATTAGTACTGGGGTAACTGTCTCTAAGACCTAAATGCCTAATTCAGAGGGCACCATCTTGAAAGATGGTAGAACTGGGCTGGAATGTGTCTTAATTATTAGGCAACTCTTAGCTAACCAAATCATCAGCAATTAAAGGACCAGTAACACCAAAAGAATAAAGTGTTTCAAGGAATAGCAATAGAATGTGATGTTGCCCTGCACTGGTAAAATTGGGGGGTTTACTTTAGAAACACGACTAGGATTTATATAAAAAGATGCGGTGTAGCCATGGGGGCATCGACATTATATAATAGGTTCTGAAGAATCCCATTGTATACTACAGAGCTTATCTATTATCTGCTGTGTCTTTTCTCCCTTTCCCAGCTTAATGTCTTCCCTTGTGTCAACACAGCAACTTCTATATCTAAAATATTCTGGAAAAAAATACACTGTTTTTCCAGTGCAGCCCTAGTTTCATCAATTTAAAACATTTGCATTTTTTTGGTGTTTGTGTGCAGTTCATCACAAGACGTTCTAAAAACCCAAACAGCTACACTCTAGATACAGCCATGAAGCCTCAAACTCACCAAAATATCAAATGTTTGGAAATTCTAAGGCGATCATTGCTTTACAATCGTGTTATTCGTTTTACTTTAGAATATTAATTCGATCTCTGACAATCCGTAAATATAGTTTTTGCTTGGCGACAGAGATGGTTTGGGTTAAATATCGGTTCGGAAGCCCTGTAGAAGCTTTCCTCCAACAAATGGACAGACTCCTTTAGTGACCGAGATGAGAGGAAACTGTCTGATCTCTTGGTTTTGAACTTGGACTTCCGACCACTGTCTGCTCCAGTGAAAGAGAGGGTTTATTTGTCTGTCTTGCTTGTTTCCCATGAGTTTGTTCTCTCTTTCTAAAGAGACAGTAAACCTGGGCAGTTTACAGCTTGGATGCATACATCCCTGGGCCTCCAGACAGCGTCCTTTGTTTCCTGTTGACATTGTTGTTTGGAAAACATCTCACATACTAAATGGGCCAAGATGCACTCCATTGTCTGTGCGTGGTTTTGATTTTCTTGTATCTGTGTACTGACAATCCCAGGGAAAGATGTGACTCTCTCGATTACAGCAGAGTCAGAAATTACAGGGTGCTAGCCCAGACAGGAGGATATGTCAGATCAAAATAAGATTTATTTCTATTTTGCAGCGTCTGATATTCAGACAGATGAGTGTTCATACATCCATTACTCATCATTTGTGCATGTCAAATATCAGTAGCTAAAAAAGCATGTATAATATATGGGTTTTAAAATAACACATGCTGGTGCACTGCACTGAGCTGGAATATATATAATGTATTATATATATATATATTTAATATATATACAAGACAATAGTCCTATAATATCCAATCTGACTATAGTATAGTACTTGTACTAAAAATTTTATACATTTTGTTTTTAAAATTTATATTTTATTAGAATGCTTGTATCAATTACCTAATTACTTCTTGCATTGCTTTTCCTGCACTTGCTGTTGTTATTGTACATTTTATGTTATTGTTGTAACTATATATTCACAAAATATTTTTTTTAAATAATATATAATATATATATATATATATATATATATATATATATATATAGATAGATAGATAGATATACATATATATACATGCATACACAACGTGCATGCATTTTTAGAGCTTTATATTCGGAATATTCGCATAGTTCTGTACAGAAATGTATTGGTTTAACTGTTTCCAGCCATATAAATAAAATTATAACAATGGGAATGTATATTACTAAACACACAAACAAGCACAAATCAATGCTATATGTTCACTCACTATGAGCCAATCCGTTCGATAGGTTTCTGCGTGGAGCCAAAAATTAAAACTAACGAATATGAAACAGAATAAATGCCTATTGTGTTCTTTTTAGTTTTTTGATGTATACTGTTATTTTCCTGGACTTCTTTTGATTATCTATGGACAGTTTGACAGTGAGCTTATTGTAGGAAACATATTGTACTCAAAGATCTAGTTGTATTTTTCCAATACACTCGAATTCTAAAAAGGAATACAATTCTTTGTAATAATATAAATTGCTTTGTGCTTTTCCTTTATTGTAATAATCGTAAGTGAATACAGCTCGGTATGACCTGTTTCCCTGTATAGGTACAACCACTATAGAGAACTGTGAGATAGTGAATGCGGCTGAAAGGGGTTATTCGCCTTCCATACACTTTTTTCAGTTCTGTTGTTTTCAGAGTGTTCATAGAAATAAAGACTTTTTTCAATTTCTTTCCATTTTTCATTTCTTATCGTGTTTCCAAAGTTGAAGTTTAAATATTCGTTTAATGTCTGGCAGCTCAATAATCCAGGAGCAATTGAACTGTTACAATTTCAGCAGTATCTGTGGGGATATTAGCAACAATTGTATCAATTCTAACATCTGCCTTTAATGAAAATCAGGGATTCTGCTCAGCAGGAATAAAAAAAAGAAATGTATTCATTAAATGTATCAATTTAGAACTGGTAAAGAGGCGGCGACCCCCTTCCAAAAGCTGCTTATAGAAGTTGAAAAATAAAACTTTACACTTCAGTATTGGGAAAACTATCACAAATAGAAACTAGATGAAAGTGATTGCAAAAACTTCTTTATTTCTAGTGAACTGTCTGGAACCAACTAAACTGGAAAAAGTGTTTGAAGGCTAAATATTTACAAAAACGTTCTAAATAAGACAAATTATCAAAATGCAGGATTTCTCTGACGTTGATTTTTACTTTCATTAATGAATTCTACAATCTTTTAGTACAGAGAACTGTAACTCTTACTGAGCTCTAAAATTACATTTCCTATTTACTTTTACTGTGAGCTTCCCAATAAATATATCAAAAAGCCCAATTTTCCCTGTGTTGAAATACGTATATTCATTATACCAGAAGTAATTATTTTGCATAAAAGAAATACGCAAGAGAAGGAATATCAGTACAGTCAGTATTGTATAATTTACATTTAACCTCATTTCACAAATACAAGTATAGATCAAGCTCAGCAAATTTCAGCAGTCTGTTTTGTTTGGTTTTGGTTGTAATAAACAGTATTATAATTTATAAGATAACTAGAGTAGTGCGGTTTGTTTCAAACTCAACCAGAAGTCTAACAATATAATGGAACATCATTAACAAAATGCTATTTCTATGTAATTATTCGTGTTCAGACAGACCTTTGCAGCTCAGATTTAATAGTGCAATGGGATAATGCAGCAGACAGAATAACACAGATAGATGATAGATACTGGCATTAAAATTATTCCACCATCCTATATTTTTTTATTTCTTATTATTTATTGTGTTTCAACAAATACATACATAGCATCATCATATATTTCTCTAAGGAGTAAGATCTAGTATTTTCTTTTTATTATTATTTTTTATTGTGTTTTTTCAACAAATACATACATAGTATCATCATATATTTCTCTATGGAGTAAGATCTAGTATTTTCTTTTTCTTATTATTTTTTTATTGTGTTTTTTCAACAAATACATACATAATATCATCATATATTTCTCTATGGAGTAAGATCTAGTATTTTCTTTTTATTATTATTTTTTATTGTGTTTTTTCAACAAATACATACATAGTATCATCATATATTTCTCTAAGGAGTAAGATCTAGTATTTTCTATAGATCTAACAAAACAAAACAACAGACAAAACAAAAAGAGAAAAAAAAAACACCATCCTATAATTTAGTTTTTAGAACTAAGTAGTTGTATGTAAATTCCATGTAATAAGCATAGTTTATTTCCAACTAAGCAGTTGTATGTAAATTCCATGTAATAAGCATAGTTTATTTCCGTTTTTGATATTGTTTTATCTCAAGGAGCCGTTTAAAACATCCTGTAAAGGGATAATATACTATGAAAAAAAAAGTTTTATGGAAATAAAATTACAATATATAAAATACTATATGGTATCTGGTTTGGAAAAAATTCTACTTTATCCTACATCCTTTCTCTCCTAAGATTATAGATGGAATGATCACTGATTCTAGATTAATATGCTCAGCAGTAGGCAAGGCAAGGCCTATGTCTGCCAGGGATATGTGAGCTGAAATGTGACTATAGCCTCTAAAAAAGCACATGTCCCAGTAACATGCCTCTATATTTACCCACATACATTATTTTTAGGCTTAAATCCACTAAATCCTGCAGCAAGTTCTAATATTTCTAATAACATTTTTCTGAATATATTTTACATCAAACCATAACATTTGCTACTGGCTATTAGCAGACCAATTTGCTGATTAGGAATTATCACTCATTAAAATGATTAATTAATGTAGCTTTCATTGAACACATAAGAAGTGTATGACGTGTATGACGTGCATGAGATATAAAATTACAATCATATTCTTTTTTAAAGGACCATTCAAAAATGTTACCTTTAAAGCAGGAAACCAGTGTTTGATTGCACTGCAGATGCTATTAGCTCTAGGCCCCACATGCCTCCAAATCCCAACCAAAAACACACCAAAAACATTTTTCAAATACAAATATATTCTTTCTTGAAAAGATGTAGCGTTTCAGAAAGTGCGGGTTACTCTGAACGTTATGGTCGCCATAAACAAATGGTGGATTTCCTTTTTATACAAATGTTAATGGGCCATTTCTTAAAAATGATGAAAAACCGAAATTCACCGAGAAATCCCTAGCAATTGGAACTCCAAATCCCTTTCGAACCAAAGCAAATAGGCAGCAACGTCTAATAACTATTGTCATAAATGGATGGTAACAAATAAATAAGGACCTATTTTAACTATGCCAGCTGGAAAGATTGGGAACCACAAGTACATGCAATGCATTTTGGGTCACAAATAAGGCCATGAAGGTGTTTACATGTAAAATGAATCGTTATAATAACATTTTTAAACTAATCACACTCATAGGGACATATGATCATATGATAATATTGCTCATAAACCAGGTTCATTGAGCTATTAGATCTGAGATAACTTAGAATTCCAAGCATTTATCTGAGAATTATCTGAGAAAAGAACAGTAAATGTTTTTTTTAACAGGGCATTATGTCTATATGTTCAATATGAACAAAGAAGCTGTTAAAATGCATATTGTTTTGCTTATTTTTATTATGAAGCAGTAAGGAGCATTTCGTTTACTTTCTTACCATTAATAACTGAATTGGGTTAACTAGATATACTGAAGTCTGCATACAAATTTGCCTTAACTATTTTTTTTACAAGCAGAAGTCAGAATTAGAAGAATAATCTGTCTTGCAAGAACATGGAGTAGTTCCAATTTCTGTGTAGTTCAATGAATTGAAAAAAAAAGATATGTATTTAAAAAAAGTATATTCAGCACAAGACTTATTCACTGAATTCGCTTTGAACAATGGGGTTTACTGCCTCTATAAAGTATACTATACTGTCCCTTTGCTGCTAATATTGGTGCTATTACTTCATATTTTAGCATAGGAAATTGTGCGTTGTCGCACATGTAAAATAATCCTCTGGTTATTTCATTAATATCTCTAGAAGATCTTAATGCTATTTAGTAAATCTGGATCAAAGCCTGGCAGAGATGTTTTAAAATTTGGTGGGTATAAAATGTTATATGAAAATATTTCAGAAGTGATATCTTTGCTTTAAGTTAATGTCGCATGACACAATATTTCTCTTTAGGCAGAATAAATATAAATATAAAGTAATAGATAGATACATGATAGATAGATAGATACATGATAGATAGATAGATACATGATAGATAGATAGATAGATAGATAGATAGATAAGAGAGATAGATAGTTAATAGAGATAGATAGATAGATAGATAGATTGATACATGAGAGATAGATAGATAGATTGATACATGAGAGAGAGAGATAGATTGATACATGAGAGAGATAGATAGATTGATTGATACATGAGAGAGATAGATTGATACATGAGAGAGATAGATTGATACATGAGAGAGATAGATTGATACATGAGAGAGATAGATTGATACATGAGAGAGATAGATTGATACATGAGAGAGATAGATTGATACATGAGAGAGATAGATAGATAGATGATAGATAGATAGATAGATAGATAGATAGAAGAGATAGATAGATAGATAGATACATGAGAGAGATAGATAGATACATGAGAGAGAGAGATTGATACATGAGAGAGATAGATAGATAGATGAAATATGGGTAGACAGACAGACGAACACAAACATATATAGATGGATCTGGATAATCGTTGCACTAGTACTATATTGAACAAATGAACAATACCATTAATGTGATTTCCTACATATAATAAATCTTAGGGGGTAATACCTGTACCTGTACATTAAAACTCAGAGAGCAATACAGGCATTTATTTGACAAGATTCAACAAATGCGAAAACGCATCCCTGTATTCAGTTCAAGATTTCCCCGATCCAAAGTTATCCAACACAATTTAATCTGACCAAGTGTGTAATGTACAACTATAAACAGCTGCTTAATACATTTTTTATTTTCTCTTTTTTTTTTAACTAAAATATTTTGCAATGGCTATTTGTCACATCATCAATATGAGAATTTAAATTCTAGTTTCACTTTCGCTTGTGTGCTGCTTGGCTGTGACAGCATGAAGAGGACAGGGTCCTGCAATGTTTCAGACCTCTCTCAACAGATCTGCTGATGTGAGCAAAGCAAGGGAGCGTTGTATAGCTAGCTGCTAGCTGGCCCAGTCTCAAGCAACGCCTCCTGGATTGGCCAACATCCTTGTCTGAGGGAATGATTTCTAAAGAGCTAGGCAGTAGTTCAGCTCTGTGGCTTTGTACACTTAAATCATTCTCCTCCAGCCATTAGGTAGTTTCATTGCATTCACAATCCAGTATTAGATTGAGAACTATAAGCCCAGCAATGAAGCTATCCTAACAGGAGCACACAGTCATTAGCAGTCACTCATTCTCTTGCTTGTTTCCACTTGGGTTTTCCCAAGGAAAATCTAATGGGCTGTATTTAATGATGGTGTATTTCTGTGTGTGTGTGTGTGTGTGTGTGTGTGTGTGTGTGTGTGTGTGTGTGTATGTGTGTGTTTGTGTGTGTGTGTGAGAGAGAGAGAGAGAGTAGAGACAGAGAGAGATTTTCTTGATATCATGTTTCTGCAATTTCCCTTTTATTCTTTAGCACAGCAGTTTCCATGGTGAATTAATAAGAACCGATTCTGATTTTTTTAAAAATGATATATATATATATATATATAGAGAGAGAGAGAGAGAGAGATAGAGGAGATAGAGATATATATATATATATAGAGAGAGAGATGTGCAACGTTGTGCAAACGTGCTGCATGGTTGTGTGGTCGTTGTAATATGTTTCATGCATATGTTAACTTGCTGGGTGTTTTACTTGTATTGTTTATAAAGCATTCCATGATTCGATTCAATCAGAACGTACAAAAGAGAAAAGGAAATTTAAAAGGAGATTTATTTTAGAAGCTATGCCCGGTATGGGTGTGTGTTAATGCAGAGAAAAAAATGTGCCTTGATTCTGATTTTGTTACAAATAATTGTGATGCCTGGCAATAGCTGCAAATGTCAGTCTGCAGTTAAACCGACTGGAGGAGAAAAAAAAATCATCTATATAATTTTCTGCTGCCTGGAATGTTTCATTTCCAAGTCTGTTCATGTATTTAATCTGCAAATGATATGGTGAATTATTTAATTAAACGCGCCCTCCTTATGGCTTTCAGCTGCAACACCCTTGCAGAATATTGCAAATAACAAGGTGCTATTCGTGAAAGCAGGCTGTGTTTTAGAATGCACCCATGCCTTTATATAGGTGGGACTAATGTAGGGAGAGGGGGCACTGACCACAGAACTGCTGCAATACAGAGGGTATCTATGTTCACACCATTGCAGACTAAGCAGAAACATATAGGTGGGACTTCTCGATGACTGGCGGTTTGACTTTACTTGGCAGAGTTTAACTCTTTCTACTAAACCATTTGTTCGACACAATGGTACTTTTATATAAACGAAACCAGGAAAGAGAAAAATGAATCTGGCATCTTTTCAAAGCTGTATAATTGCGTTATAACATGAATGTTCCATGGACTCGTATATTTCCTACACAAACAGTAGTCTTTATAAACCAGAAAGGGGGGGGGGGGAGTGAGAAACACTCTTAGCAGGAAGCTTCACAATATTAAGTATATACTATTGAATATTACTTTTTTTTTTTTTCCCTCTATTTTTCCCTCTGTTTTAAACTGTGAAATGTTGAAGTCAATAGTGGCAGTCTAGACGCTAATTAAGACTCGGGTTGTCTAGCATTTTTAACTTGACCTTGGCCTTCCACATATTTTTGAGTCAGAACAATAAAAAGCAGTAATGTGCAGGACAATGCCTGGCTGCAGAAAGAAATCAGAAGCGGCAGGGCTTTCTGTGGCTTCTTACTTTTACCAATGGTTGTCAGGCCCCGGGACCTTGTTTTAGGTCAGCGAACAATAAGCAAGTTTACTGTGGTCCTCTTGGAGAATGTGATTTACCGTCACAAAAAGAAAGGGTGTCGTTTCTTTTCTCTAAACACAAGGATGTCCAGAGGAAACTGGAGGAAGTGAGGCCGCTGTACACTAGAACAACCAACAGAACTTTGTGTTGTTTGAAAGCTCTGCTATCATTCCATTTTCTGCGTAATTTATATATCAAACGTTCCTTGTAGTACCTGAAAGTTTGATCTTGGTCATGTTAGTTTATTTAATTTACACCAACAAAGGTCAATGGCTCTCCCTGCCCCATTCTCTGTCTATTAAATACACCCACAAACAAACTCACAAACGTGAGCATGGAAGTGTGCATTTTTGGTCAGTTGTCCTAAATTCCCTATAATTCCCGTATACATAACTACATAGGTAGTTCTTTGCATAAATATAACAGCTATGCAACTGTTATAACTGATATATAGGTTATCTTTGTTAAGGCAATTGCATTGCAGAGTTTCTGCAGCTGGCTAGAAAAATGCAACCGCATGGACACATACAGATTAGATTGAGATTGATAGATGATAGATAGATAGATTATAATAAATAGAGAGGTAATAGATAGATGATAGATATATAGATGATTGATAGCTAGATATATATAGAGAGAGAGAGAGAGAGAGAGAGAGAGACAGACAGACAGACAGACAGACAGATAGATAGATAGATAGATAGATACTGTGAGATTATAATAAATAGAGAACTGCATTTCAGAGTTTCTGCAGCTGACTAGAAAAAAGCAACTGCATAGACACATACAGATTAGACTGAGATAGATAGATAGATAGATAGATAGATAGATAGATAGATATAATAAATAGAGAAGTAATGGACAGATGATAGATATATAGATGATATATAGCTAGATAGAGAGAGATAATAGCTATAGATAGATGATAGACAGATAGATATCGAGTGATATGTAATTAATAGAGGTAATAGATGATAGATAGATAGATAGATATAATAAATTGAGAAGTAATAGACAGATGATAGATATATAGATGCTTGATAGCTAGCTAGCTAGATAGATGTTCTATACACAAAAAGAAGAAAATTCAAACTTCGCTAACTTGACATTAATCAAGCCATTTTTCTATAAACATTATTCAGATAAAGTCCTTATTGAGCAAACACATACACACACATACTTAACATGAATGTGCACTATATCGGCTATAACGTAGGATTAACAGCTAATGCATAACCAGGTCCATCAGATTAAAAGAAAACGTATAAGCAATCAATACATTCATAAAGCAACCATCTACAAGACATACTCGATACCCGTCTTTATTTCCTCTGTGATTACACGTCCCATTCAAGCGATTATGGATCTAAAATGAAATGTAATATTCGCTTACTGTTTTAGGCATGCCATGCTGATTTCACTGCAAATCTCAGATGAAATGTGACAGCACACATATACTATAGTAATTGCCCGATTTAAAGTTCCCAACACAAAAGAGGGGATTAAAAAGACGCATTTAATGGCTTCTAATCTACTACTACATTTCTGAGTGGCATCATGACTGTCGTCCGATCTGTCTTTTATTTCTCTTGCAGGCCATCTTTGGGTGTCACCCTTTTGCCTCTCGGATAGGGCCCATTGCCTTCCTTCAGCGCCTGACATTGCAGCGAGCAAGGACCCAGCCTGGCTTGCCTGTGAGGTCACGTGCCCCAGACCCAGCTCATTGTTGTCTATTAGTTTTGGATCACTTGTGACAGGCAGATTTGTTAATGAAGCCGACCCATCGCCCTACCTTCTTCCACCCGCCTCCTTCATTCCGGCGCATGCGCGCGCGCTCTAACACGATCGCGTTGAAGGAAATTCGGTGAGTCTTTTGGGAAGCTGACTTTTTAAAAGCGCGGCCAGACCATGCTATGACGACTTCCCTGATCCTACATCCACATTGGGCGGATACCACCTTGATGTACGTGTATGAAACAACAAGCCCGAATGAAAAGAATCCCAGGAAAAGCGCAGCCATGGAAGGACTGAGTGGCAACTGTGCGAGCAGCCACTGCCGGGATTTCATCTCTCACCCCGCTCTTGGGCGCCATTCCAGTGCCATTGGATCTCACCAAGGACCTGTGTACACGGACATTACCCCCCCAGAAGCCGCCAGGCAATGCACGGCTCCCCCGACTTCTTCCAACGCGTCCCTTGGCTATGCGTACCCATTTGGAAGCAGCTACTACGGCTGCAGGTTATCCCAGTCGCACAACGTCAATTTGCACCAGAAACCCTGCTCCTACCACCCGCCAGAGAAATACCCAGAGCCCAGCAACCCCTTACCCAGCGAAGAATTCTCCTCCAGGGCCAAGGAATTTGCATTTTATCCCAGTTTTGCCAGTTCCTACCAGGCGGTCCCTGGCTACTTGGACATGTCAGTAGTGCCGGGGATCAGTAGCCACCCGGAGCCCAGGCATGACACGCTGCTGTCTATGGAAGGCTACCAGCACCACTGGGCTCTCCCTAACGGCTGGGACGGACAAGTCTACTGCTCAAAGGACCAATCGCAACCCGGCCACTTATGGAAAGCACCTTTCCCAGGTAACACAGCCTGACACCCCTCCCTTATGTCTGCACGTTGCAATGTCCTAGTGTAGTGTTACCTCGCAAGTCAAAGCAGATTTAAAGCTAGTAGAACTACCTTCCCATACAGTGACACTACAAAGGCCCCTTTAATTGGTAAATACGCTGCACTGCTTCAGGGAACACGACTTCTTACTGCAGTTGCAGTTCTGCAGCTTATTTTACCAATTAAAGGGCCATTTGTCTCCTCTAACTATAGCCGAGTGCTAGTAGTGAGGCTGACTTCCTCAGGCTTTACTACATCCGTGCGCTCACTCGCTGATCTCTGGAAGGAGAGCAAGTGCGGTATGATCACACTCACCAGATCTGTCTGATAAATCCTTCCGCGCTGCAATAAACCCTCGCTTTGTCATAATTAGAAACTGACCCGTCAGACAAGGGGGCATCCGAAACGTTAGGGTTTAAGTTTTTATTTAGCGCCATATTTTACCCCCAGAGCATTTGCTATAAGGCGAGCGATACACACAAAACAGCAGGTCGCATTTTGCAGAATAGAATATACATTTTATAGAAAGAAAACTTGTGTACCCTGTTAGCATTTAGCACTTCTGTCTTTCTATCTATTTATCTGCCTATCTGTCTGTCTGTCTGTCAAATGTCTGTATCTTTCTCTCTATCTATCTATCTGTCTGTCTGTCTGTCTATCTATCTATCTATCTATCTATCTATCTATCTATCTATCTATCTGCTACCTATCTATCTCACCGTTTTTTATCAGCTTTATCTTAAGTACCCCTCTTTCCATTCATATACAGCTGGCGATAACTATAGCTGAGTATGTGATATAATTGCTGCAAAACACAGATAGAAAGGAAGTACTTCTGCAAAATCTTAATTTAAGGCCCTTGTCACTTGTTAGAGAAATGAATGCGCGATGGAACCCTATACATACTACCTAAATATGAGTAATCAAAGCATAATACATGAGTGTATATACATATATATATATTTAAAATGTATAGACACCTTGAAGTCGTAGAGACCTGGGTGCTCATGCCAAAAAAAAGAATAAACTGTCTGAAATGACAGGATTTGCACAATGATATATATATATATATATATATATATATATATATATATATATATATATATATATATATATATATATATAAATATACATACGTAATACATATAAATATGTGTGTATGTATACACATATATATTTGCTCCCACAGGTGGCACAAAGAAAAAGGGAGTATGTGCCCAGGTACTGTAAAAAAATAGCAAAGCATGAGAAGTCGCACTCCGGAGCTGCGATTCCTCACTTTTGGTCTCACAAGGGAAAGGTCACCCAAAATCTATACTCTACACTCTCTCTCTCTCTCTCTCTCGCTATCATCTCTCTCTTTCTATCTATCTAATCTATCTATCTTAATAACAATTTCACGTACTGGTGGTGATTTCTACAAGGTTACACAGCGATAGTATGGTGGATTTCGTTTTGTTTATAATTTTACTTGGCATCAAATAATTCAGTCATTTGAGTGTCTCATAAGCAATACAGTGCAGCTTTTACAGATAGGTACCTAATCTCAGCATTCCTAACCCTAACCCTAACCCTAATAGTTCCCAAAAATTCAATGTGACTCATTCTGTGCTTTTCAGGAGGAAAAAAAACGAAATATTTTATAGGCGAATATAGAATTTGTGCTGCTGTTAATTACAATAAGCACTGATGTGTATGTGATTGTGAAAATGGTACACAGTTCCCTCACTCACTTCTACAAGTTCTGAAAGAGAATTCCAAATCACGCGAATTTAGTATCGCGTATCGTAGCAGCAGCGCTTTTACGCAAGTTAGTATTTTACTAATTGCGACCATCTAAATATGTCAGATGAGATGGACGATGTATAATATCCATTTCAGGCGAGTTCCCAGCCAGTTAGGCAAGATCAAGGCTGCACATAGGATGTCCGTGTGTGTTTGCTTCCATTGAGTATAATGTGACACATTGTAAGAGATTAGCTGCAGTGCGCAGATCAGGAAGGCTGCAGTATAACAACAGCATATCTTCTTTGTGTCCCCCATCAATGCAGATGTGGTCCCCCTGCAGCCAGAGGTGAGCAGCTACCGCAGGGGCAGGAAAAAGCGAGTCCCCTATACAAAAATCCAACTGAAAGAACTGGAGAAGGAGTACGCGGCGAGCAAGTTCATTACCAAAGAGAAGAGACGCAGAATCTCCACTGCGACAAGTCTGTCCGAGCGCCAGGTCACAATATGGTTCCAAAACAGACGAGTCAAGGAAAAAAAAGTCGTAACTAAATGTAAGAGCGCTCACATTCACAATACCTGACACAAGAAGGACACCTAACTAGGCCTTTATTTATGTCATTCCCATGTATAGGACACATCATCAACAGAGACTCCTCCGAGGAATATTTAATATAGGAACAAGTGACACAAACCCATGTGTCCCTTTGTTTTTTTCTGCTCCTTCTCACACCGCTATGAATAACAAGGAGACGGATATAACATAGGATACGGACGCAACCAGGCGCAGTCATTGGGAGAGAGACCCTCTTCTTCATTTTTTGAAGTTTTCCTGAATTGTCTGCTATAAGCTGTATATACTGTACGTTCTACGGTGCATCTGTTTCTCGCCTATGCTTGGATATGAAATACATCCCCACCACCATCATCATCAGTTTAGACATCTGCATCTTCTTATGATCACTGAACTCATAACCAGCGCTTTACGGTTGCACTTAACCCTTGTAGCACCAGAGAGTGCTCTCTTGCTGCTTACACTCCCCCTTTCCCATGTAGCAAACCCATATGTTCTGTTCTAGAACACACAGTAGCACCTCAGTCGTCTATGTACTAACAAGCTCTTTCATTCTGTGGCAGCAGAAAAAAATGTCAAGAAGTCATTTGGGATTTAGCAAAAAAAAATGCGTAAAAATAATAATGAAAAGCAAAAAATTGCATAATTATACATAGATATATATTTGCTTTACACATCAGTATTATATCTCTTTCAGCCTCAAAATAATTGAGGCTTAAATGAATATTATTATGACATGCATCCACTGTCGGGGGACGTATGTTTGTTTCAGTCACATTGATTGGACGTTACCCTACAACATATGCTATATTTAAAAAACTTCACTTTTGCAGTTTGATTGTTTGTTTTTTTTGTTTTTTAATCGAATATACCCATTGACGGTCATTGGCCCTGCTGCATTTTCCAGACAAGCAGATTTTCCATAAGGTATGCTGTATGCAACTCGTTTATATTATTTTGTCGTGTATAATGTATAGTATTGTGGTGTCTAAATATATTACGTAATGGAGAAAGATTAATTTCTGGAAATAAATGTCACTTGACTTGATGTAGTTCTAGTCCTTGTTTAAAAACATTGTCCCTTGTATTTTGCTCTATAACAAACTATTTTATGGATAGATAGTTACAACAGTATAACACATGATTTACACAGAAGGCGATTGTGGGCATGGATCTCTAAATAATCATGTTAGAAATTAATATTTGTTTTTGTGTTGTTTCCACACAATTTATGTCTAAATTTGGTCTGATAGTTTTGTGTGCTTTTCAGCACCAGAAAATGTAATATCCCTGACTTAGACTCCTTACCTCTTTAAATTTCATAAAACCTCGAGTGAAATCTTTCCCACTGGACATTTCTAACCAATCCTCCTGTAAAATACCCACTGGATATATTCAATTTCAACAGGTAAAATGATCCAGTGACCCAAATCACTAGGCGTTCACTGGATCAGTACAGAAACACACAGATAATGCTGCCTAACCACATAGTACCTAAGTAAACTATGTTGATTTTTGCATACAGAGAACACATGCTGGTGTACATGTCAGCTTATGAATCACCCTACCTGGCCGCTAAAATGGTTCAGTACTTGCAGGATTCCCATCAGAAACTCAAAATTTAGCTTGGGGCCTTTTGTGACATATTGAATAACACTAAATAATGGTTTTCAGGGCCCCTATACTTTTACAAGCTTCCCCCCCCCCCCATGAGTGCCTTGAATACTTGCAGTAATATCCTGAAGCAACTTCTGACAATGATTCTACATCCAATTTCCTATTAGCGTTTTACGCTCTTGATACTGAGGTTTTGGATAAAGGCCAAACAGTAAGCAGAAAACACAAACACTCCAAATGCAATTATAGTTCAAATAAAATGTCCAGAGATCCTGGGTGCCA
Organism: Xenopus borealis; assembly: GCA_024363595.1. Taxonomy (NCBI): domain Eukaryota; kingdom Metazoa; phylum Chordata; class Amphibia; order Anura; family Pipidae; genus Xenopus; species Xenopus borealis. The sequence continues at coordinate 135,441,575 of CM044434.1, read as the reverse complement.
TGTGTCCAATGTAAGTGTCAGATAGGCCATGATACCCAGAGAAAGTTGGGATGGTTGTAAAGATAGAAAGATGGAAAGTTGTATAGGAGACATGCCATGGTCCCCAAAAAAAAGTTTGGCTGGTAATTAAGGACATTTCTGTTTCTCCACTGTACTGGAAAACACATTCTTTGGACAGACATCAGACAGGAATGTCCAAAGCTGAGACCTCTTCATCAAATGTGCATTATAATATTTCGCTCAAGGATGTATGATTGACTAAATTAGGAATCTATCGTTTTTCTGCTAATTATTCTGCGAATAGAAATGGGCTCATTGCTTGGAGACAAATTGCTATTTTAACAGCAAAAAATAAATCACAATTTCTCTGCTTTCAGCTATTTTGTTTTTAGACATGCTGAACAAATGCCACATTCTTGACTTCTTGGTCCATATACTAAATATACAGCTAGCAGCATTATGAAATACACATTTATCCTATAGTATATAGGTATATATGTGTGTGTCTGTGTCTAAGTATATAGCATACACCATAAGCCAGTAATTGCGAGAAATACAGTGTGTATAAGATAGAATGTGGAAGTAACTTGCTTTAGATAAAGCCATCAAGGGATGGCACAATACTCTGTGTCTGAATAAATCTACTGTATATGACAGTTTATTTTTTTAGAATGAAGAGTATAATCCTCTGCATTATTATGAGTACTCTTTCAGCATACTAATAATTATTATTACTAGTAGTCGCTGTGCTCCCCAGTACTTTGTGCATACACTGCCGGTCCTGCTTGTTATTATAGCAATGTTGGACGTGCAAATAGGTAAACATACACAACCAACAAAAAAAAGCCCTTCGTGTGCATCAGGTTCTATAGCATTATTATTATTATCGTTATTAGTATTATCATTGTTAGTATTATTATTATTAATAATAATAACAACACATATGTATAAAGCACCATCACATTTTGCTTCGCGTTACAATAAATAAATTCAAGCTGGTCCTATATAAGAGCCAACATTGGTGGGAGTAATTACAATAAGATCATTTTTGAAGGAATATCTCAGTTAAACCTTTATCACAAACAATCGCCAGTCGTCAGCTATCTTCCTTCCCTTAATATTATCTTGCTAGAAAATGGAAGCCATGTTATTTGGTACCATACATAGAGGTTAAAGCATATGTAGGCTTTGGAGAACACCTGTAACCATGTTTAAGCATATCCAAATTTGTATATAGAAAACCATTACGCAGTAACAGATGCATACAATAAAAATACAATAAAAAAAAAAAAAAAAAAAAAAAAAAAAAAAAAAAAAAAAAAAAAAAAAAAAAAAAAAAAGAATAGGAGCTGTCAAGTTGCTTGACTTATATTTTCAAAGACCGATGTAGAACACTTCCATCTAGTGGTCAAAATTTGGAGGCGCTGTCTTATTAGACTTCTAGAAGATGCGTTCACAGCATAGATAAGCAATAAAATAGCCCAGTGAGACAGCACTGCTTCCAGATCTGATTAGGAGAAAAACTTGACTACGCTAAAACTGCGATTATCCTTGTTATGTGTTTTTCTGCAAAATGAAATTGTATTTATTAAGCTATTTTTTTTCTGAATACAATAAACTGATGACAGCCAATCAGCTGGAGGGCCAAGTTTGGACACCCCTGCTTAATACGTTTAGGACCCTACCTAGATCCTTCTATTGTTGGAAATTGTAATGTATACTTTTTGATGTAGTTCAACAACTGTGAGCTGTATATTTTGTCTGAAAATGTTCTTACCTAAAACCCAAGTCAGGGAATGAATGTAGGTCAATTTGTGTGAAACCAGCATTATGTTATATCTTTTATTGAAAACAGCTGCTGTTCCAACTTTCCTTATAAGCTATCGGCCCAATTTCATAATATAGTATCAGGACTTTGAGAACATCAATAAAGAGTGTTCAGCTTCTGTAATACGGGTACATATTCCGGCAGCGCCGACTGTCTCTGTATAAATAGTAATTTGATTCAGAAGAAACCTAAAAATATCATTTTAAACGGTTGTGATGCGTTAAAACATGCGCAACTGTCAGATATTAATAAAGTACATTTTATGATTCAAAGGAATAGAAAAGTGCACCCTTTGCCAAATATTAATTCTTAAGAGATTTTTTAATCACACATTATTTTTTCCTAAGGGGGATCTCTTAAATGTACCATTGTTTTTATTTCTAGCTTGTCTACTAAACAACTTTCCAACCCACAATTTAAGTCACGAAACGCGTTAAGCCATGACACCTCCCCCCTTGCCGCATCTGTGTGTGTGTTATATCATGATTTTAATCTTTAATTTCAATAAACTTGGATTTTTAAATTTAACATTCGCTACACATCAGTAAAGCATAAGTGCGTTTCTGCGAATATATTAATGCCACGTGACCAGAGTGGATCGGCTTTACCGCGGAACTTTGGATTCCTCACCCCCCCCCCCCCTAGTACATGCATTTTGTATACTTAAAGTCTTCAAAACAGCTTAACACTTTTTTTGTGAATGTAAATGCATCTAAAAGTAGCAATTGTATATGTAGTTTTGTTCTGATTCTTAAAACATTGTACAAGTCAGTTCTCTAGGTTTTTTAAATCACTTATGCTACATTATTTCAGAAGTTAGAACCAGTACTACAATGTAATCAGACAGCTACTGCTTTGACAACTTTAAAGGGAAACTGTCATCATGGGAAAAAACATTTTTTTCAAAATGCTTCAGTTAATAGTGCTGCTCCAGTAGACTTCTGCACTGAAATCCATTTCTCAAAAGAGCAAAGAGATTTTTTTATGTTCAGTTTTGAAATCTGACGTGGGGCTAGACATTTTGTAAATTTTTCAGCTGCACCTGGTCATGTGACTTGTGCCAGCACTTTAGGAGGGAACTGCTTTCTGCCAGCTTCCTCCTAAACTGAATGGAATGCAGTGGGACATGGGTTTTTACTATTGAGTGCTGTTCTAAAGGTGGCCATACACTGGCGATCAGGGCCGCCATTAGAAATCACGGGGCCCGGCACAACAACATTTTTGGGGCCCCCACCCTAGAACCCAAGCCCCGCCCCCAACCCCCACCCACTCCACATCAAAGCTAAAAGACCACACAGACATCAGCGCTAAAAACGTAACCCCCCCCAAGGCTCCCTTATAAGTTAAAAAAAAATTGGCGCCAGGCCCCCCCCCCATAAAAAAGCATTAGTGCCAGGGCCCCTCATACAAGTTAAAAAAATTGGGGTCCCAAAAAATATTAAAAAAAAAAAACATTGGTGTGAGGGCCCCCCATAAAAGGTTTTTTAAACAAATTGGTGGTCAGGGTCCCGACAAGTTAAAAAAAAAATTGGGGCCCATAAAATATTTTTTTGAAAAAATTGGTGGCCTGCCCCCCCGAAAAGTAAAAAAAAATTGGTGACCAGGGCCTCCCTATAAGTTAAAAACCTGGATCCCCTTACAAGTAAAAAAAAAATTGGGGCCCCATAAAATATTTTTTTGGTGCTGCTGCGCCCGGGACACTTGTCCCCCCCCCCCCGATGTCGGGGCTGCGGGCGATAAAAGCTGTCGACAGACCCATGTATGGGGCCCTCCGACGGCTTTCTTGGTCGATATCTGGCTGAAAGTCAGCCGGATGTCGATCGGGCGGGACTAAAAATCCTGTCAGATCGTGGCCGCATCTGTGCATGCAATAGTAGCAAACATGGGTTTGTGCCTATTCCTGGAAGAGAAATCACATTGCATGGGCTCATCAAGCAAAGGGCAATTAGTGGCAATATGACCAAAATCTCAGCAACAGAATCATTTAACAGTCTCTGAATTAAAGGGCACCTATTGCTTGAATATTAAGAAAAGTCGTCACTGTTGGGGCCGCTTTTCTTAATGCGGGGGACACAGTAACGGAACTAGGTGGGGCGGGCCCTGGTGCAGGCTGTGTGGCCGGGGGCCCTGGTGCAGGCTGTGTGGCCGGGGCCCCCCCACCCTAATCCGTGAATGTGATTGATGTGCCGCTGCAGCGATTCAAGCCTGCTGCAGTGGCGCGAGACTGCTGGGGGTCCCTGCGGGGGTGCGGGCCCTGGCCCAGTTGCACCCCCTGCTCCCCCGGTAGTTACACCCCTGGGGGGACATCACACGCGCATAACTGCACATGCGTGTCTACTGTCATGGCAGTTCACACCGGGAGCTCCCTCCCGGTGGGAGCTTGCCTGCGCTGGCGGGGGCATTTTTAATTAAAAATCCCAGAATGTGGGCTCTGTCATCCCGCACCTTTGATTGGGGGTAAATTTTCAAGCGATAGGTGCCCTTTAAATTTAAGAATCTCAGATTTTCCAGTCTTAGATTACCAGCCTCCAGGTTTTTGGTCAAAACTCTCTCCCTTTAAGGGTGACTTACTTTTACTACTACCCGTGTCCCCAAGAACAGTCTTACTGGATGCCAGGGGGTACCTCGCTTTCAGGTATGGAGCTCAGAGGGATGAGGGAGAGGTGATGAAGTTCTTAGCTGCAAAGTATACACAAGCTCATCAGCTGTTTTGGGGTCTCCCTGGGTATCCTATTTCTGAAGGGCAACAGGAAGAGACACATACAAGTTCAGAGCACAACGGGCAGGCACCTCTCTGGAACACCAAAGTAAATCGACCAGTAGAGTCCAGGAGCCAAGTATTGTAGTAATATAAAAGTCTATATTTTACATTATGTATATTTAAAAAAAACGTGTTTCGTGTCCCCCAAGGACACTTAAAGGGGTGGTTCACCTTCAAGTTAACTTTTTGTATATTGTAGAAGGCCCAATTCTAAGAAACTTTTCAATTGGTCTTCATTATTTATTTTTCATAGTTTTTTAATGATTTGCAATTTTCTTCAGTTTCTTTGCAGCTTTCAAATGAGGGTCACTGACACCATCTAAAAACAAATGCTCTGTAAGGCTACAAATGTATTGTTATTGCCACTTTTTATTACTTATCATTCTATTCAGTCCATCTCCTATTCATATTCCAGTCTCTTATTCAAATCAATGCAGGGTTGCTAGGGTAATTTGTACCCTAGAAACCAAATTGCTGACACTGCAAAATAGAGAGCTGCTGAATAAAAAGCTAAATAACTATAAAACCACAAACAATAAAAAATGAAAACCAATTGCAAATTGTCTCAGAATATCACTCTCTACATTATACTAAAAGTTAACTCAAAGGTGTACAACCCCTTTAATCATAAGCTGTCCTTGGGGGACACGAAACACGTCAGCCTGCTATTTTTTATATATACATAATGTAAAATAAAGACTTTGTTATTACTACAATACTTGGCTCTACTGGTCGATTTACTTTGGTGTTCCGGAGAGGTGCCTGCCCATTGTGCTCTGAACTTGTATGTGTTACCCCCCTTAGATGACGGTCTGGGGCATGAGCATCCGGACCCCCCATGGAAAGCGGTAAGCTTATCCTTTTACTTCAAAAATCATGCTTCTCACAGTCATATTCTTTCAACAGGAAGAGACACCAGGTAGTGATCCAGCACTACCATCTCAGTGATCTCAGGTCTGGTCAGTGACTCTAGCTGCAACCACATTTTCACCAGATGGATCAGGTTAAAGGACCAGTAACATCAAAAACTGAAATTGTTTTAAAGTAATAAAAATATAATGCAGTGTTGCCCTGCACTGGTAAAACTACAGTGTTTGCTTCAGAAGCACTACTATTGCTTATATAAATAAGCTACTGTGTAGCCATGGGGGCAGCTATTCAATGGAGAAAAGGCTCAAGTTACACAGCGGATAGCAGATAAGCTCTGTAGAACATAATGTTATCTGTTATCCACTTCTTATCCTGTGCCATATAGCTGTTTTTCAATTTCAGCCATTGCAACTTAGCAGCTTGTTTATATGAACTATAGTAGTGTTTCTGAAGCAAACAGATCCGTTTTAACAGTGCAGGGCAAAACTACATGATATTTTCTTTACTTTAAAACACAAATTTTTTGGTGTTACTGTTCCTTTAAACATCTGAGAGCATTGAGGCTTCTCTGGGAGGAGCCCAGTTGTAGACCCACTGGGTACGAATTGCCAGAATTCTGTGAGCCAGAATCTGTTTTTTCTAATTCTCAAAATCCTTGGTAATAACAGGGTCAAGGTCTAAATATTATTTTCACCTGTTAGCAAAGGTGCTCCAAGACATGCCCACTGCTCCTTAGGCCAACTTTCTCTCTAGGTGATTAACGCAAACATCCCAATGTCATCTTTTTGATGTTGCTATGGGCACCTGCAGGTGGCTCCTAGGGTCTCTGTGCCAACTGTCAGACCAATTCCATCAGTACCTCCTGGTCTTCCTCTGCAGTCTTTGCCAGCTTTCTCTGTTGCCTGATTTTGTGCCAGAGCACCCTCCACCACAATATTTTCGGGGGCCATTGGGCCCACCCACCTCAGGACCCACCCACCTCAGGACCCACCCACCTCAGGACCCACCCACCTCAGGACCCACCCCAGATGCTACCCACTCCACATCACAGTTAAAACACCACACAGACATCAGCGCTAAAAAAGGAAACACACACACAAGTTAAGTTATTGATGGTCAAGGAAAACTGTGCCACCAGGGCCCCCATAATGGTTTACAAAAAAATTTTTGCTGGTCAGGGCCTCCCTACAAGTTAAAAGAAATAATTGGTGACCAGGGAACCCCAATACCTTAAAAAGAATTAGCACCAGGGCCCCCTTACAAGTAAAAAAAAAATTGGGGCCTATTGAGTATTAAAATAATACATTGGTGGCCAGGGAAAAAAAAAATTGGTGTCCAGTGGCTTCAGGACTTTTCAGTGCTTCAAGACTTCAATTTCGGCTATTTTCATGACCTTGGGTCTTTTCACCGCTTCAAGACTTCAATTTCGTCTGTTTTGGTGAATTTGGCCTTAACGCTTTTTGCGGCATGGATCGGCACAGTCAATGGGGACCCAGCTATTTCAAAAAGTGCAGCACAGCCAGGCCCCCCTGCAGGCCTGGGCCGGGTACGGGAGTACCCCCTGTGCCCCCTTGATGGCGGCCCTGTGTGTCACTTGTTGTGTTTGGTAGCCGAGGATGGGATGAGTATAACAGTGCTTTATTAGCAGGTCATGCCGCCATTACATAACAGTAAGTCTTATTTTCCCTTTCAAGCTGTACAGAAAGTCCTGTGTATGCACAGTGACACCTGCAGGCCATTTGTATAAACACCACATTCCCCCTATAGTAGGAAAGCATTTGGACAAATACATAAACAGCAACAATTAAACTGTATGTATCTTAAAGCAATATATACATTCTTTACATGACATAGTCCTTGGTCCATTCAGGTAGTTTCCTGATTCTCTCAGTATGCCTTATAGGTTCACTTTCTTCTGCCCTATTGCGGTTGGCATTAGGAGTAGGAAAATGTCCTTCATCAAATGGAACATCTCCAAAGTCAAATCTAGCAGGAGCAAGACGACTTGCATTCCATCAGACAGTTCATATGTGTATGGTCTTCGCTGATGTCTCACTTCAAGTGGTGTAGTAAATTTAAATTGTCCTTGTTTCAGTATTCCTGGTTTCTTAATTCTGACTAAAGATCCAGGCTGAACGTGCACTTCTCTTGCGCAGTGACACCTGCAGGCCATTTGTATAAACACCACACCTCTACTTAACATCGACATGGATAGCCAGCCTTCAATACATGCATTAAAGAACAAGTAAACCTTTTTTTTTTCTATCTGTAAATTTGCTCTAAACAGCCCCCCAGATTAATGTACCTTAGTCCCTGCTGCAAGTCTGCTCTGGTTTCTGTGTTATCAGCAGCTTGTTTCCCCTTCTTCCTGGTGCAGAGTGAAGCCCCGCCCCTTAGCTTACTGAGCTGACCTTATCTCTTGGACTAGTCCTGGAGATCATTTGCATACTATGACATAGCAGAGACCAGTGTGTTTAGCACCTTTTGCTTGGGGAAACTAGCTTACTAATGCACACACTGGCTCCCTCTTCCTCTCTATTGTGGAACAGCAGCAAATGGACTGCTCAGTAAACTAAGGGGCTGGGCTTCACTCTGCACCAGGAAGAAGGGGAAACAAGCTGCTGATAACACAGAAACCAGAGCAGACTTGCAGCAGGGACTAGGGTTCATTAATCTGGGGGGCTGTTTAGAGCAAATATACAGAAAGAAAAAGAAAAACATTTACTTTTCCTTTAAAGGTAAAGACACACAGAGCTACCAGTAGCAGCTACTTGTAACAACTACAAAATAGATAATAGTTATAAATGGTTTTCCTAAGACATTACATGTATTTTAGCAGAGGTAATTCTCAGTATTGTCTATGGCAGGGTATTTTGTAGCCACAACATGTAGCTCCTACTAGCAGAGGTGTAACTTCAGAGGAAGCAGACCCTGCAGCTGCAGGGAGGCTCAGGGTGTATAGGGGCCAAATGAAGCCCTAAATCATATACACTTTCAACAAATATTGGTAAAACAAGTCAACCTCTAGACATTTTGGAGGCCTGAAAAATAATTTGTGGTGGGGTCCAGTAATACCTAGTAATGCCACTGGACCTGTAGCTCTGCAGCTATTAGTAGCAGCTTTTTGTTGTGACTACAAATTGCCAAAAAAATACCCTGCCATGGACAATACTGAGACTTGCCTCTGCTAAGAGTGTCTTAACAAAGCCAATTATCACTACTGTCTATTTTGTAGCTGTGACTATTAGCTGCTACTAGTAGTTCTGTGTGTCTTCACCCCAAAGCTCCACAAATATTTGTACTCACTGTGGTATGCAAAAAAGGGGTGGTGAATTTTGGTACATCATGGAAATAGTCTAGGGGTCCCCAACCTTTTTTTAGCCACGAGTCACATTCAAATGTAAAAATAGTTGGGAAGTAAAGCAACCATGAAAACAGTTCCTGGGGGTGCCAAATAAGGGCTGTGGTTGATAGCCCTGTGTGGATTAGCAGCCCACAGGATACTTTGTTTGGACTTAACCTGGTTTTCATGCAATGAGAACTTGCCTTCAAGCCAGGAATTGAAAACTAGGCACCTGATTTGAGGCCACTGGGAGCAACATCGAAGGGTTTACTGAGCAACACTGGTCAGGGACCACTGGCCTAGGAGCATAATGTTAACACAAAAAATGGGCATGTCTTGTGTTAATAATTACTTCTTAAAACATAAGGGGTCAAGTGTAGTGCAGGGTGAAAATCTCAGTCTGAGCCTGCTTTTGTGTGTTCTATGCAGAACTAGTGAGCTTAGGGGTTGCTCACCTTCCAAAAACGTTTTTCTGTTCAGTTATTTTCAAATTGTTCCCCAGAAATAAAGACTTTTTCCAATTACTTTCCATTATTTATTTTTTACTGTTTCTCCAAAATCTAAGTGTAAAGTTGAATGTTGGTGTCTCTGGTGTTTGATTCTGGCAGCTCAATAATTCAGGTGCAGACTCTAAACTGATACAATTCTGCAACAATTGATACATTTCACAGCAAGATCTCTGGAGTATTAGCAACTATTGTATCAATTCTAACATTAAAGAAATGTATCCATTAAATGTATCAGTTTAGAACAGTTCGGGGGGTCGGCGACCCCCCCTCCCAGAGTTGCTTTAGAAGGTGAAAAATTACACTTTACACTTCGATATTAGAAAACGGTTGCAAATAGAAAATAGACAGTAATTGGAAAAAGTCATTATTTCTGGTGATCTATCTGAAAACAACTAGTTGTTTGAAGGTGAACAACCCCTTTAAGAGGGACAACCCATCTTCAATAGGTGGAATAGCATATTGTTTGTTGCCACAAGTCAGAGTTTATTACATTAAAGCTAAGTGGGAACCCAAAATATGCATCCCAATGATGTTTGAGATGGATTGCTTCCTTTCAATAACGTATTTATTTGTATGTAAAGTCCATTTCAACAAGCTGATGATAAGTCCAGGACCTACAAGTTTGCCGCTTAAATATGGAGGTCTGTAATTACATCAGAAAACCCTTTACCTTTAGATTAAAAAAAAAAAATTGTGTTGCTTTGCTTGCTTTATGTTTGTTGTTGGTTGAATGCTCCAGATTCTGCATAATAAGGTTGTACTTATGAGGTTGTGAAACTACAACACTGATAAAAATACTACACTTAAATTTTTTCTTTTTTTCCTTTTATTGTTTCTCCTGTGTTTCTCCCATATGATCCATCGCTGAACCTCCGGAGTTTCTTACCTCTGACTTTTTACACTTTATACTTGAGGAGAACGAGTTTAGCTGGAGTCGGATCAAAGGGGAACTTACAAGAGACTTAATTGCTTTTATTCTTAACTCGTGTTTTTCATAACATTTTGTGCCCAGGCTACCTGTATTACCCTGTGCAACAACTGTTTTATTAAAAAAAATCTTTAAAGGGGTTGTTCACTTTTGAGTTAACTTTTAGTATAATGTAGAGAGTGATATTCTGAGACAATTTTCAATTGGTTTAATTTTTGTGGTTTTATAGTTATTTAGCTATTTATTCAGCAGCTCTCTAGTTTGCAGTGTCAGCAATTTGGTTTCTATGGTACAAATTACCCTATCAACTCTGCATTGATTTGAATAAGAGACTGGAATATGAATAGGAGAGGGACTGAATAGAAGGATAAGTAATAAAAAGTGGCAATAACAATACATTTGTAGCCTTACAGAGCATTTGTTTTTAGATGGTGTCAGTGACCCCCATCTGAAAGCTGCAAAGAAACAGAAGAACATTGCAAATCATTAAAAAACTATGAAAAAATAAATAATGAAGACCAATTGAAAAGTTTCTTAGAATTGGCCCTTCTACAATATACTAAAAGTTAACTTGAAGGTGAACCACCCCTTTAAGTCCTCCCCTAATGTGGCTACAACTTTTAGGAACACTGGGTAATGCATCTCGAGAACACCATACAGCAAAAGCAGATTTTTTTAGATCCCAAACACATCATACAGAGAATGCAGGCCCACATTGGTAATCTGTAGATTCTGGTAAATGCCAAATGGGCTGCTGCAAGATGCCATAGATAGCAACTATTTATTGGGCATGTGACACTGTTTGGGCCTCTGTGTACTTGAAATGACAAGTCTTGGACTTGCCACCTGTCCAGACAACCTGGTTTTTAAAGGGGCTGTTTGGTTCAAAATCTCCTTCCCCAGTTTGTACCTTTTGTAAAATCAGGCAAACCTGGGGTTGCCACCTGGCCAGTATTTTACCAGCCTAGCCGGTATTTTTGATGGTTGATCCCAATGTTATTAATAGGAAAAAAAGATAAATATATAGGAAGGCCGGTATTTTTTTCTGGAAAAGGTGGCAATCCTAGGCAAACCGTAGTAAATTGTACAGTGTGTGATTTCTTAACTCCACCCCCAATGCCTCAATCCCCATCCCCAATCATCACTTCCCCGTTCCCAAACATCTCAGATCCCCACCTCTCCCTTTTGTACACATCTGGTTGCAAGCAATGGTTACATCCCTAGTGCCCATTTGAAATCTCAGTTCAAACATAGTGCAGTGAACCCAGGTCCATTATGGTACAGTGACACCTTGTATATTATAGTACAGGTATTGGATCCCTTATCTGGAAAACGTTTATCCAGAAAGCTCAGAATTATGGAATTTCCATCTCCCATGGACTCGATAATAATAAAATAATCCAAATTTTTAAAAATGATGTCCCTTTTCTCTGTAATAATAAAACAGTAGCTTGTACTTGATCCAAACTAATATATAATTAATCATTATTGTAAGCAAAACCAGCCTATTGGGTTTATTTAATGTTTATATGATTTTCTAGCAGATTTAAGGTATGAAGATGCAAATTACAGAAAGATTATCCGGCAAACCCCAGGTCCCAAGCATTCTGCATAATAGGTCCCATACCTGTATAGTGAGTGCCTACTTATAAAGGCACATTGACCCCTAGCATATAATAGTACAGTGAAATAAGTGAGCAATGTGCATTACTGTTTTTTTATCTATAGTGGTGCTAAACCCTTCTGTCTGAGAGTTGGTAAACCCAGTCTACAGATTTCATCAGGTCAGTATTTTTCCTATTATTATAATATATTTTTTACATTGTACATTATTGTTTATGTATTACTATTTGAATGTGATTAATTATAATAATAATATATAATAATAATTTTACAGATAAAACACTATTTTTTATGTTACTGTTCCTCTAAATAACACAAGGAACAGCTGTAATGTGTAGAAATTATACTGAACTCACTTAATAAGTGTAACACTACCCCAAATTCAAAATTGTTTGGCTTCACATATTACACTTGTTATCTAGAAATGCACAGTAGGAATTTCAGATCCACAGTCAACCATTGGGCACATGCATTCTTATACTAATACAAACAAGTGGGAGTAGACACTCATACATTGTATTATGTATTAAAGCAGTGATCCCCAACCAATAGCTTGCAAGCAACATGATGCTCTCCAACCCCTTGGATGTTGCTCCCAGTGACCTCAAAGCAGGTGCTTATTTTTAAATTTCAGGCTTGGAAGCAAGTTTTGGTTGTACAGAAAACAGATGTCCTGCCAAACATTCTCTCCTGTAGGCTGCCAGTCCATATAGGGGTTACCAAAAAGCCAATCAGAGCTCTTATTTGACATCCACATGGACTTTTTCATGCTTGCGTTGCTCTCCAACTCTTTTTTAAATTTAAATGTGGCTCATGAGCAAAAAAAGGTTAGGGACCCCTGTATTAAAGTAATATATAATGTGATAATACTACATATGCTTTATTCATTTTGATTGTTTCTTTACTTATATCCATATGCTATGGGGACAACTTCTGGAGTATGGATCTTCATTGTACTAAGGCTGCTGTCCCCATTATCTAAAATAGCTGAGATCATAAGGTACTACTTTAATCCTTGTTAAATGTCAGGGGAAATTACAAACATTTATTTTAACGTTATTATTACAGTGTTTTGACTGGTCACACACTAATTTTTTGCCATGAACAGAAGAAGAAATTACATTAAAGTTCTGTAAAATAATTCCTATAAATATATAGGAAAGGCTTGGGAGGAAATTAATAAATACAGAAGGCAATTATTTGTAGTGAGATACCAGCAAATTGCATGCAAAGGAGTAAAAGAAAGATTAAGCATACAGGTAAAACCCATAATTACCAATGAACTTCAAAATTAAAATTATAATAGAGAAGTCCCAAACGCTAAAGCAAGAAAACGGGTGATTTTATTGTAGCATAATGTGTGAGTACAGACAAAGAATTTAAATATCAAATACACTGTGTTAATATCAAGTGACCAATGAGAAGTAGGAGCATCAATTTAGGGGCACTTTAGGCATTAATGATGCCTGAGGCAGTGTTCATAATGCTGCCCCCCACTTTAACATTGGCACCGGGGGTCCGGTGGAGTCTGCATCGCCAGTGCAGAGAGTGAAATTGTGCTCTTTAAGTTATCAGGAGTGGCTTTTTGCCACACCTGGTAACTTCTGGGGGGGGGGGTTCCACCTTGACTCATAGCAGAAACACCTCTGCACCAATTGCCTCTAGAACAGCTTCCCTCTTTCTTGGAGTTCTTTCACACAAGCCCACAACTGGGGTTACTGGGGTACTGCAAGATTGTTCAAGAAGAAAAGGATCTAATTCTTGAGGGATAAAGAATATTGAAATCTATTTAATACTTATCCAAAACGTTGTAATAAGATATTAAGATATTTAGACTTTGTGATGGGTGAGGCCACATGAGGTCATTCTGATATTCACAATGTGTTTATCACTGTGCATGTGTCACTATCATTTTGGAATATAGGGAAAATGAAAGTTGTTTTACCCTGCGGATTTCGGTTATCTTTCCAGGCCCCTTGTTTATCTAAACCAGGGGTGCCCAAAAGGTAGGTGGGGATCTACCAGTAGACCTTTAGCTGGTGATCAGTAGATCTCAAGTCAACAAACAGCTTGTCTAAATCACCCTCCTATTTCATGCTTTTCATTCAGATATTTATTATGTTAAGGTTATATAGCAATAAAAATGATCCCATAAACGAATATAACATTTGAGTAATATTTTCCATGGAACAGAATGATAACAATGCTTTTATAGATGTAGATCATAATGGGACAACATCACCAATAGTAGTCCTCGAATTATTAAGTGTGGGCAATCATTATCTAAACCAACAACAAACCAACAGATAAGGGGCTACTTCATATATTTTACCATTTTAGAAGGAACTAAAGCCCTTTCTATAGGCCAAATATATACTTTTCTTTAGAGTCATATTTTTGCTGTGCAACTTCCTGAGACCAATAACCCTATTCCAAATTAAATTCATTCTACGAAGTTGCTTCATTTTTTTCCCAGGTCTCATCAGCTCTCAATCACCTCATCTTCCATGAGGTTCCTTTAAATTATGAGTGTACATTTGCATTAAGACATACTAATTCTATAAATTAAACATCTATCATTGCATTGTCCTTGCATGCTATTTTTAAAGTTGACATGAAAGTGCTTGCCCATTTTTTTATATTACCTGATCCCCCATGTTCCTTTATCAAGGGGGCTGCCATATTTATGCAATAGCATTAGAAACTCTAACTGAAAGATTGAGTAGGGACAACCAGGTTGGGAACTTCAAGTAACAAATACAGATATATCCATGAATAACAGTCAACATATAGGTCTATTATCTATTGTCTGCCACATACAATGCTGTTTTGGCACTTCTCCCTGGAAGGTTTAATAACACCTGAAAGCTACAATCATGCTAATACAATCAACATCTAATTTAAAGACATCATTGTGGATTATGATAAACAGATTACACTGATTGGAACAATATTCCAGAGGATATATTCCCGAAAAATTAATTTGTACAAGTTATACTGAATGGAAAAAGCCAGTTGGATGACTGGTGAATAGTGATGGGCGAATCTCCCGCGATTCGCTTCGCCTAGAGATTCGCGAATTTCTAGAGAAATTCGCGAATCTGCGAAAAATTCGCGAAATGACGCGTCGCGTCGTTTTCGGCGCGCATCGCGTCGTTTTCGGCGCGCGTCGCGTCATTTTCGGCGCGCGTCGCGTCGTTTTCGGCGCGTCGTTTTCGTGATTCGCGAATTTATTCGCCAGCGGCGAATCGCGTGAATTCGCCGCGAATTCGACCTAGGGAAATAAATTCGCCCATCACTACTGGTGAAATGTCTTAAAGAAAAAAAAACACACGAAGTCCAGTTGATCTGACTTATTTCTACAAATATACCATGACCTGGATGAATGACAATCCTCACAAATATGACCTATAGGTAATTTTTTATGTACATTGATTGATATTTTAAATTATTCATTATGCAGGACAAGCGGACATGGATGCAGTTTAACTGCTAAGGTGCATGTTTATTTCCAATCCACACAACACAACATGTTTCGGGCACCATTTGCCCTTTATCAAGTGAAGATACAAGAGCTAAATAGCCACACAAAGTCTGTGGCCACACCCCCATCCACGTGATATGTTAATTTAATTATAAAATACTTTAGTCCATATCATGTGCAATGTTGCTGAAATCCATCTGTAGCCATCCCAAGACAAGTCAATTCCAAAAGGGATGTTATTAGTTAAAAAGATACTTTAGTCCAAAACGTATACAATGTTGCTAAAATCCATCTGTAACCATCCCATTATGTGGTCAAACAAGTGAGTGACACATACTACCTAAAATAATCAAGATAATATACATATAAGAAACATGGTAAAGAACATTTAAAAACACTCAGACTTCTAACCTTAAGGTAACACTGCTGCGATGAACCTACTTACACCGGGCTCTAGGTGCACAATACAGTGTAATAAAACTAAAGCTGTCCCTGCTGCATTAAAGGCTAGTCCATTATTAAATTATTAAATTCTTACCCTTAATTGACAGAACAAGTAGCAAAAGTGAAGATGTCAATGTCTGAAAATGAGAAAGAGACATAGGGGCCAATTTACGAAATTCACGTGAAATGATCAAAGTTCGAATTCGATTGAATAACGATTGTACAAATTTTTCATAAAATCGGATATTCTATTTTGGCCTCTTCAATCATCGAATACCGAATTATCGAATAGATCAAATGATCGGATATTCGATAATTCGATCATTCGATGATCGAAGGAATCAAAATTTTAAAATTATTCGATTGCCTACTTCGCCAGATTGAACCTACTGAATTGCAAAAGAAGCCTATGGGAACCCCCCCCCCCCCCCCCCCCATAGGCTTCTGAGACTAAGTCCTGCTCTAAGTATTCGATCGTTCGAATCGTACAAATATTTCGGAGGCTCGAAGGAAATTTTATGTTTTTTCCGTGAAATCAAACGATCGGTATCCGAGAAATCAAATATCGAGCAAAATGATAGCCTAAAACAATTTGATAAGCATTCAATGTTCGAATGCTTATCGAATTTCGAATTTGATCGAGCTAATTTTGGGGAATAATAGTAAATTTGCCCCATAAAGTTACAAAAAACTTAAGGCCCCATAGGGGTCATTGTATTTAGTCTTTTAATGTGTGGCTATTTAGCTCTTGTATCTTCACTGTTTTTTCACACTTGATAAAGGGCAAATGGTGCCCGAAACATGTTGTGTGGATTGGAAATAAACATGCACCTTAGCAATTAAACTGCATCCATGTCTGCTTGTCCTGCATATTGAATAATTTACAAATTTACTGGGGTGTGGATGGAGCACCAGCAGGACACCTGGGACAAACCACATTCTACTCCTTTGTGTATACTTACCGTTTGGATTGATATTTTAAATAGTTTTTAGTGTCAGTATCATTTTATGTAGCCTGTGGTCCCTGTGGAGAGCTGGTTCAGGAATGTATGTTTTACCATCAAGGGTATAGTATTTCATTTGGCAATGGGCTGCTGTGCTTTTTCTTAACTGAAAGCTAAGAAAAGGTAATTTGATATCAGCTGCTTGGGTTGCTACCCAGCCAATATTTAGCCAGCCTACTGACAAAATAGCAGCCACATTTTGGGCTGGTATAACAAATCTACCAGCAATGTGCTTGACGGTAAATTTGTAATAACTAGTCCTCAGCAGAGGCCAAAACAGCACACACACAGAGGCCCAAAACCCCCCTCCACCATCAGCCAAATAAATAGTGAGTGTATATGTCAATATACAGCAGCCTCACAGATTGGCAATCTGGGTCCTGGCAGTCAGGGCGCTTCTACTATTAGCACTGATACTAACATTGTTTAGTATCAATTTATACAGCAAATTGTAACAGCTGCACCCATCTGCACCTGGATTACTGAGAGTCTAGTTTGTAACATTGATTTGATTAGAATACAGGCATGGGACCTATTATGCAGAATGCTTTGGACCTGGGGCTTTCTGGATAATGGGTCTTTAAAAAAACAACCTTGAATTCAACCATTGAATTTAAAGGGGATGTAAAATCCTTCGAATTCGAATATCAATTGGTCCAAAGATCGAATAGAAATAATTCGATCGAACAATTTAACCCTTTGATTGAATTTTTTAAATTCGATCTGAAAATGCTTTAAAAAACCTATGGGAGCTTCCTGTAGGGTTTTAAAGCAATTCGTTATGTTCTACCTGGCGAACTGGCCTATTGAACTTTTTTTTAAAGGGTAAGTACTTCGACCATCGAATGGTCAAATATTCGACTACATTTTTATTCAAATTATTCGAATCATTTGATTCTATCGAATTTTTGAAATTCGATGGTCAAAGTACTCCAAAATTCGATCGAATTTCGAATCCTTCATGCAAATTTAGTAAATCTGCCCCTAGGTCTAGAAAATCATGTGATTATTAAATAAACTCAATAGGCTGGTTTTACTTCCAATAAGGATTCATTACTGTATATCTTAGTTTGTATTAAGTACAAGATACTGTTTTATTATTACTAGAAATAGGTGAATTGGAAGTGTTTCTCTTTGCTGAAATGGCGAAAAATTCACAAAATGCCGCCACGTCTTGTTTTGGATGCGGGCATCTGTCCATTGCAGGTGTCAAAAAAAACAGACGCCGGCGTCCAAAACGAGATGCCGGCATTTCGCCCGGTGAAATTTTGCTGGCGTTTCACAAATTTATTCACCTGCGGCGAATCACGGCAATTTGCTGTGAATTCGCCACAAGCAAATAAATTCGCCCATCACTAATTATTACAGAGAAAAAGGAAGTCATTTTTTTTTCAAAATTGGATTATTTGGAAATGGAGTCTACATGAAACAGCCTTTCCATAATTCAGAGCTTTCTGCATAATGGGTCTGTGGATAACGGACCCTATACCTGTATATAAATGGTATATTTTCTGTATTAAAAGTAAAAGAATCATAATAATTTTATTAGGATAACCAGACAGCTTTATTAGAAGTTAATATTAATATGTTTGTGAAGATTCTCATTCATCCAGGTCATGGTATATCTGTAGAAATAAGTCAAATCAACTGGACTTGTTGTGTTTTTTTTTTCCTTGAAGACATTTCACCAGTCATCCAACTGGCTTTCTCAATTCATAATTGGCTGGTGAAAAGTCTTTTACGAAAAAAAACAACAACAGCAAGCCCAGTTGATTTGACTTATTTCTACAGATATAAGTTGATACCTTATCTGCAACCCAGACCCGCAACCTGCTGTCCATCAAGAATCAGGAAGTGCTGTCATTGTAAACCGGAAGTGACATCATCAGAAGTAGCCGTGATAAGAAAAAAAGGAGTAAAACAGGAAGTGCTGTCATTGTAAACCGGAAGTGACATCATCGGAAGTAGACATGCTCAGAAAAAAGTAAAAATTGCTATGGAGAAGATCCACAGCCGACCTGCAACCCGCAAACCCGCAGAACCAACGACCCACTTCTATACCCGCACCCGTAACTTCTACATGCAACCCGCACGGTACCGCAGGATTTTGCAAGTACCCGACCCGCTGCAGGTAGGGTTGCCACCTTGCCGGTATTTTTGATGGTTGATCCCAATGTTATTAATAGGGGAATGAGATAAATATATAGGAGAGCCGGTATTTTTCTACAGAAAAGGTGGCAACCCTAGCTGCAGGACTCTAGTAAGAGTTCTCCTTTTGAAATTACAACGAGCGTGAGATGCCTATTCTTTTGAATTAAAAAATACTTAAATGTTCTTAAAAGAGCAAATGGACCATGATATTGCATTATTTACTCTTACACCCCCCCTCCCTTGCTCCTAAGAAGATTGTGATAAAATGGTCTAATGATAACCCCTCCCCACAGTGCCACTTGCATTTATTTTAGACAGAACAGGCAAGGGTAAGTTATTTCAGTATATGAATTTCAGTATATAATTGTCTTGACCAAATATGGCTGAAATGTCTGTCAATAGGGTAAACATATTTGCAAAAATGATCACTGTTTATAAACATGTATTTCCAGTGTTATGCTTGGTATAGTATGGTGTCTGTATCCTTGGTTATGGTATCCCAGTTCTATTAGGACACATGCCCCCTTGTGGTGTGCCAGATGCAGGGTGCTTTATAAGCTACATTGATATAGGGGAGTGTTTGTAAGCTGCTGTATTAGAAATGTTATGTGTTTGAATTATCTGCTTTCTGAGAATCTTTTTCTGTTAACCAGAAAAGCATCCTCTTGGATATAGAGCTTAAATATAGATAACATTTTAGTGAGAGTACATACTTGCATTCTATACTTTTCATTCTTACTAATGTGAGCATAAAATGGTAGCCCTCAAAACAAATGTCACAATTTTTTCTTACCCAGTCATGTTTTCCCCAAGACGCGTCAGCTGTATGGGTCACACCCATGGTCTGTGTGAACGGTATCTGACTGATCATTGGCCAGATATCAATGCTGCTCAGTTAAGGGGGATGCTCCATTTGGAGTTTCCTCAGTTAACAAATGTAAGTATCAAACCAACATTTGATGTAATGCACATTGCACTGCTTTGTGAGAACCATAAACACTTGGTAAACTCCCACTACATTTTTCAAGCAGCATCTGTTGAGCCGACCATCGAAGGGGGAACTATGATATGTTACCATTAGCTCAGGAGAAGAATGCATCTGCAGCTGCTTATCCCAAGTTTGAAGAGTCAGAATTGCCTTTGTCCATGACCAACCAGAGGAATCCATATACATGCCTGAAGATTCCAGCATACAGAAAAAAAAACCTGTTAGGAAAACTGTCCCTTTTAGAATCTGTGCAGCTTTAGGACATCACAGGGTGAACTACTGTAAGAAGACTGGCAAGCAGATTAGATTTGAATTAGAAGCAATTAGTATGAGCCAGTTAAAATTGACAAGTAGCATTTAGGAAGCAGTGGAGATGATGCTAAGAAATGCAGCACACCGTAGGTAACATTCCAGATACTGATCAGGTGATTAAACAGCGGTCTAGCAATTTAGGACACTAAAGTAATTAGATAAAAAGAACAGACAAGTGGCAAGAGCAGGAAAAACTTTGGAATTAAAAAGGGAAATACACAGTGGAAAATGTAAATTAAACTAACATTGATGGCACAAATTAGCTTGTATTTATTCAAAATAAGCTCTGGTGTTTTAGGTACACAGATCAAAAAGATGTGACCAATCTATGTCTGACATTGTACAGCAGCCTCTCTGGGATTTACCAGAATCTACAGATTTCCAGTATGAGCCTTCCAGCTGAAGGAGTTAAAAT
Source organism: Xenopus borealis (assembly GCA_024363595.1). Taxonomy (NCBI): domain Eukaryota; kingdom Metazoa; phylum Chordata; class Amphibia; order Anura; family Pipidae; genus Xenopus; species Xenopus borealis. The sequence continues at coordinate 135,420,915 of CM044434.1, read as the reverse complement.
GGCAAAATGTATTTTCCATATCAAAGTATTTTCCATATTCTAAAAGACGATAATAGTTGTAATCTTTAAATCCCAGTGGCTCATAATTTCCATTTGAAGCATCTAGGTTTTAAAGATTAAATATTTGTAATATATAGAGTGCTTCCTTTTTGGGCCACACTAAAATTCTAATATACTGTATCTTCAACAGTAAATCACAAGTACAGTGCAGGCAGAGGGTAATGAACAGCCATTTAATAACTGGCTCTTGTAAAGTTCTTGGTAAACATAGAAAACATAGCAGTACAGGTATTGGACCTGTTATCCAAAATGCTCGGGACCCAGGGTTTTCTGGATAGCAAATCTTTCTGTATTTTGTATCTTCATTCCATTAGTCTATTAGAAAATCATGTAAACAATAAATAAACCAAATAGGCTGGTTTTGCTTCCAATAAGGATTAAATATATATTAGTTTGGATCAAGTACAAGGTACTGTTTTATTATTACAGAGGAAAAGGAAATCATTTTTAAAATTTGCATTATATAATTATAATGGAGTCTGTGGGTGACAGCTTTCTGTGGTTCAGAGTTTTCTGGATAACTGGTTTTTGGAAAAAGGATCCCATACTGTTAAAGAACCAGAAAAAAAATGTTTTTAAAAATTCGTAAAGTTTAGTATACTACGAAAGAAAAACACCAACACATATCAAACGTAAAAGTTGCAAAGTCTTTATTAAGATATAACTTACCAAAACTCCACTTGTGCTCCTCTTCAGAAAAGGAAACAGGACGGCGATCCATTGTGCGGCGCTCGATTTCTCCTCCCTGGCTATATCCTATAATAAAGGCAGGAAGGAGAAATCAAGCGCCGTACAGTGGATTGCCCAAATGCCTTTTCGTAGTATACTAACGAATTAAAAAAAAAACTAATTATGTTACTGGTCCTTTAACTGTTCACTATCATGGTTAGCAACTGTTGGATAAGGGGCAAAGACTAACAAAGCTATTAATAGCAGCTACTTGTCACATCTACAAAAATAGACAATGCTGCTAATTTACTGTTTCTACATGTGTTTTAGCAGAGGCAATTCTTAGTATTGTCTATGGCAGGGAATTATCTGGTGTTTTATAACTGTGACAAGTATCCACTGATTGTGGAAGGAAACTAGATAACCAGTAACGTAACTGGAGGGGGGCGGGACCCAGTGCGGGACGTGCAGCCAGGCCCCCGTCCGTAATAGATTACCTGCGCCGAAATTGACTGCTGCGGCCAGATATTGTCAGTGTGCTAGCTGCCGGGGGGGCCCTGGCCCAATTGCCACCTTTGCCACCTTTGTATTTATATATATTTATCTCTTTTTCCTATTAACAACATTGGGATCAACCATCAAAAATACCGGGCAGGCCAGTAAAATTCCAGCCAGGTGGCAAACCTAATTGCACCCCCTGCTCCCCCGGTAGTTCCGCCACTGTAGATAACCAGATGGAATTCACTCAATGACAGCTAGAACTGAAACTAGGATCCCAGCACTTCAAGTAATAATTTGATCACTTTGCTGCCTGTAATTGCCAATTTATTTTGTGCAAATGATCATAAAAAGGCCAAATCACTATGCATTGTCAAGTTACAATGATCCTGCTATGTGTTTACTTCTGGTCATGTTTTTTGTATGTTGACACTTGGTAACTTCTTGCTTGGTTTTATTTCTTAGGAAAACTGCCTCCTGTCCAAAGCCTTTGTTTCCCAGAACTGATCATGGCCGGCCAAGTTACTGGTGCTCATTCATCATCCCACCCTGGTGACGTGTGGTGGGATGGGGGAGATAAAAGGAAAACATCCTCTATAGGTGTCAGGAACGAGGGGCAGCCAGGGAGGATAGGTATGTTCTTGGCATCCCTTCACCGATGCACCCTAGGCACGTGCCTCTTCTGCGTACCCCCTAGTACCAGCCTGAGACTGATCCTCCCCCTCTGTAGCTTTTATAAAGAAAATATATCTAAGAACTACACTCATCTATAAAAGCATATAAGAACCATTAAAGGGGTGGTTCACCTTTAAGTTAAGTTTTAATATGTTATGCAATGGCTTATTCTAATTAACTTTTCAATTGATCTTTATTTTTCCTTTTTTTTTAAATAGTTTTTATTTTTTATGTTTAATCATTTGCCTTCTACTTCTGACTTTTTTCGGCTTTTCAATTAAAAAACAATTGTTCTGTAAGGCTACACATTTATTGTTATTGTTCCAGTTTCTCTTTAATCTCATGCACTGATGCCTGAAAAAGATACACTGTTTCTGAAACTTAATTAAAATAAGAGTCTTGCTTTGCTGCTTTGCAAAGAGCCCAGAACATGAAACACATGCTTTTTTGATACATTTGTAACAATTTAAGATAAGCAAATAAATAATTGTAACAATTTTACATAAACAGGTCTCTTGGGGAAACTGAGACTCCCAGCTTAAAGGAGAATCCGACCTGTAACGAAGAAAAACCCTCCAACCTCCCCTGTGTAGACCCCCCTCCCTCCTCCCTCCAGCCTATCCTCCCAGGCAAATGCCCCTAATTTTTTTACTTTCCCCTTCTGCAGATTAGGCCACGAGATTTCACTGCAGCCATATTCTTTCTCTGGTCTTTGTATTTTTTTTCTTTACAGGTTGGATTCTTCTTTAAGGGTGGTGGCAGATGGAGAGATAATCACCTAGTGACAAATCTTCTCTACTGTGGGCAACTAATCTCCCCAAAATGCCTTCCCATCTGAAGAATATGAATCGCTGGTGGGACGGCATACAAATCTCTTCGCATTTCCGAAGTCGCCCAAAGTTTTCTCGTGAGGCAACTTCGGCCAACTTTGGAAATCCAAAGCAATTCATATGCCATCCCCGGCATTTGGGGAGATTAGTCGCCTGCAGTAGAGAAGATTTGTTGCTGGATGTCTAATCTGCCACCACCCTAAAGGCAATTTCACATAAAACATTGCACTGAAATTCCAAATAATTTGTTCAAACTTTCCTAAATCTGGTAAAAGGGACATGGTAATTAGTGAGGTGTAGCCATAAAGGGGCCTCGTCAAAAAATTGTTTGCACTGCATGCAACAAAACTTTTTGTCCCTCTTTCTATTTTTCAAATGTTGGGAGGTATGGCTACTGACTGACAATTACATTGTTGAGTTGGACAGTTGGTTGTCTACAAAATGCCACAAATCCCTCTCAATTTGGCAAAGCCAACAAAATACCATTTAGTGTATAACTAGCATTTATGTCTATACCCAAGTATATAATCATATATTCATATATATCAGCATTCTGAGCCCTATGATACCCTGGGCAGCCTATATGAAATCTTGAATAAATCATTCTCAGTTATAATCCTTTGTGTAGGATTCCAGAATGTGAGACTGACTCACATGGGGTTATGGCATTCTGAAGGCTAATTTGGTAGACACCCTTGTCACCAGAATGCAGGGCCATGAGGCCATGAGGCACTGAGCGCCCAGTTACAAGAGTTGAATTTCCGGGTTTTAACCTGGAAATTGGCTCCGCTAGTGCAGAGAGCACAGGGGGTGGGCGGCATCTGGGCTGCTGCCTCAGGCAGCCCCAGAAACGCCACTGCCAGAATGGTAATTCATCTCTCTCAGTAAATCAACCCCTATGTGACCTTTATGCTGGGTGTCCGCTGGGTGTGTCCGCTCCAAGCTATAGTTATGAGAGGAAATATGATTTTTAAAAATAATCAGGGTTAGCAGGGATGACTCTAGGTATATTGCTGTCTGAGGGATGATTGTTACTCCCCATCATGGTTAGGGTTGCCACCTTTTCTTAATTTTTTTACCGGCCGGTGGGGTGGCAAAAATGGGCTGCACGTGACGTCAAAGGGGCGGGGATATGATGTTTTGGTGGCGTGGCCATGAAGCCGAGACTTCAAGAAGGGGACAAAAGGTAAGTGTCCCGGGGATTGGGGGCTGGCCGATGGGTCTTTTTAAGGGTACCATGACTGGGGCAGCTGGGAAATTGACAAAATGTCTAGCCCTATGTCAGATTTCAAAACTGAATATTAAAAAATCTGTTTGCTCTTTTGAGAAATGGATTTCAATGCAGAATTCTGCTGGAGCACCACAATTAACTGATGCATTTAATAATTTCCCATGACAGGATCCCTTTAAGTTTTTCTGGAAATATTTACTTTTCTTTAAATGATAGACTGCATATCATCATTTATGGATTGCAGTTGCCACTGATTTCCTTGGTGACAGTTATTATTAAGCCTAAGGAGTCTATACTGACTTTTTCGCTCAGTTGTAGGCTTCTGTGGTATTATTTAAGAGCTAAGCAATAAGAACTTACATTTAGAAAAAACGTTGTTTCTACATTGATAGATGAGATGTCAGTAAATGACATCTATTTATAGGTATGCTAGTCAAAGTTATATGGGGAAACAAATATCTCAGCAAAGTTTGTGCATTAGCAACACCCTGTTCCAGGATTCCCTTCCCTCTCTGCTTAACACTAAGCAGACTGAAAGCTTTTTATACATGTTAGTAGAGTTAAATGCTGGCACATTGGTCTGAAGGTACTTCCTTTCAACTTACAATATACACTTCTATTTTGTCCCCCTTTCAAAGGGAAGGCTTTGGGCCATTTCTCATCTAAGTGAACCTAAATGAAATATTTCAAAACATAGTGGGCCAGATTCAGTTCCGTGAGAAAAAATGAAAAAATCATAGATGAGATTACATTTTAGATTCAATTAAAAAAATGTATACCACAGTTTACCTGAACTGAACTAGGATAAAAGTTTTTTCTCTTCTAATTGAATCTCACCAATGAGTTTTCACTTGTTAAATCGTGAGATAACTTTTTCTCACTTATTTGAATCTGTCCCATTTTGTGATCAAACTGTCAAAAGAAGATAAAAAACAAAAAATAAATATTGAAGACTAATTACAACTGCATGCACTGCTCCTTCCCCGAGTTCTTATACAATATAACTGCTTTGACTTTTTCTTTGATTGGACAAGAGGCCCTCTTCTATGGTTTACATTTACTATACATCAAGTACATTTACTATACATCAGGTATTAGGTACTAAGTTTAGCTTCAACCAAAAATTGTGAATACCTCCTCCAAAGTAAATAATGTCCAAAAATAGTTAAAAATTCGATACATTTATTTTTTGTATGTCCTAATAAATGAATTTTTAACTATTTTTGAACATTTTTGTTTTTTGCTAAATTTAGCGCCCATGGACTGGGGTGAACTGTGAGTAAATCCTCTCATTTTCTACTAGTATTCCCTTATATTCATTCATTGATTATATACTATTACCATTTTTGGGCATTATGCTTCATCCTTTATAGAATAATTAAGTACTAAGTCCCAAAAGTATGCTGTCAAGGCACTAAAATGTAACCTTTTTGATTGGACAATTTTAATTTCCCACCTTCCTACACATGATTTGAGTGGTGCTTGGCTGTGCCAATAAAACCATCTAAAAAGCTCTCAATGGTAGGTTTAAGGGCATATTCGCGAAAAGTAATAACATATTGCTTAAATTAACATTAATTTTTTACCATTTCCCCCTACCTACCTACCTACCTATCTACACTGGGACTAATGGGGGCCTAGTCACTACCCACCAGCCTGAACTGGTTATCTGGATGGAAATAGAGACGCACCTTGGAGGCTCTCTTGTCTAATCAAACAAAAAAATGTTGTTGTCAAAAGAATTTGCTGCATTGCTTACAGGGACTTCCATAAATAAAAAGTTTATTTATGCATAAAATCATGGAATGTTTAATTGCAAATTTAGAGAAAATCTGCAGATGCGGTTGTGCTTATGTTTAGATATATATAACATAACTACTTCCCCTCTTTTCAAAAAGCAATTTTTCTGCAATGTCTTCAGGCTTATAGCTATCTTTTTTTTTATCAGAAAATATATAGTGCTCAGTCTTAACTGAATAACACACTATGCTATTTTGTTGCTCAGTGTTTTGTGACTGCTATCCCGTTCCCGAGAGTGGTCTCTGCTAAAACACTCTAATTGTGTAATAACTCTAAAAATGTCTTTTCTTGCATATTTGAGTGATTGCTCAATTTCAGTGTTTCAGTGGTCATTTTTTTGTTTTCTTTTATATGAAATATGGTCGGCAAAATGCCTTGCATAGTGTGTGAGAACACTAATCAAATTAGGTGGGGCATTTGAAATAAGAAAGAAGGGCAAATTAAGTCAACTGGTATAAAATAGTGTATAATGTTATGATTTTATTAAAGGAGAAGGGAAGGCTTGGTGCACTTGGGGGTGCAGCATGTTAGGCATCCCCAATTGATTGTATTTAGTTACCTGGAACCCCCGGCTGGTGCTCCTATTAGCAGAAAACTGCATCAGCCTGGGCTTATACTAGTGAGCATCACGCGGCTTCACATGTGCAGTAGAATGATAAGCTGAACTTTAGTTTAGTTGTCTTTTTCACTCAACAGCGCATGTGTTTTACCCGGGAAATTTAAAGTGGAACTCAGCCCTGCCGGCGCTAAACCCCTCCCCCTCCCACCCGGTAGACCCCTCCCCCCAGCCTACCTCCCCCCCAGGCTATTGCCCCTAACTTGTATATTACCCCAAAGCGCAGGCGAGTAATGTAACTTGGTGGGGGCGGGCCCGGGTGCGGGCCGTGCAGCCGGGTCCCCCCCCCACCACCCTCCGTGCTGATTTGTTTTGCGCCGGCAGCCGACAAAAGCCGGGCGCAGCGCGGCGCAATCTGCCGGGGGGGCCCTGCAGGGGTGCGGGTTTAGCGCTGGTGGGGTTGAATCCCCCTTTAAAGGGGGCATGGGGTTTCACGTAAGTCCATACAATCACTTGGGGGCAGGCCCGGACTGGCAATCTGTGGGTTAGGGCAAATGCCAGATGGGCTGCTATAAGGTCCCATAGAAAGTCAGTATTTAGTGGGCTGGTGGGGACTGTTTGGGCCTCTATGTGGGCTGATTGGGCCTCTGTGTACCTGAAATGCCCAGATGCGGCCCCCCTCCCGCTCCACTGTGATTTGGTAAAAGGAAGGGGCAGCATTGCTCATGCATTGAGCTCAATAGCCCTCTCTGCACTAGTGTAGCCGAATTTCTGGGTTTAAACCCAGAAATTCCGTTCTTAAAATTTTAAAAGGTGGCTTTTTGCCGCCCCTTGTAACTGGCGACTTGCTGCCACCTGAGGAAAGGTTCTCACTTGGTAATGAATATAGATAATTACTACATAGCAGCACAGAAATTAGTGCAAATAGCATCAGAATGTAATAACTAGCCCTGTAGTATCATCTTATATTACAGGCCAACCTTATATTGTGCTTGATAATGTGTGACGACTAGTGATGGTTGAATTTATTCGCCTAGCTCAAATTCGCGTTGAATTCCCACGATTTGCCGCTGGCGAATAAATTCTCAAAATGGCTGTGAAAATTCACCAGAGAAAATTTGCAGGCATCAATTTCCGATTTTCATGAATTTACAGTGAAATCGTTCGAAATTCACAAATTTTACGTGAAAACATTTGAATTTCACAAATTTAGTGAAATAGTTAAAAATTCCCGCATTTATAGTTAAATTGCTTGAAATTCCCGAATTTATAGTGAAGTAGTTCGAATTTCACAAATTTTTAGTGAAAGCGGTAAAATTCCACAAATTTTTTGTGAACTTTCCAATTTCTGTGAAGCGAAACGCCCCAGGTTCGCCCATCACTAGTGACGACCCCTAAGCTTAGCTTCTCAACAGCTGCTCAGAGCCCACTGAGCATGTGTGTCACAGACCCTTTCCAAGATGGTGACCCCCTGTGACAAGTGTGAAGTCCTGGATCATTGCTGCTATTGACAAGCTGAAACTTTAGGTTGGTGCAATATGTTCAGCATATAAAATATGGCAGTTTTATCCATATTCATTTTTAGGGTTTAGTTCTCCATTAAGATCACTATTTCCCAGGTGTTCCTCTATTATTATTTTATCTGTTGATTAAAATATATCCATCCACCAAAAGTCTTAAAGGAAAGACATCACCAATACTATTCAAACACTTATGGAAAAATGCAGTTTAGGGGGATGAATTATGAAAATTCTATTTTCCAATCTTTTCATAATATACTCAAGATTATTCTTCAGAACCACAAATGGTTGGAAAAACCTGTGAAAAATTGCCAGACAAAACTCAGCAAGTAAAAGGTGGTACGGTTCAATAGAAGTCAATGGAAATTGTCTCTAACAAATTTATTTGCCCAGTTTTTTTAGGAAAATTAATGGATCAGTGTTATGCTCACTGGCATGCAACTTATTCTGTTGCTTTTTCTCGTAAATAAGATAGTGTTCGATTAAATTGCCACGCAATTTTTGTCTCACATATCCGTGATTACTGCTTGGTAACCAATCAGTGGAAACCAAAAGAGCTTCAAAGCAGGAAATATTTTTCTGTTTCGTGACTTTTGGTCATGCGCAGTTGTCCGGGACCGGATGATTACTTCTGCTACGCATTCCCCCGAAAACGCCAGTCTCATTCAGAAGATTACTGAAGAAAAGAAGATGCCGCCTGTGAACTCCGTTAGGGGCATTTGCAGAGGGTATCACTTAGGCTGGGGGAGTTCTGAGGGGAGTCTTGTTGGGGATGGGGGTAGGGATTTTTAAATATTATGGTTGGATTCTCTTTTAAGCCTCTTTTTTCTATAAAGAAATAGGAAATAACTATGAAATTGGTGACATTTATAGAAGTAAGTGACACCTGGGCCCACTGGGAGTTTTCCTGGTACCCCAGTCTGACTCCAGTACAGGCGCGCATTCGTGCTTGCACCAGAGAGGGTATGTGGGCGGCACTAGGACTGCGTGGCCTCGGGGCACCAGCCCACCAAATCCAGGGCTGGGTCTCCTTTAAAGGACCAGTAACATCAAATATTTTTTTTTTTTAAATGTGTTTGCATATAAAGAAAAAACCACCAAGACATATTTAACTTTAAAGTCTCAAAAGTCTTTATTAAGAAATAACTTACCGATACTATGCTTGCACTCCTCAGCAAAAAAGGCAATCAGGCAATCCATTTTATTTATGCCATGCCTGTGCTCCTATTAGCAGAATACTTCTGAGCAAGCTCCACAGAATGATAACAATACCTTCTTGGGCAATTTTGCACAATTACAAGAGAAAACTATTTTATAGGCATAACTTCTAGTTAACACCAATACAAAGTATTTTCAGCTCTTCGGTTGCCTGTGTTGGAGACGATTTATCACAGGCAACAAAGCATACCATGTGCCATTAGCCTGATACATATTGCCTGGTTTTTGAACTGTTCATTTACCTCCAGGCAGTTACACATTGCTGTGAATTCCTGACTAGTAAGTCTGCCCATTTTGTAAAATACCTGTCACTGAGGCATCCATTTGCAAGGCTATGTTATAAAATGTATTATTATATAGATGCACAGATGCAAAAATAAAACTATATTTATCTATATTTTATCAAAATACATTAAATTAGATATAAGGACTAAGGCTATAATGCCTATTTTACCAATATTACAATTAGAATTAAAAATAAACTAAGACTAAGTTATATCAGACAAGGCTAGAGGATGTGCATTTCTACAACATATTAAGTGGGAAATGCTTTTGACAGGGTTAAACACTGAACAAAAATGGGAAGTCTTTAAAATGCCGCTTAATAAATAATAAATATACGTCAGTTTATTCCCCTTGTTAGTAAGGAATGTTGTTGCAAAGCAAAACCTGACTTTGCTAAAGCATTTGATACAGTATAACACAGAAGGTTACTGGTTAAATTAAGGAATGTTGGCCTGGAACATAGTATTTGTAACTGGACAGAGAACTGGATAAAAGATAGACTACACAGAGTGGTGGTAAATGGAACATTTTCTAATTGGACCAGTGTTGTTAGTGGGGTACCGCAGGGCTCTATACTGGGTCCCTTGCTTTTCACCTTGTTTATTAATGACCTGGATGTGGGCATTGAAAGTACGGTTTCTATTTTTGCAGATGATACTAAATTGTGCAGAACTATAGGTTCCATGCAGGATGCTGCGACTTTGCAGAGTGATTTGTCTAAGTTGGGAAACTGGGCAGCAATCTGGAAAATGAGGTTCAATGTTGATAAATGCAGGTTATGCACTTTGGCAAAAATAATATAAATGCAAGTTATACACTAAATGACAGTGTGTTGGGAGTTTCCTTAAGTGAGAAGGATCTTGGGGTTTATATAGATAACAAGTTGTCTAATTCTGGGCAGTTTCATTCTGTAGCTACTAACGCAAATAAAGTTCTGCCTTGCATAAAAAAGGCATAAACTCAAGGGATGAAAACATAATTATAACTCTTCATAGATCCCTAGTAAGGCCTCATCTGGAATATGCAGTGCAGTTTTGGACTCCAGTCCTTAAGAGGGAAATAAATGAGCTGGAGAGACTGCAGAGACGTGCAACTAAACTGGTTACAGGGATGGAAGAGGGTAGACTGTAGAATCCTGCAGTGGGTCGGGTGCCCACGGGTTACCCTCAAAAACTGGGGTACCCTGCAGGTTGCGGGTATAAATTTCAGATGCGGATATAGACATGGGTCAGCGGTTCTGTTGATTTGTGGGTCACGGGTCGGGCCGCGAGTCTTCTCAATAACGATATTTCCAATTTTTTTCTGATCACACCTACTTCCGATGATGTCAGTTCCAATTACAATAACAGCACTTCCTGATTCTGGATGGTCAGTGGGTAGCGAGTCTGGGTTGTGGATAAGTTACTTACGGGTCAGGCTCTATTGTGATTAGTGATGGGCGAATCTATAGCATTTCGCTTTGCCAAATAATTTCGCCGGAAATTTGCAACACGGCAAAAAATCAGCTAAACGAGACATGTGCCATGATTTCGTTGCGCATCAAACGAATTTGACGCGGGTGCTTACTTGCTTTTCGACACGCAACAGTATTCTTTTGACACGCACTGCAATTTGATAAAACCCATCTTCTATGGGTGTTCTGTTTGTGTCACCTTTTTCCAGCTTTGGGGCTACCAATGAAACATTTTCCCTAAGTTTCAAGCTTTGTAGACTGTGATGATAAATGAATATGGCATCTTTTACTTTGTGTCTGAATGTGCTGAATAGCATTGGAGTCAATTAGACCAATTCACACGCGTGTTTCACTTAGTTACACACATGCCCTGCATTGTTACTGGACTCTTATCTTTTCAAAAGAAAAAAAGGCCTCCCATTTTGCCAGCTTCTTAAAAACATCTGTGATTATTATTTAAAATATCAGTGAAAAATGAAAAAGGTGTATTTTCATATATATACATTTTCACTGCACAGATTGGGCTATTTTGAACTTTTGAAGTTCCTCTTGGCTAGTTTTGTAGCTGACTTTGGCTGGTTTTTAAAATTACACCTGGCAACCATGTTGTCACATTTTTTTCAGCTTAGGACAGGCCTGGACTGGCAATCTGTAGGTTCTGGTTAGTCCCAGCAGCAAAAGGAAATTTTCCTATGTAGAAAACAGCGCCTAAGGCAACGGAAATTTTTAGAAAAAACACAATATAGTGTAGTATGCTAGGGAAAATGATGTCACCCCGTGCTTCAAAACAGATTATTTATGGAACTGGTGAGCATCCATATATATTCATATGGATATATATACGTATATGTGTATTTCCTCCAAGTACGTAACTGTGCAACTCCCAGTGATACAAAGGATTTATGAGAAATGTTCTAGAGTGGCTATTCTTAAATCAAATCTGTGGGTGTATTTCTCCTTCACCGAATAGTATGGCTGAATTGCCTACTCACAGACCACTCTCGTGGTAAGCCGCATATAATAAATTTTCTCCCGGCAATTCCCCTCCTGATTTCCAGATGTATCCGCAATTACGATATATGAGCGTGAAAATAAAAACAAGAAATAGTGTAATCCTGCTTTAATATAAAAAAGTATTAAAATCAATCAGTGCACTCACAGTTTCCCCTTTAGGGTGTTTGCATATAGTCCAAGGTCTGCTGTTAAGTCCGTGGGTTGTTTGCCTTGGCTTCCCCTTAGGATCTTTATAGCAGTCCCAGTGAGTGTCTCCTCTTGTCCTGACACGATTTAATTGTTCAATCGAATTTTTTCTATTCGATCGTTCGATTAGTCAAATTGCACTAAAATCCTTCCAATTCGATACTCGAATTTGAGGGATTGCAATTCGACCAAAATTCGATGGTTGAATTTGAGTGTTAGGGTTTTCTAAGTTTTTTAGATAGAATAAAAAAATTGAGATTGAATGGTTAAAATCGTTCGAATTGTTTGATTCGAAGGATTCGAACGATTTAATCGTTAGATAGAATTTTTTTCTATTCGATCGTTCGATTAGTCGAATTTCACTAAAATCCTTCCAATTTGATATTCGAATTTGAGGGATTGCAATTCAACTAAAATTCGATGGTCGAATTTGAGGGTTTTTTAACCCTCGAATTTGACCCTTGATAAATCTGCCCCATAATATTGATTAAGATCAATAAACCAAATATTTATGCCAATGAACCATATATTTATGTCTAAATGTATGTCATAATTGTGTTATATTATCCAAACAACTTCAAGTACCATGTGAGTAGTAGTTAAATGAAAAATAAACTCCAAGTATACAGATTTTAATAAAACATTGCAAATGCTATTGCAAAATAGAAAAATAGAAAAAGAGTGCACAATTGTGCAATTTAAGAAAAAAGAATTAGATTGCAGGACGGGGAGGAGGAGGCTTCTCCCTCCTGCTGTGCAGCAGTTCCTTGATCTCCATAACCTCCCTTGTCAGGAAGGCTACCTGCTGCACCAGGCCAGGTAGGAGGTCAAGGTGCTGGAACTGGTGCTGCTGCTGCACCTCAGTTTGTGTAGTGGCATCTGCTGCTGCTACCTCTCTCTGCCTCTCCTGATGGCCATGGTGGTGGAGGTCCTGGAGGACTCGTAGGTGCAGCCGCAGGCTCTGCTGCCTCCTCCTCTCTCACATCATCCTCATCTGCCTCTCCCACAGCCCCATCTTTATCAGGATCTTGGATCTACTCCACTGCCAATCAAAGAATTTCAGTATTTGTATAGTACAAATTATACAGGCTGAGGTGTTGTGTTACTACAAGAAAACCATCATCAATAAGGATGGCAAGTATGGGGCTGGCAAAACCATTAAATGGGGTTGTTCACCTTTGAGATAACTTTTAGTATGAGGGATATTCCGAGACAGTTTGCAATTGGTTTAAATTTTTTATTATTTGTGGTTTTTGAGTTATTGAGATTTTTATTCAGCAGCTCTTCACTTTGCATTTCAATCATCTGGTAACTAGGGCCCAAATTCCCCTAGCAACCATGCATTGATTTGAATAAGAGACTGGAATATAAATAGGAGAGGGCCTGAATTGAAGGATCAGTAATAAAAAGTAGCAATAACAATACATTTTTTTTTTTTTAGAAGGGGATGGCGACGCCCATTTGAAAGCTGCAAACAACCAGAAGAAAATGACAAATAACTATAAAACTATAAATAATGAAAACCAATTGAAAAGTTTCTTAGAATTGGCTTAGAAAAGGTGAACCACCCCTTTAGGGTTTAGATGGATAATCTCTATTTGAAAGCTCATTTACTTGTTATCTAATTTGTCTGCAATAATATGATAGTCTCAGTCAACTCCTCCAATCCTAATTACTAATTAAGTATTCACTTAAATATGTTTTTTCTGTAAAATAGCTAATCATTATAAAACAAGTTGTGACTTTATTGTAATAAAGAAGAGAATTCTATGTTATCTTTTTAAATTACTCCACAAATTCCTCCACAAGTGCTGTGTGCCTCCTCTTTAGGTCACTCCAGAATCGCTGGAGGCTATGAAGAGGCAGGCGCACATGGAAGTTGCAGCCTACGCCTCAGCCACTGCATGATTGTCCGGCAGAGTACCTGGATTCCTGGTATATTGTCATATGCCTCCTGGTGGAGATACCTGATGAGGTACCTGAGCTCCTCCATGCTCATCATTCCAGGTAATGCCATTGTAACGGTCGGCACCCTAAACTCAGAACCAGTGACAAGCAGTGTCGGACTGGCCCACCAGGATACCAGGAAAACTCCCGGTGGGCCATGGTGTCAGTGGGCCCTCTTGCTACTAATCTATTTCATGATCATTCCCTATTTCTTTATGGGAAAAAAATACTTAGTAATGGAATAATATAGTAAATACTGTAGATATAAAGGACTATGAGAATAAAGAGGCTGGGTAAGTAGAGGAGGAATAAGATTTTCGAAAGTGGGCCCACGGTCTAAGGTTTTCTGGTGGGCCCTTGGCATCCCAGTCCAACACTGGTGACAAGCACCCTGGTCTCGGCTCGTGCTTCTGCCTATAACAGCCGCCTTTCACCTCAGGAGGAGCCCTTGGCTAATTGGATGCCGCCAGGTCTTAAAACAAGAGGTGCAAGACAAAAGGTTCTGAGCAGGCAAAGGGGCAGGACGAGCAAAAGTCTTTGGGCAGAAGGTCGAAGTACAGAGGCGTGAGACAAAATCGTAATCGAAGACAGGCTGGGTCGAGGCAGGCAGATAGTAAACGTTGTCAGTCAGGCAAAGGGTCAAAACTGGGTAATCAATCAGGTACGGATGAGGCAAAATCGGTAGTCAAATATCAGGCTCGGGTCAGGATACAGATAATCAGGATAGTCAGAAAGCCAGGCAGGGCCAAACACAGGAAACAGGAATACAAGAAGCTTTACAGCACAGGGTTAGGCACCAGGAGCAAAATCCTATCACAGGCAAAATCAATTTCCAAAAATCCCTTTAAATACCCCTTTAATTTTTTGAATTTGGCGCCATGACGTCAGCGCGCATGCACCTTTAAGATACGGAAGTGAGCGCCGCGCACACACTAGGGAGACCGGCAGCAAGGAGAGCAGAGCGGCGCGGCCGCTAGACCACCAGGGTGAGTCCTTACAGCCATGTTTTTTCTCTTGGAACTCCTACAAGTGGGTAGGGTAATGGGTTTTTATACAGGTGACATCCATCTTTGACGCTCGCACAACACGCGTGTGACACATGCACGCATATGAATCGAGTTTGCCGCCAATTTCACTGGATTGTGACGCAACTGCACCAGATTTTTACACAACACTGCCAAAATCAATGAATTGACTACTGTTACACTCAAATACATTGACTTTTTTTTTTTATTTAAATTTCAATGTCACTATATTTGCTAACCCTGCAGCAATATTAGAAGTAGTATTATTAGAATTAAAGTTATTATAATTAGATAAAGAGGTAGGCCTGAAGCATAAAATATTACCCAGAAAATGTGGCATTATTGGAAGCCACATCATTTTTAGTAGCCTTGGCAGACTCCGTCCAGAAGAAATTGGACAAGCTTCCGTCCAGAAGAAATTGGACAAGCTTCTGGCAGTAGTAGTACCAATGTAGAATAAAAATTACACTTAGGAGAGGTAGGCCTGAAGCATAAAAAATGACCCAGAAAATGCAGCATTATTGGAAGCCATCAAGCCACATAATTTTTAGGAACCTTGGCAGACCCCACTCAGAAGAATTTAGACAACTATGCGGCACATAATTTGATGAATCTGCTATTGAATTGCGTGTCCTGAAAATCAATTAGATTGTTTTAGTTGCACATTTCACATAATGCAAACCTTCAATACAAGTATAATATAACACAACACTAGCATTAGTTGTAGAGTTTGAAGAGATTGTTAATAATTTATTATTTGTATGATGAGTGAGGCAGCAGGACTTTTGGCAGCAGATACCTCATTTCATGTATGTACTTGCTCTAACTTAGAGGCTGGACTTTGTGTAATAACAATATGACTACATTTGCCAAATAAACAGCAGCATTGGAATCAACTGTGTTAGAACCAGAAGAATTAAATAAGGCAGGCCTCAAATAAAAGACATTTGCCAAATAATGAGGCAGTAGTACCAACAGCATCAGTCAGACTGGCAATCTGTGGGTTCTGGCAAATGCCAGAGAGGCTGCTATAAGGTGCCATATACAATCAGTATTTAGTGGGCTGGTGGGGGCTGTTTGGGTCTCTGTGTGGGTTGATTGGGTCTCTATGAACCTGAAATGGCAGAGCCTATTTTGATTCTCAGTCCGGACCTGGCAGCAGTAGTAGTTTTTGAATCAACTATATTAGAACAAAAGAATTTAATGAGGCAGGCGTCAAATAGAAGACATTTCCCAAATGATGAGGCTGTATTAGCAACAGCAGTAATATTGGAATCAATTATATTAGAACAGAAGAATTTAATGAGGCAACCATAAGAAATTAGCCAACTAAGCGGAAATATTAGAAGCAACATTTTTAGAAGCCAAATTAGGTCTCAACTATAAGAAATTAGCCAACTAAACGGCGATATTAGAAGAAACATTTTTTGGAAGCCACACTACACTTCAACTACAAAATAAATTTCCTGACAATGCAGCCGTAGTATCTGCGATAGCAGTAGGAGCCTTGATAGGCCCCCACCAGAAAGATAATTTGCTGACAATGCAGCACAGCAGCAGTACTACTAGGGCTAGTAGCAGGCTGCAGTAGCAAGGGCACCAGGTGCAGACAGATGGAGAATAGGCAATACTACTAAGGAGGAGAGTATAGGTAGCAATGGTGAGAGGAGGCTCGAAAAAGCTCTTCCACACACCCATGAGATCTCCGCATTTGCTGCTGTTGCTGCTGCTAGGCCCCCATCTCTGCTGGGTGTGTGGAGTAGTGGAGGCTTGAGACTGTCAGACTGAGGGAAGGCCTCCACTAGTTTTGAACACAGAGCACTCCTCAATTGACCCACCCTCCTCTCTCTGGCTGGGTACATGGAACTCCCGCAACTTTCCCTTTACCATGGGGTCAAGCAAAGTGTCCACTCAATAATCATCCTGGTCTTTGATGGAACAGACCCGGGGATCGCTCCGGAGGCAAGTCTGCATATGGGCAGCCATGTAAAAGAGGTGCCCCCGACCAACCTCTTCTTGACTGCCCTCCAGATGCAGCAGGTCATCTGGCTCGACCTGCCCCTGCTCTGTACTGTCCCAGCCGCGGACAATAGCTGGGTGGTTGGCCTCTTCCTCTGCCTCCCCTCCCTATCTCACCCACAAGCACAGACAAAGACAGTTAGCCCTAACAAGGGCTATTGTAGGGTGAGCAGGTAAGCAGAAGAGGGAAAACAGTAAACTGAAATCCACAACCTCCACTTGCCCAGGAAAAAAAAGCTCACTAAACAAACTCCACTAGCTGACCCAAACACAAATCTCTCTCTCTCTCTCTCTCTCTCAAACCTGCTCTCTCTAACCTACCAAAAACGCAAAAGTAATGGCCGCCTCTGCACCTCCTTATATAGACAGTGGGAGGGCTCAAATCTGATTGGCTGCTGTTGGTGATGTTCTGTTTGTCGCATTTTTTTTTCCGGCTGCGCACGCCTTCAGTGTCGAACTTGATGCACATTGGAAAATTCAAAGCACGAAGAAAAAAATTTTCACCACTGTTTCACGAAAAAATTTGCCCACTGCGAAACACAGAAATTGGTCTTTTTTCAACCGAATTTAACTATGTAACTATCTAATGACAATCCACTAAAAAATACCTTAGAGCAGTGATCTCCACCCAGTAGCTCATGAGCCAAGTTGCTCTCCAGCCCCCATGGATGTTGCTCCCAGTGGCCTCAAAGCAGGTGCTTATTTTTGAATTTCAGGCTTGGAGGCAAGTTTTAATTGTATAAAAACCAGGTGTACTGCCAAATAGAGCCTCAATGTAGGTTGACAATCCATATAGGGGCAACCAAATGGCCAATCACAGCACTTATTTGGCACTCCAAGAATATTTTTCATGCTAGTGTTGCTCCCCAAATACTTTTACTTCTAAATGTTGCTCAGGGGTTCAAAAGGTTGGGGATCCCTGCCTTACAGTTTCCGTGCTTTTGGACCCCTTTTAATTAGGAAGTAATGACAATCATTGCATCCCCGTTGCATAGAAAATCAAGTTATTATCATTGGAATAATCACACAAATCACTGAATTTATTTGGGGTTTATACCAATTCAAACTCTGTGAGGTTATGGGCTTTGTTTAGACAATGTAGGCATATCTATGTTTTAATAATGAATTTTTCCATTCCTTAAAATGTGTGAATATGGGCTGTGTTTCCTTATATACGGTGCTAAATAAACCATATCACAAGCACTAGAAATTCAAAAGGAAATACTAGCAATGATGGTGTGAAAGCAAACTATTGTGGGTACCCAAAGGTAAAGCAGAAACAGTTTATATAATTGAAAAAGGGCTGTTAATGATTCCTTACCATTGTAAAGATGCACTCGTAATTATATATACTGGAATATTATGCAGTTTAACTATAAGGGGATCCTCCATAATACATAGTAAGTTAGGCTAAAAAAAGACTCGCGTCCATCAAGTTCAACTTTTTTTTTTTTTAACTACCTAACTGCTAGTTGATCCAGGAAGGCAAAAAACACAATCTGAAGCCTCTCCAATTTGCCTCAGAGGGGGAAAAAATTCCTTCCTGACTCCAAAAAGGCAATCGGACCAGTCCCTGGATCAACTTGTATAATGAGCTATCTTCCATAACCCTGTATTCCCTCACTTGCTAAACACCATCCAACCCCTTCTTAAAGCTCTCTAATGTATCAGTCTGTACAACAGTTTCAGGGAGAGAATTCCACATCTTCACTGCTCTCACTGTAAAAAAAAAACCCCTTCCGAATATTTAGGTGGAACTTCTTTTCTTCTAATTGGAATGGGTGACCACATGTCAGCTGGAAAGAGCTACTGGTGAATAAAGCATTAGAGAGATTATTATATGACCCCCTTATATATTTACACATAGTTATCATATCACCCCTTAAGCGCCTCTTCTCCAGGTGAACATCCCAAATTTGGCCAGTCTTTCCTCATAGCTAAGATTTTCCATACCTTTTACCAGCTTAGTTGCCCTTCTCTGTACCCTCTCTAATACAATAATGTCCAGTTTGAGTGAGGAAAAAGTAATACTAAACAACTTTCCTGTGTACAGTAATTAAAATTGGCTGTGGGTTTAAAGCAATATGAAAGGGCAATGTGTATCTGACTGTTACATTCTAGCCTTTTGGCTTTAACTCCTGAAACAATGTTGCAAATCAACCGATTAACGCTGAAAGGAAGCCTGGCTCCTGTCATATTGTTACTTTGCTTTAAAAGTCAGAGAACAAATAAAAATGAACAAATATATTGTTCTATGTACTTCTTTCAAATGCAAATACATTTGCAGAAATATGTTAATTCTCAATGCAAAACCAAAAGATTTTTTTTTTATATTTTTAATTTTCATTGACAATTTTTATTAGTTTTTAACATTGCAAATATTATATTGGCATATAATGGTTTAAATCTGTGCTAGACACACTGAGTCAACCAAAATAATATATACACAATTAAACAAAGAAAAAAAAAAGGAAAAGGTAGTATTACCTGATTGTATGTGCAAGTATTTTTAATTTCATGTTGATTCACAATGCCAAACCAAAATATTTTTTATGCATATAGATCGCCTTAAACAGTTTTTAGCTATTATCTCTTATATTATAACTGCTACTTTATATCTCATTTGTGCTACTATGATTGGGGGAGGAAATTAGCTTCAAAAGCTGATATTATGGCTCTATTCACTAAACTTTAAAGCCTGGTTTTTCATTCATATTAGCACCAAAAAGTAACTGCTAAGTCAGACCTAGGGTTATACTGAAAAAAAAATGCAAAACTATCTATCACTTTAAATTACATTGATAACTCTTGATATTAGCAAGAGAAATATGAGCTGATAAAAAAAAAAATCCTCTTTTTGTTAGTGAATAGAATGATAATTTCTCATTCTTATGAAACCTTTTAATTCCACTGTAAAATTGAGGAAAGCTGGCCATTTACTGAATCTGAGCCCTGAAGTGATAATATCACTTTTATAGAGGTAATTTCCTTCTCAACACCAAAAAGTTCTGTGAAATTGCAGTTATATAACTTACAATTCTAAGTGCTAGACAGGCTGCAATTGTCACTGCTCTTTAGTGATCCTTGGCTTCTGAGGTTGTTAGGGTTATTGCTTCCAAAAGCAATACTGTTCTTCTGAATACTGGGCTTTAAACGTTGTTTTTCAGTGGAATTGAGACTGCAAGTCAAAGGAAGCCTCATCACTGGGAGATGTTTTCAATTAACAGGTACAAAGAGATCACTTCACACATATACATACATATACAGTATATACACACAAATACATATATTATTTGCTAATGTTTTCCCATAATACACTGTCGATACCTGCAAAGTAAAAGTTGGTGCTAACAATTCTAAAAATACCTGAATTACTACTAAAATGGCAGGTAGTGGAACTCTGAATATGACTTGGAATTAGACAAGCTTTTTTATCCTTTCTAAGAAATACAATACTTGGAGACAAAAAGAATAAAGGGTAGTTATACACCGCAGGGTTTCCCCATGAACTTAGCAAGCCACAACCAACCAGACACACAAATCAGACATTTCTGCAGAGCCCCAGTTTTATTAATATTTTGATTGATATAATTAATCATGAGCCTTTAGTGCATGAACCAGTGAAAATTCAGAACAATGAGCGTGCATAGTTTATTACAGCTGAACCAAGCCCACGCAACAAAACATTTATAAGATTCAATAAAACCAGTGCAGCATATAACATCTCTCCCATTTGAATGGTTTGTGTATTAATTCAATTAATGTTGTTAATGCCTTTTCAAATGTAGGCCCATTGACTCCCAGTCTTTCACAGATCTTAACAGATGTATATGTACGTGTACAAAAAAAAAAAAAATAAAAAAAAAATATATATATATATATATATATATATATATATATATATATATAATTCGTGTAGACTTTACATGAAAGTAAGGTATTGATATTAATAAATTGAGGTTCTGTAATGGGAAAAGGAAACAAAAGCAAATAAGAACTAAATTTTGTACCAAAATTAAACTGTTGCCTTAAAAATCACTGAACTACAGTTTCAACAGGAGACTAAGAAAAATAAGAATGTAACTTTTACACAATGCAGCACTTACCACTAACTTACTGTTATTAATATTAATGTTTTCATGGCATTTTTGTAAAAGAAAGAATGATCTCTAATACTCTTCTTGGCATGAGTTGCCATAAAATATTTGCCTTGTTGTGCAGTATATTTTTGAACTGTGGCCTTGGCTTAATATATATTTATATCAAACCATGTCTTTATTTTTATTTTTATTTTTTTTTCAAATCAATATTTCTTTTTTTTTCGTAATTCAAAACAAAAGTACTTAGGGGTACAGAAAAGAAAATAAGTGGGCTGTTTTAAGGGCACATCTTGATTTTTTTTTAATACGTTTTTTAATTATTTACTTTTTTTTTCTCTAACAAACAGCAAATAATTTGCCCTCAGTTGGGGCATGGTATTGTTCCCAATTACAAACAGCGTTGAGTAGTTTTCTGCATTTCCATGTAGTAAGAACACACATTTAGATTTTTTTTTTTAACCAGTGATGTATGTGCTGCCCTCAGAAAATGATAATTTCTCGTTAATTAGTATCATTAAAATATGTTACCTGTAAACTGACTAGTTATTCTACGTATGAGAATGATTTACGTCTATGAGAAAGTATTAGTCTGATAAAGAGAGGGAGAACTTAGATTATTGCTATAGATCTCAGCCGCTGCTAGTGACCATGGCTATTTCCAATCATGATGACCTTGACATGATAAGCATAGTATAAATCAATCAAAGAAGTACAGGTTCTCGCCAACAGTCACTACTAGAATTTTGCGCTTATTTTTATCAACAAACGAGAACAAGGTGTCATTTAAAGTCTAGACAGCTAATGGCTATCCATAAAGACTGGAAAGGAAGTCACTAGGCATTTGTCCTTTCTTCCTTTTGTGTGAAGCGATTTTAATGCCTCCTTAAAAACTACTGCCTGTTTCTTCCTTCCAGGACATTTTCTCCTTTAGAATAAGTCGATGTGCAACTTAATTAAAGTGAAAAGACGTTGTAGCCAGGATTGGGTGATCATTTTGCACTCAAGAATTAATCCTTCAGGAAGGTAAGTCTTTTTTGCGCCTTATCAGTTTCTAGATTATTTCAGAGATATTTGTAGTATGGCAGCAGCAGCGTTTTCCTGTTACTCTAGAGAATTTGTAAAGTATGGGTATTGTTTTGTTGGCAGAATCCTAGTGATTCAGGTCTAAAAACGAACTAAATAAGAACGAATTCAGTGGTTTGCGTCACCAGCAGCTGCCTTTTATTTTCTTCCTAGTCAGTACACATTTTACATTAGAGTACAATGTGTCCTTAGGGTGATTGAAGGGTCTGTCTGTTACATGAATATAAAAATGAAATATGTGCTGGCTTAGGGAATCCTGTTCATGTGATAATTTAACGGGCAGACGATATCCTCTGCTGGCAGCCTAGAGGAAAATATTGCTTGTTATCTGATGAGGGGGACATTATGGAGTTGCTGTCCTACTCATTGTGCAGCTTTCACTCTCTCTCTCTCTCTTGGTTTGTTCATGCTACAAATTCAATGTGTAAATCTTCTGTGATTTAAAGAGAAGGATGGTAACTTTCTTGATTTACATTTGGCTATGCATTGGATCATGTGTTCCAAAGGGAAAACATGGAGTCTGTTACATTTTTGTTCGTATGATGTGGATCTTGGCAGATGCCTGATTGTGAAATTGTTGGATAGAGTTCTAAGGAAAATGCAACTATCTATGGGAACACAGTACTGTTTTTTTTATTGATTTTAGAGGGGGCAGAATTAACCCGATCTCCCAATCTCGAAGGGCTCCTGCACAGGAAAAGAGTCAGTAAGACAGAACACAGTCTTGTACCTTTTGTGTGTTGTAAACTATAAAAAACAAGAGAAAGTTGTGCTCAATACTAATTTTAAAACCATTAAGCCGGGTGCCAAAATACATATAGAAAAATACAAGATTTCCTCTGCACTCAACAAGATTTTCTCAACCCATTATCAATATTTTTTTTTTTATTTCTTATTTTTTATTGTGTTTTTTCAACAAATACATACATAGTATC
>CM044434.1:135366713-135396037 GCA_024363595.1 Xenopus borealis | reverse complement strand
ATAATTCTCCTGGTGTGTGACACATTTAGTAAACAATTGGGGTTTGATAATAGCCTTTTGAACCCATTATCAATATTAATGGGTTGAGTGTAGACTTTTCTGTGTGGTAAGGGATAATTGTACACTTATGTTAGAAAAGGCGCATAGTAGGACTTGGCAAGGTTGCTGATACTTTGTAAAATAAAGAAGTTGCAGAGCTGTTCTGATTGCACATTGACTGCTGCTAAAATCAATCAATGCTGTCGTCAATCAATTACTTAGTCTTTATTACTTAAATATTTCTAATATGCCCCTAATATTTCACATAATATGCTAATCTTCAATCTGAATTAGGGTGTGGGGGGTTGCAGAGTAACCAGCGTTTTGAGTTAGACATTGTTCATTGAGAAAACCCAGGAAAAGAAAATCAAGAAGCCTCTGCAGCCTTGAAGGCACCCGCGAAATTAAACACTGCGCTGAACATTTGTTGAGAAGTTTGCATCTTTAATTTGTCACACTGGCACCCTATGCGTTGGCAAAATAATTCAATGGTATGTTCTGTGGCACAGAGAATTGTATAAAACCAAAGATTTGTGAAATACCTAATTTATCGCAATGGCGCACATAACCAATACAACTGTTGGCGCTACTGATTTTTCTGTTCTCTATTTTGATTTAGTCAAAGAAAAAAAGAAAAAAAAAGGCATGATCAATAAAAGTTTATAGCAGAAAGCTATTTTCAACCAAGCTTTCCAAATCCTACCCCTTCCCTGTCTCAAGGGCTGATGCTGAATTTCAGACTCTCTGAGCTCTCTTTAACATTCTAGACAATGACCTTGAACTAAGGCTTTACAATTTCATATCTTTGTTGTTTCTTTATAAAGTGTCTGAATCTTGGTCACTGGCCAGTTTGGGGGCAAACTGGACAATTGTACTGGCTGGTGTCAATATAAGTTCGCATTTTTCAGTTCTGACAGGAGTTGGATCTTTGAAGAGGAATAGAATGTGGCTGAAAAGGAATTTAAATGATTAAAATCTTTATTTTAGGGAAACGCAGCCATTAAATGTGTTTAAAACCAGTAATAAAAAACGTCAGACCTGGCACAATCTCTCTCGCCTGCATTAATATTATTCATAATAATTTAGTAAAAAAAAAAAAAAAAAACCAGACATACACCAGTCCACTAGTTTCATATTTTAGGCAAATATATATTGCTTTTATCACTAGAAAGAGAGCGAGAATGAGAGACTGAGCGAAAGGAGAGACTACAAACTTTTATAGAAACACAATAAACCATTGAAGATAATTAAAGTTATCAAATCCCCTTTGTATTTGCATTACCCCTATTAACCCAGTGATTATTTATCAGTAATATCTGTAAAATAAATGTTGTGTGCTTCATAATTTCAAGATCATTTTGTGTAGATACACATTTTCCATCAGCCAATAAAAAACAAAAGATTTGCAAATAATCTACTAGTATGCTAGTCATGTGCTGTGCTAATCATTACTAATCTTATTAACCTGATTATATAGGGGGTTGCATATGTGTGTGTATAGATAGATAGATAGATAGATAGATAGATAGATAATAGACAGACAGATAGATAGATAGATAGATAGATAGATAGATAGATAGATAGATAGATAATAGATAGATAGATAGATAGATAGATAGATAATAGATAGATAGATAGATAGATAGATAATAGATAGATAGATAGATAGATAGATAGATAGAGAGAGAGAGAGAGAGAGAGATATAGATAATAGACAGACAGATAGATGATAGATAGATAGACAGACAGACAGATAGATAGATGATAGATAGACAGACAGACAGACAGACAGATAGATAGATAGATAGATGATAGATAGATAGATAGACAGACAGACAGACAGACAGATATTGAAGCGTATTGGAGTGCCTGAGACACATCTGATACAATCTCTCTCGCCTGTATTAATATCATTAATAATAATTCAGCCTGTAATCATTGTGCAACAGTAGTTTGTTTGTTTTTTTTTAATCCGGGCACTGGGCACAGATATTGGAAACTATGTAATAAAAAGCTTATATGTTTCCTATCCGCCAGGACGTCTGATACATGTATTTATCTGTATTTAACTGAAATTATATTTTTAGATGTGGTGGGGTTAAATGTAGTCGAGGAATGTGAGTTCGTAATAATCTTAATATTTTGCATTACCTATTATGGAAGATGGTGCAGTTAGGAATGCGAGATGCCTTATTTGGCTTGAGAATGTTACATTTTGTAGCTTTTTTTATGAACTTCTACTAAATACAATCTACTAAATACAATGGAGTTGCTTACGGTAACTGTGAATGCACCGGAAAATCCAAAATAATGACGTGTACTGTCTGGATAAAACTGGAGCGGCTATTTGTAAGGTTGGTTGGTATATGGAGCACAAGTAGACCAAGAACGTAAGGAGCTCGCACATATACGAATAGATTCGCCTATTAATGTAATTGCCTAATTGATCTGTGATCCTTTGTTTCATTTCTCGCCTGATGGTCTTAATTGTGCTGGTGGATGAATTCACATACGAATACACACATACTAATATACAAATACTAACACACATAATAAAATAAACACATACTAATATACACACATACTAATACACACATACTAATGTACACACTCATACACACATAGTAATACACATACTAATACATATACTAATATACTTAATGATACTAATACGCATACTAATACACACATATTAATAAACACATACTAATGTACACACTAATACACACATAGTAATGCACACATAGAAATACACATACTAATACATATACTAATACACTCATACTAATACACTCATACTAATACATATACTAATACACACATACTAATTCACATACTAAAACACATATTGATACAGACATACTAATGTATACATACTAATACAGACATACTAATACGCACACACTAATGTATACATACTAATACAGACATACTAATACACACATACTACTACACACATACTAATACACACATACTAAAACACATATTGATACAGACATACTTATAAAGACATACTAATACACACATACTACTACACATACTAAAACACATATTGATACAGACATACTAACACTCACATACTAATGTATACATACTAATACAGACATACTAATACACAGATACTACTACACACATACTAATACACACATACTAAAACACATATTGATACAGACATACTAATACACGCATGCTAAATAATACACATACTAATACACACATACTAATACACACATACTAATACACACACACTAATATACACATACTAATACACACATACTAATACACACACACTAATATACACATACTAATACACACATACTAATACACACATACTAATACACACACACTAATATACACATACTAATACACACATACTAATACACACACACTAATGTACACATACTAATAGATACAAACTAATACACATATTCATACACACACTAATGTACACACACTAACACACATACTAATAGATACAAACTAATACACATATAAATACACACACACTAATGTATACATACGAATACACACATGCTACATATATTAATGTACATGTGCATGATTCCATGTCAAATATGAAACTTGTTGACGCTCACAGTGCTTAGAAAAGTATGTATATGTGTGTGTGTCCTGTGAGCATAGTATTATATTTCACTGCCAATGCTGTATCTATATCTGATGTGCCTTTATCGCGTGTGTATATAAGTATGTGTTTGTATAAGTGTGTATGTGTGTATATGTGTGTGTGTGCAAGTGTGCACGCGCTCTGGTTACTCGTGCACGAGCCTGAGTGTAGTAAATATGTGTATGTGGAACAGGGAGACACACAATCATGTACACAGCGTGTTGAGAAGTGTAGGTGTGAAGGCAGTTGCCTATGCCATAATCATTGTCAGGTAATGTCATTAATTAGCTCTAATGCCTAATAAGCAGCAGTGTCTAATTAGCAAGTAGGGATCAGCACTGCCCTTTGTTACTGGTGTTACTGCTGGAAACTGTGACAGTGGGGGTGGGGGGGACTTCATGTTTTGGTTTGTTCTAATTTGACGAGAAAGGGTGGGATGTAAAGGCTGCGTATGTTGCTGTTCACGTGATTACCTCCAGCCAATGGCAGTCTCCTCTAGGTTTGACTATGTTTAATGTCAGATGGCCATAAACTAGAAGCTCCTGGTCAGGCCCGCGGAAATGGGAGAACATAATCTTCTCAATCCCGGGTTTGTGGGACCTCTGGTGAATATCCACACCGGGGACACCTTCTACTTCCCCAATTTCAGGACTCCTGGCGGACACTTACCTGCTTTACCCTCTCTCTCTTATCCGAGAAGGGAAAACGTCTGCTCTCTGCCCTGGACATCTACAGAGCACTGCAATGGATACCCACAGCCTTATCTCAGCAGCACGGTCTCTATTAACCCTTCTTTCAGCCGGCCTTGTGATCTAACCAGGGTGGAAGAGACCAAATGCTATTACCGGGAGGGGTGCAACCCTGACACCCCCAGCCTGAAAAGAGAGGAAAGGCTTAGAGAGAATGTGCTGATGCCTCTGGACAGCGGCCTCCACAACTGCTTGAACAGCACTTGCCAGAAATACGACTACACGGCGGCTGTGGACTCTGTTCCCCACGACCCCCTCTCTGGCTGTCACTCTTTAGAATCGGACTCCAGCTCGTCCTTGCACCATGATGAAGGCACCAATAACTCAGCGTCTGCTGAAGCAGCTCCGACTAATCAAGGCAGCAGCCTCCCTGCCAGTGGTAAGTAGAACCCGCTTGGTCCTTTTGGTGCAGCAGCAGAACAGATAGGGGCAATGATCCAATCTCCTTTACTTCGGGCGACTAATCCCGCCGACTGGAATGTCAATCGCCGGCTGCATGGCTCTCGGAACGCTTCGTTTTCCGAAATTGCCTCTAGAGGAAACTTCGGGCGATCCGAAAGCCATCCCGCCGGCTATTTATATTCTAGCCAGCGGCATTAGTCGCCAGAAGCGGCGATTTGTCGCTGTACGACTAATCTCCCCCAGTAGCCACGTCTGCCACAGTGACTTGGTTGAGTAGAATTTTTATAGTAGGATTTTGTATGGGATTAAGGGATTTGTTTTACACCGCTAGGGGTAGCACTAAAAAAACTCTTGTTGGGAGAAGCCAGGGAGATACAAAGGGGAGGGGGGCTATAAACATGTAAATATCCCATGAATTGGGAAACGTTCTACCATCTCGGATATGACAAGGCATGGATTTACACACACAGGGATTCAACCAATTGTCCTTTGTTCTTTTCATGACTAACTACATCACTCACTGTGACTCACAATTTATTGACTTGCATCTTACATACAGAATATAATATTAATTAAATATCTTCTCTTTTTTTCCCTACATACAACTAGTGCAGTGCAATAATGAGGGTAATTGGTAAGAGAGGATGAGCATGTTTTTTTTCAATTATTTTATGAATAGATAGTTACAATAATAACATAAATTTACAATAACAACAGAAAGTGCACGTAAAGCAAAGCAAGGATTAATAAGATCATTTATGCAAGCATTCTAATAAAATATACATTTTGAAAACCCAATATATTAGGACTATATTTTAGACAATAGTCCTATAATATCCAATCTCACTATAGTACTATAAATTTGATAAATGTGTTTTTTAAAATGACTATATGAATATATTATTAGAATGCTTGCATTAATTACCTTGTTAATTCTTGCATTGCTTTGTATGCATTTTCTGTTGTTCTTGTGCATTTATGGTATTGGTATAATTATCTTTTTATAAAAAAAAAAAAACAAGTATATCAAATTTCTAGTACTATACAATAGTGAGATTGGATAGTATAGGTCTGTTGTCTAAAATATAGTCTTGATTTAGATTGTATTGTGTTCCTAATAGTACAAGCTAGTGTTGTATAACAAGGAATTCCATGGAACTATGGTAAATATAGAATTGAGTCCAACTTAGATCTATCAGTTTGATTTTCTCGTGAAGATTTTCAGTTTTGGAAATTATAAGCATATTTTTAAAGGGGTTGTTCACTTTCCAAACACTTTTTTCCTTTTAGTCGTTTTTAGATTGTTCACCAGAAATAAAGACTTTTTTTCGTTGTACATTTGTATCATTGGTGTAACTTTCTATTCAAAATATAAATAAAAAAACCACTTCATTTTATTAGCTAATCAACAAAAAAAAAACTTTTTTCAAATACTTTCCACAATTTTTTTTTTACTATTCTGCCAAGATCTAATTTAAAGTTGAGTGTTCGTGTCTCTGGTGTTTGAGTTTGGCAGCTCAGTAATTTACGTGCAGGCTAAACTGTTTTGCAACATTTAGTTGCAACATTTAGTTGCAACATTTAGTTGCAACATTTCTCAGCAGCATCTCTGGAGTATTAACAACAGCTGTATCAATTCTAAAAGCTGCCTGTAATGAAACCCATATATTCTGCTCAGCAAGGACAAATATAATATATCAACTGAATGTATCCATTTAGAACAGTTTACAGGGTCGGCGACCCGGAACTGCTTCAGAAGGTAAAAAATGACACCAATATTAGAAAAACGGTCACAAATAGAAAATAATTGGAAAAAGTCGTTTTTTCTGGTGATTTGTCTGAAAACAACTAGTTGTTTGAAGGTGAACAACCCCTTTAACGAAAATAGGCATGGTCTTTTGGGTGTGGATATTGGCTTTTGCGTTAACTGAAATTGTAAATGTTTCTGCACAGGAGCTCCTTGGTACCCAATACACACGAGGTCCCGAAAGAAAAGAAAGCCTTATTCCAAGATACAACTGGCTGAGCTGGAAGGGGAATTTATGATGAATGAATTTATCACCCGACAACGCAGGAGAGAACTGTCTGACCGGCTGAGTCTCAGTGACCAGCAGGTGAAGATTTGGTTCCAGAATCGTCGAATGAAAAAGAAAAGACTTCTAATGAGAGAGCAAGCTCTTTTAAATTTTTAAATTTTTAATTCTTTTAAACCCTGCTTGAGGTGCTGGGATAATGAACCACCTATATCTCGATGAGAACTGTGTACTGCCTGTAAACATGATATCATGGTTTCTATATGTATCACCAGCTCCTACACTCCATGACCCATTTCAGTACTGGAGGCCCAATAAGGTGCCAAGATCGCGATGGACTTTGTGTGATGTTTGGGAACAGAATTGCAAAAACATTCCTTTCCAAACAGCTGTGCCTCTCTGCAAGTCCTACGGGTTGTTTGTTCATAGTGCATGCTCTGACGTCATCTCTAGCTTTGTACTTATTTCAGATCCAGTTTCCAACTAAACGGGTCAATGTTGTCCTCAGAATAAGGTGGCAGTGAATTTCACCCTGAATGAACCTTAAGCTTTGGTTGTGAGTGTGTGGGCAATTGTTCATTCAGTCAGCATCATGCAATATTTTTCTTTCCCCAATAGGCCTTTACTCCCTCAATACTCAAGATGGAATATCTTGTCTCATTTGTCTGTCTACGTCGGCAAAATCTTGGCAGAAACCCAGACAAAACCTGACACGCAGTTTAACAGTTGTTCATTAAGGAAGCTCGTTAGTAGTAATAGTATAATGTTTTCAGTGAGTCTGAAGGAGAATTTGTAAACTGCTGGATATGAAGCTTGTGATTTGAGATTTTTTTCTTTGTATTTCCTTTTTGAATGGTGGTATTCAAAGAAATAATTGCATTATATATGTGTATATATATATATATATATATATATATATATATATATATATATATATATATATATATATATATATATATATATATATATATATATATATATATGGCCATATAATGGGAGTGCTGGGGTAATTAGTTTTGCTCAGTATTCAGACAGTGGGAAGTCATCGGCAGCGAAAAGGATAATTGCCTGTCTATACCTATTTCAAAAACTTTTCTCTTGTGTTCATATATGTACAAATACAAATCTATATTTATTGTATCTTATACATACGTTAGTTCATTAAAGTAAATATTAATTTTCCACAGCCCTATACCGAAAAAAGGGTTAATGCCGCTCCTAGTAATAAAGACACTTCGTTAACCATTAATATTTTATTTTGATCTATATTTAGAGAGAGGCTAGCCAATCAGTTAATTAAACTGTCAAGCATACAAAGTTAAACAAAAATCATACGAATTCCCTTAAAGTTAAGTTGATTCCATAAAATTATTTGTATACTAGCATTACCATTAAACTACTTTTAAATGATGTATGGAAAAAAAATACAAGGATTATTTTTAAAACGAGGTTCTGGTGGTTTTCATTTACACAATTAAGAAACCACTTAATTCCTCTGTGCAACCTCTTGGCTCTGCTGTGCCTGCAGTGGAGAATTAGACCTTATGGGCTGCTTTCCTGTGTGTGAGCAGAAAATAACCATTAGCTAAGTAATAACTGTCAGGTGTATGTGTCATTAAATGTTTATTGAATTCCCTGGGCTAAAAAGAATGCGAATTGCGTGAGCGATGGTAGTTATGGAGGAGCCAGCTATACCTTTTGTGTTGTGTAGGATTGTGTGTTTGTGTTTATAAACACACATAGATAAGTATGTATATATATATTTACACAAATATACGTGACAGAATCAGAAGGATCATAGGGATCAAGGAGGGGGAAGATAGCACAATGGAGATATTTTTCCTCTACCAGCGTTCGTTTTATTTCAAAGGGATTAATTTTATTGCAAAGCAGCAATTTCTGGGATGTTTAAATTACCTCCACGTGCTTCTCTTTACGTCCACGGCCATGGCAAAGGGAGCACTGCCTAAAGAGCTTCTTATTTACGACCTGTAAAGGATGGAGTCGATCTTAAGAAAAATCTCCCTGAATCGTGGCTGCTTTTCATCAAGTGTTTAGGCCACACGGATCGTATTCTGGCCTTGGTTTTGCCCGCACTCTTTTACATTTCATTGCAGTAGTACATTACATGATCAGAGAGTTGGGGTATTATGAGCACAATTCAACATACCTATTCTATACGAAGGTAAAACGCAGGATATGTAAAATATACAAACTGCTGCACAAAGATATTTGTAGAGTAGCCCAGCCTTGTGGAGGGAGGTCTCAATTATCTGGAAGTTAAAAAAAAATTTGCACATAGGAAGATTTCATTTATAGCTATTGTTGCAGTGCAGCAGTAGATCACAGTTAGCTTTACTGAGCACATTTTTCTATAGATTCTCTAAGCAATTGGAACCTTTCTATGTAATAAACTATTACTGGACTGCATTCTCTACACCCTATTTAGATTAAAAAGTTAAATCAGAACCCATACCTCTCATACCATGAGACATGCAACATATTATAAATTGCTTTAAATTCTAGATAGGCATAGACTGAACACATTGGAGCTCTACTGTCTTGTAATCCTGTTATTGAATGCATCTTTTTTATACCTCATTTATCTGGTAGAGACATAAATCATATGACAAGACCATCCCCAAGATGACTAAACAAGTTGTATTAAACTTCATGTACCTATACCTAATGTGATTTGAGACAATAAAGCAATTTGTCACATTTCCGACGTATTTATTTGCATTATCTTAGAAATTATCGATACTGTGGCTGTAGCGATAAGGAAGCCAGGCGTTTACTGTTCTTCATTGTTTCTAGGAAATCTATTGTGAAGGGCAGTTCCCCTAAGCTATAATTGCTTCTACTCCTGGAAGAATTCAATTGCTGAATTAGTCAATTGTTTTTCATGCATAAAATCAGGTATTCATATAAAAAAATAATACGATAACATTCAGCTTTCAAAATAATATATAGAAATAGTGGTCTGGCAAGTGAAAAGATTAATTTTTTTTTGTACTGATAATTTTTATTATAATTCAACAATACAAACGTTATATTGGTATACAATCGTTCCAGGTATACTCATTGAGTTAACTATAATAATATACACGCAATTAAACAAACAAATAGAAATAAGTAGAAGGTAGTGTAACCTATATTATATCTGTATGTCTGTCAGGGAACAGATCCCTTTTTGATGTGCTGTTACTGGAAACCTTTGCTTGAAATGAAATTGCTTGTTCTGCAGGAATATTTACGGCTGACACATTGAGTATGGATCACTTGATGGGTGGGAAAACTACCTTTTATAAATATGCAACAAGCATTAATCATTTTCCATTAGTGCAATTTAGTGGACATCACATCAGTTTTGGAATATAATTAATCTAAGACTGGATCACTTCTTAAACTATCATCTTTTAATCATTACCAACAAGCTTGAAGATGCGTTACATGAAGAAAACTGTAAAATGAGATCATAGATCAAGGGATTCTAGATTATGGATATCAGAAAAAACTGGATTTCAATACCATTTTTAGATGTTGACTGACTCCTAATAAAACAGTTGTATATTAAATATGGTCTAGACTCCTTGCACAAAGCCCCCAAAAGACCCCCACAGACCCAATAATATAGATAGTTTATTATTGCATTTTACATTCTAAGTCCTATCGGTCTCGTTTGCCAGAATACAGATTGTCAGTCCGAAATGGGGTTAAACCTCATTAGAATTGCTCTTAATTATACCCCTAGACAACCATTGCTTTCCAGCAGGCTAGATCATGGCAAATGAGCTTTAGTGAATTTGAATTTATTAATTGTTGCTGTGAGTATTGTGTAATAAGACAGTTTTGTCCTGTAATAGAAGTAATCCATGTAAACATTATTCACTACAAAACAATTCTTGCAAAATTACAGCGATATGCTAATCATTGTTCTTATAAATAGAAAACCTGTCTAGATAGAAAGCTAGCTGTCAATATTATGTTTACAAGAAACAAAAATGTATAAAACACAGTTTACAACAAGCTCGTATGTCACATACAACAAAACAACACGTATGTAAACCCTTCCTTATTTATTGCTCTTCTTTTTCACAAATGTTAAATCTTTCAATAAACTTGAAAAAAAAAAACAAGTTACTTTAAAAATTCACAGATTCAATGTACCTTACAATATGTCACTAATAGTATAAAAATATATTAGTAGACTACCACTTTAAAAATAAATAAATCTCTAATCTGGGTATCTTCTAAAAACTTTACAAATGGGTGATTTTTTTTTTTTTAGACCCTCTGGTGATTGTGCAAAGAAATCTTTTTATCTCACTTAGCTTCAGCCAGATCATCCCCAACAGAGAGATCTAGACGGATTGGTTATTGTATTTCATTGATATAAATACTGTAGTTGAAAACTGAAGACAGATAGGTTTAGTGAAATGTCCCTCCTGTAATTTGCTGACTAAATAAACGGGAACCCAATTCTTGTTACAAAGAAGACGCATTGAATTCATCTGGGGTAATTGGTTGTGCAGGACTAGCCTTTTTTAATGGCACAGACAGCAGCAGTAGTAGACAGCAGCAATATAGCCACCCATTCATTGCTCACCAATTGTTTTTTTCTTCTTTCACTGGGCCTTAGGCATCATAAATCAGAACGTTTGATTAACAAAAATCGATTTTATAAGAGAATATACTAAATCTTGACGCTATTACCCCGTCTCCAACTTTTTTAGTGAACCGAGTTATGCCAATAGAAATCTCACACTATCTTTTAGCGACAATTATGTTGTAAGGTGAAGTCTGTGCTACTCTTAAACCGATTGGGGTCCAAAATATCTAGTGTTGGAACATCTATCCCTTGGGGTCCTTATACATGCCCGCTGCAGCGCATCTAGGTTTTCCACTGTTTACCACAAAAGTGATATTAGCTTTTTTTTTTTTTTACTTTATTCATGTACCTTAAAAACATGCATTTAAGTGACAGCTGCATGAAAAATAATGCAAAGCGAGATGATAATATTATGTGGGTGTGGGAACTATACGTGTTTACAATACAAAACGACTGCTAGTAGCCCATTATTTATTTTATGAGTAGCCCATTTTCAATAACCCCCCCCTTCATTAAAGCCACACATGACATCAGCCATAATGTTTATGAAATTCTGGGTGATCTATATCACATATCGATTGTCTTGTTATGCTCAGAGCACTTTAGGCAGGGGCAGATGTGCTTTTAACTCTTCATTCATCTCATCATGTGTCATATTTCAACTTGACAATGTCCATCTCGACTCTCCCCAAGCACAAGATAACAGTTTATTCAAATTTAGAATACTCTACATTCAGTTGAATAGGAATATTTCGTTTTCAGCCTATGCATGCCACTGTAAAACGAATTATTGCAGTTGGATGGGCACTGGCAGTTACATTTAGATGCGCTATTCCATCCATATTTGCGCCTCCTGTTCCTGAGCATGTATCAGATTGTTACATTCACATTCTACAATCTTGACTCACAGATACTTGGTAGGCTGCCTTCCTTCTGCTTTTGCTGACAATTTCCTTTAGTGCAAGCAAATGCCATTGGTGATAGCTGGATTCCTCACTGGAATGCAGGCCCCTGCGAAACAAAGCATGTCCCAATTCCAGGGCCAAAAAGCTCAACTTGAACTAGTCCTATATCATTGCGACCCTAATAGCCATCTACATAGAAACGAA
Source organism: Xenopus borealis (assembly GCA_024363595.1). Taxonomy (NCBI): domain Eukaryota; kingdom Metazoa; phylum Chordata; class Amphibia; order Anura; family Pipidae; genus Xenopus; species Xenopus borealis. The sequence continues at coordinate 135,383,468 of CM044434.1, read as the reverse complement.
CAGCCATTGTCTGGGACATTTGCCTTCCTCTGAGCTGCCTGCAAACCCTTGTCTCAAAAGATGACAGCGTTAAAGTGATTTATGTACTTTACTCAGTGTCTGGGTCTATTTCACACACTGAAAATTTGTTTGAAGACAATTTTTCTGTGTCAGCAGAGAAAATGCAGGAAGGAGCTTTTTAGGATAGGAAACAAGCTCAAAAACACGAAGAAACACTGGATTCGTTACACAGAAACCTGATTATTCCTTCTTAATGTTTGTAATCATGTTTGAGTATTTGTAAAACATCCTTTGAATAACAATGTGAGGGCAGAGAAATGCTGCTAGTTGAGCGGCAGAACAGCACTTCGTTGCAGACAATGACTCCTAGTGGGAGAAATGGGTGCTGGCAATCAGATATACTTGCTGTGTCGAGCTGTTGTTTGTTAGCTCTGCAGATCAGCAGTGTATGGTGGATATTATACTTTAACCCTGTCTTACCAGAAAAAGCGAAAGGGCATTGTATGTGTATGAGAACTAATCGAAACACTATGTTATATATAACATTTATAGCATTAATATGTCTCCCAGGGTAACTACTTTTCATATTCACAAGTATTAATCCATATCTACTTTATGCACTAGATTTTGATCTTAGAGATCCAGAGTTGAGTGATTAAAGTAAGACTATTCCTTGGAGAAGTGATTCCAGATAAACATAGACACAGGTGAACCTGTATTTGGCATAGGCTGATCTTTATAAGTATTAACATGTACATTAGCAACACCATGATATCACAGGTAACACTAAGCTCCATACACTTAATGGGGGTATATCTTTATATAAAATATATGAGGTGATTTTACTTCTTCATTGATTCACTGAAATCATGGGCATTTTTTTTTTATCAGCCACTGGTGTTGTATCCAGTTGTAACAATGCTTGTTATACATGTCATTTCTGATTAACTTGAAAATGGCAGGTTTCTAATTGGCTTTTTTTGGGTGTAAAACGATGCCCTGCATACTCAGGGGACAACATGCCATGTGAGTATTGTTGAGAGATGAATTGAATTAGTCATTTTGTATTCCACTGAAACAGATGTGTGTGGTATAATGCAATGTCTGACATGGCTCAATATCTCTTTACTATATGACAGGTGATAATAACTCACTATCATGCGTGTGTTATTATGGCCTGTTGGTCTGGTATATGAAAGGAACCGTAATATAAAAAAAGAATGTTTTAAAGTAATAAAAATGTAATGCAGTGTTGCCATGTACTGGTAAAACTGGCGTTTTTTGCTTCAGAAACACTACTATTGTTTATTTAAATAAACTGCTGAGTAGCAATGGGGCAGCTATTCAAAGGAGAAAAGGCTCAGGTTATACAGCAGATAGCAGATAATCTCTGTAGAACCTAATTGTGTTATCTGTTATCAACTATTTAACCTGTGCCATATAGTCTTTTTTTTTCAATTTCCACCATTGCTGCACAGAAGCTTCTTTATATTAACTATAGTTGTGTTTCTGAATCAAACACACCAGTTTTACCAGTGCAGGGCAACAGTACATGAGGTTTTCATTACTTTAAAACACTTTAATTTATTGGTGTTACTGTTCCTTTAACAGTCAATATTATTGCATACTAACAAAGAATGTTTCCCAAGTCTTGATAAAGAGGAAATATTGGGCTGTTCACTAAAAATACCTTCTGAAATGCAAAGCTACAACTTTTAGTCCCTCTGAATGTCAACAAGATAGCTACTAACAATACTCTATGGTTAATGCTATGGCTTGGAGGGCATGTAATTAATGCAACATTGATTAAAATCAATTAAATGTTCTTAAAAATAGGGGGCATTTTCTCTAGGACTATCTTTAGCAGTAGCTATAATGGGAGGTATAAAATCTTTTTTTTTTTTGTTAGATCTATAGTTAATGTTAGATCTTACGCCTTAGAAAAGTATATTAAGATACAATGTATGTATTTTTTTGGGGGAAAAAACCCAATAAAGAGAAAAAATAGGGTTCTTAAAGGAACAGTAACATCAAAAAATGAAATTGTTTTAAACTAATAAAAATATAATGCAGTGTTGCCCTGCACTGGTAAAACTGCAGTGTTTGCTTCAGAAGCCCTACTATTGTTTATATAAATAAGCTGTTGTGTAGCCACGGGCAGCCATTCAAAGGAGAAAAGGCTCAAGTTACACAGCAGATAGCAGATAAGCTCTTTAGAACATAATGTTATCTGTCATCCATTATTTATCCTGTGCCATATAGCCGTTTTCCAATTTCCTTCATTGCTACTTACCAGCTTGATTATCTGAACTATATTAGTATTTCTGATCAGTTTTAGGCTAAGGCCAGACGGGGAGATTCGGGGGCATTTTATCGCCTGGCGACTTCTCGCCGCGACTTGTAGCCCCCGAACCTCCCCGAACAGCCACGCGTCGAGAAGTCGCCAGGCGACAAAATGCCCTCGAATCTCCCCGTCTGGCCTAGCCCTTAACAGCGCAGGGCAACACTATATGATATTTTCTTTACTTTAAAACACTTACATTTTTTTGGTGTTACTGTTCCTTTAAAATAGGGGACATTATTGGTATGTCTGTGTGTAAGCACGGTAGAAGCACAGGAGGCATTTACTGTATGTACAATAAACATTTATCCAACTTTCTACTCATAACACATGGTCTGATTTGGTTTATTGTTATGTGTTGTAATGATATTTTAATATCACGGCAAAGGCTTCACAGCAGATACATGATGACGTGCACCAGTGCTATGTCCAATAGCAACAAATCTCTTAATTTGTATTAATCAGTCAACTATAAGTAAATAAAAAATGAAAGTAAAGATCTGATTGGTCTCTTTAGTGAAAACATCTATTTCTATTATGAATATAGCCCCATTGTCTTCAGCAATGACTAAGGTGCTACTTTTGTCCCTTCAGAGTCTTCAGCTTATCTACAAATCCATGCAAAGAGGAGGCATTGTTGAATTGATGTGACATTGCCATCCTTGACTCAAGGGTCAATGACTGGATTATCCCAATTTAGTGTAAAAAAGTAGGTGTCCCAGTTAACCCCAGGTCTGCTTGTTGGTAACTTTTCCAAAGGACTGGATCTGTCTGTGTATGGCCACCTTTACAAAGTAAAGCTGGAAATAAACTATAAGATCAATTAATTTGGCAAGGTCACCAAACAAGCAGATCTTTCTCAATATGCCCACCCAATATGAGCAATTATTGGCCCTAGAGTCAAGCAATAAGATTGGAGTCTTAGGAATAGGAGCCACAACAGATCAGCCAATGAATTCCTTAATCCAACTTGAAAATCAAAATCAAACCTGCCCAATAAACATCTGGACAGTTTTTTTGCTAGATATCAGTTGGGTGGGCCATTTGGAGACCCCATACATGAGCTGATATCTGCCCTTGTATCTCCACCTTTAGGGGGATACATATACAGACAAAGCTACAGTATATAGTTACAATTGCACATTGCTAGGAGACAATAGGGTATCTACCCTGCTCAGATCTTACATCCATGTTAGTAAACTGTCCCCCCTCATAGCTGTATTGGTTTACTTTGTAGTAATAATGTATGTGTAATTGAGGTGGTGGTGATATTCCTGATAATTATAGTTGTTGATACTGTGAACTATGTAGGTAAGGACAAAACAATATTAAACATACATAACACAAGGGGGGGAAAGTAAATAATCAAGCACACCTAATATTCCAGGCATTAGAGCTTTTTGACCAAGTTTATCTTCAAGCCACAACCACATTAATGCCAATGCCCATTTCTGTCCATCACTTCTGACATTTATGGGAAGCATTCTACCAGGCAGATATAGTCAGAATGGCTAGATTTGGAAATTATGATCTATTGTCTTCATGTCAATGCCACATTTGATTTAGGGACCAGGTGTCCTATCATATATATGTGGAAGATGGTAACAGACAGATTTAAAAAAAAAATCCATTAGTGGTCCTGTATAAAAAAAAAATATTTTTTTTCATATTTTAACACTGGGTTCCCCAATAAATTGCAGATACGTTTTTTATTCTCAGAGTTTAAAAGGAATGAAAAAATAATGTAGCACTACTGGTGTATTTGATTCAGAAACACAACTATAGCTATTCAAAGCTGAAAAGGTAGAAAAGGCACAGGACACACAGCAGATAACAGATAAGATCTTTAGAATACAATGGTATTATACATCTACTGTGTATCCTACGCTTGAATGGCTGCCGCCATGGCTACTCAGCAGCTTGTTGCTGGCGAAAACTCGCGGGCATCTAATTTTTTTTGACATGGCCATCCATTCCTTTGATGCCAGAGAATGTGCGCCAGCATCCAAAAACGGATGCCTGCGTCCAAAACGAGACGCCAGCGGCGAAGCAAAATGCCCCTGTTTCACCCATCACCAATTAATATGGATAATTACTACATGGCAGCACAGAAGCCAGTGTAACTAGCATCAGAATTTATTAAACAGCCTTGTAGCATCAGCTTATATTTTATATTACAGACCAACCTCATTTACTGCTTGATAATTAGTGACAACCCCTAAGCTTAGCTTCTCAACAGCTGCTCAGAGCCCACTGAGCATGTGAGTGTCACAGACACTTTCCAAGATGGTGACCCCCTGTGACAAGTTTGAAGTCCTGGATCATTGCTGCTATTGACAAGCTGAAACTTTTGTCTGGTGCAATAAGTTCAGTATATAAAACATGGCATTTGTAGCCCTATTCATTTTAAGGGTTCATTTCTCCTTTAAAACACAATTATCTTTTGGTGTTAATGTTACTTTAAAGAGTATACACATTTTTTTAACATCATGGGTTATGCTGATTATACATTGTTTTAATTATCCATTCTATGTTTTACATGGTGGTGGCTTAAAGAGATCCTGTCATGGGAAAAAAAATGCTTTCAAAATGTATCAGTTAATAGTGCTGTTCCAGAAGAATTCTGCATTGAAATCCATTTCAGCACAAGCCCATTCTTTGCACTCATGTAGAAAAGAGGTATTCTGCCTCTTTAAAGGGAAACTGTCATGGGAAAACCTGTTTTTTTTTTCCAAAACATATCAGTTAATAGTGCTACTCCAGTAGACTTCTGCACTGAAAGCCATTTATCAAAAGAGGAAACAGATTTTTTATATTCAGTTTTGAAATCTGACATAGAGCTAGACATTTTGTCAATTTCACAGCTGCCCCTGGTCATGTGACTTGATTTCCGGAATCGCCCAAAGTTACTTTGTGAGGAAACTTCGGGCGATTCCGGAAATCGCCGTGCTGCGTGTGGATTAGCGCTGGCACTTTTTCATTTTAACAGGCGGCAGACAGGGAGAAGGCAGTTCGGGGAGATTGTCGCCTGCGATTAATCGCCAGGTGACAGAATCTCCCCGAATCTCCCTGTCTGTCCCAGCCCTAAAGAGTGATTGAAATTTATCAGAGCTCAAGTCACATGACTTGGGGCAGCTGGGAAATTGACAATATGTCTAGCCCCATGTCAGATTTCAAAACGAAATATAAAAAAAAGTTTGCTCTTTTGAAAAATGGATTTCAATGCAGAATTCTGCTGGAGCAGCACTATTAACTGATGCATTTTGAAAAAAATGTTTTCCCATGAGAGTATCCCTTTAACAAACCTGCAAAGGGGAATAATAGAGGTGTGAAAGGCATTGTGGGAACTGTAGTCCTTTCTTGGGGGAGCGTTGATGTCTGATACATTGTTTCTGTAGCAAGGCAAATTGAGAAGGCAATAGCAAAGGACAGACAGCAACTAATGTTGCAATTAAGAGGTGTTACCTGTTTTTTAATTATGAAAAAAAAATATTTTATAGATGGCCATCCCTTTTTTTTAAGAATGGTAAAATTGCAATATACATATGGAGAGAGACCTATAGTCCATCACATGTTCTGGCCAGTTATTCCCTTCATCAGTGATATTCTGATTCTATTCTCTAAAACATGGCTAAGCAAAAACTGGCACTGGGTCAGTCCAGCACTTATATCTGTATTGTATTAATAAATGTGTGCAGTAACTTTGTGTTTTCCCTTATGGGGTTTGACACAAATGAATATCGTGCTACAGATATGTATGTTACTACAAAAGAAGAGGACGTTATTACAACGTGAAACGTTTACCAGAGAATAGCAACAGACAAGCTTTTAGGAGAAGAAAGATCTGGATGTAACGTGCCTCCCAGTTAGATCTATAAACTAATAAGATAGAAAAAACAGCCACAGGCAAACTCTAGGAGCCTGTGTGTTTATCTGTATAATATTTTATTATTTATATTAATAATTATCATACTTTTGTGATTTTGTTCACAGATATAACATATATATTGCTTAGGGTCCTACTAAACGTGCACATATATTAACTGAAACCAACTGCAGCATTACAGGACTGTGTTCACAATGTTTCAGAAAAGCCATAGCCTTTCTTGTCCGTTTTGGTAGGAAGATAAAGAGACTCCAGAACAATCAATTTTTTTCTATTTCTTTTATTTATTTATATATAATTGCCTCTGTATTTATTGTGTTTTTTCCCCAACAAATACATACATTGTATCTTCCTATACTTTTCTAAGGAGTAAGATCTAGCATTAACTATAAATCTAAAAAACAAAAACACCAAAAAAAAAAAAAAAAAGAAATTTATATCTCCCATGGTAGTTACTACTAAAGATAGTCCTAGACAATGTAGGCTTTATGTTTTGGTCTTAGATAGCCAAAGTTTATTTGCTTCCTGTATTATTCTTTTCTCTCTCTCAGACCTGTTGGCACTGATTTTTATTATACTAAGTTATTAGTTACTTCTTGTTGTATTGTCTCTTTTTTTTTCAATAACTTATTTGCAAATAAATCTCAATTTGGATGAAACAGCAACAAAAAAAGGTGCATTGCAGTAGAAGAAGAAGAAGCTGTTTTCACGGTGCAGACACATGAAATGACTGACTTGGAAGAAGGGATTATTGTTTTATCTTTCTTTATCCCTGGCTACAAATTTCACTCTCATTCTCCCCTCTGCAAAGTATTCCGGATGTGGCAGTTCAGCCCACCCCTTGAGATCTGGGATACATTAGCTCTCCTTGCTTGCCATTTCTCCCTTGTACTCCCCATTCTACAAAAGAAGCCCATTGCCTGTCTATTCCCCAAATGTGTTTAGCAACAACTACAGTTTCCTACAAAAACAAGATTGCTCTTCTTTACCCCTTTAAGGGAATGGCTTATTGATCTGTGGATTTCCCAGGCACAGCTAATCTAGTCAGCCTGCTGTCTGCTTGTGTTTACAACTGTCTGTCTGGGTGGGAGGAGCACAAATGGAAAGTGAAGGTCAAGTTAGCATCCTGCCTTAAATGGCATGCGATGGTCCTCCATTTTCACCCCTTTGTCACAACAGGGCTAAAGGGGAATTGCTTGTTAAGTCTGATAAACACAGTGATAGTTTTCTCTCGCTGCAGCTTAATTTGCTGCACAAGAAACCATAAGGATGGAGGGAAGTTTGAAGAAGCAAATGGCTTTGGAATGGAGAAACCCCCCTCTCTCTCTCTCATGGAAAGTTCCTGTTTCAAAACGATTATTCTCCCAGCAATCTGCAACCAACCCGCATGATATGGAGAGGATGTTGCCAGTCATAAAGAGAAAAGGGCCCATATAGACTTAAATGCCACTTTCCTTTGCAGAAAACATTACAGAACAATCGGTAAGGATAACAATGTGCACAATATATATATATATATGTAAATATTCTGCTCTTTCTGTTGCAATAAACATAAGAGACCGCAGGCTGGCAGAGCAATGGGAACTTGCAATCTCCATTACCACGACCCCTCCTCAAATGAGTGTGTTTCACTTGGCAGAATTATGCTTCCCTTTCTTTTTCTTTAATGAATAGATAGTTACAACAATAAATTTACAATAGCAGAAAGTGCATGCAAAGCAATGCAAGAATTAATAAGGCAATTGATACAAGCATTCTAATAAAATATACATGTTAAAAAACTAATATATCAAATTTCTAGTACAAGTACTATACTTTAGTGAGATTGGACCATATAGGACTATTGTATTTCCCCTTCTAAGGTGGATATTGTCCACGTAAAGTATGTTTCTGTGCAAACCCACCCCCTCCTTATAGTCTCACCCACGGGGCCCTCCAGCTCCACATCGATTTACAAGACTAGTTTCACACTGGCAAGGCCTATGTCTATACATATGTGAGTGTGTGTGATGCCTTAGAACTTATAGTAACATGTATGAAAAGCTGCAAAGTCCAAGAAATGACACTTGGTGCATGCAGCTGTGTGTGCAAAATACATGACCCCTCTCTGGATTTAAATGTCTGGTATCTATTAGAAATTGAGTTGTTGCAGCTTTTGAGAATGGCTTTCCACATAGGCGGCTGCACTGTACACTAACACTGAATCAATGGCTCATATACCCTTTACTAATCTGATTACATAGGGGCTGAAAGCTTCTTGCTAAGTAGAACAGGCATTAGTCTCCAAGAGTTCCCTGCCTTCTTGATTACATATCAAACTCTGGAAGTAGGTTTGTAATGTATTGCGCTAAAATAAGTCCAATGTTTTGCTTTGCATGCACTTTCTGCTGTTATTGTAAATTCATATTATTATTGTAACTATAAAAAATAAAATAATTGTTAAAAAAAAAAAGCCTATGGTATGCCACTTGATCTGGGCACTATTGAACAGTTCTGGTATTAGGAACGTTTCTAAAAAAAGTTGCTCTTAATCCGTACAATATGTGCCTGAATATTTCGACTGCTGCCAGATGTTCTTCTACAGCTCTTGCCTAATAATCCCCATTCTGTGCAATATCTCATTGTGTGAATCGTGTTCCCACCGTGTGTTCGTTCGACTGAATAAACCCCAAATTCAAATACAGTTTGTTAGTTGACTATCACTTGCATAACAAGTCGCTGCCCATTTCATTGGCTTTGTCTCTATTTAGGTGTCTGATGATATCCCACCTGATAATTATCCGCTAAAATCTTACACATGTATTTTATCATCTGTACCTATATTGTCATATTTATTTATTGTGTTGTATACATGTCTTGGGTGCCTATTTCAGCATTCAAAGGGGGGGGGGGCTAAAAACGTGTAGGAAAAGTGAGAGTTCGATGGTGTTTGAAAGTCGAAATGCGTTTTATTTTTATAAATAATTGTCACTGGAATCTATACGAGGATCTGACAAGGTTTGCACTTGTGAATGTGAATCAATATCAATGCCTACGTTTTATGGCAACCTAATAAAAAAAAAATTCAGTTGGTCACTGTGTTTGCCATCAAAGATATTGCTATTTTTGTGCTACTTTGAAGCACCAGGGTGACCAAGGTATATGTCAGCGACTGATTGTATAAGGGTTTAGCTGGAATTAAATAACTGTAATGGAAACGTAATTTAATATTACAAAAATACATTGGTTGGTCGTGTCTTAAAACTCGCAGTAGGCAAGTAGTGGGGTTTACCTACATGAATAATCAACCCTTATGTTATCTTTTTAACGCTTGCAATAGAAGTAAAGGCAATGTAAAATAATTTTCTTAAATGGAAGTCTACCCTTCATTTCTACTCAAAGTTACTGCTCTGAAAGTTACTGGGAAAATACTATATATATATATATATATAATTATTTGATAAAGCACCCATTTGTTCGAGTCAGTGTCGAGTCAGGATACACACCTGGACACACACATACACAAATTTACATACAAATACATATGTGTGTAGCTATAGAGAGATTGCAATATTCTGACTGATCAAGTGCAAATAGTGTAGGTTACATTTACCAAAAGAATTGTGTCAATCCCCATTTCTCTGAGGAATAAAACTGAGTTTGAGTCTCTAAAGAACTAACAATAAAAAAACGAACTCTTTTGGTGATTAAGGGAAATAATTACCCCCCAAAATGCTATTAACACACTAGCCGTCAAGCTTAAAACCATGTATTTTTTTAAACACCTAAAACTAATGGGTATAATTAAAATGGGACAAATATTTTATTGTACACATCCAAATGTACGTCTTCCTTTTGTGTAAAATTGCTATTGTTAGTTGCCTGCCTTTTAATATAGTTTTAAAATTTTAATATGTAATTTTAGCTGTAAACAAATGCACTGTTTTCACCCCTAACGTACCGAAAGGCACCTGTACCTTTAACTCCCAATGGCAATAATGCTAATAGGTGTTTTTACCACTGAATGTGTCTGAACACATCTGCAATAAAATTGCCAGTTGAAACTTAGTGAGTCACAAGACTTCCTAGTTTTTTTTAAGTAACAGTAAACTTAACTTTTTACCAGTAAATATGGACCTTCAGTACAGATGGCAGAGATAGAGAGACAGATAAATAGATTGTGTGTGTGACATACCTTGTGTGTTTGTTTGTGTGTGTGTGTACATATATTGTGTCTGTGTGTGTGTGTACATACATTGTTTGTGTGTGTGTACATACATTGTGTGTTTGTGCGTGTGTACATACATTGTGTTTGTGTGTGTACATACATTGTGTGTTTGTGTGTACATACATTGTGTGTGTGTGTACATACATTGTGTATTTGTGTGTGTGTGCATACATTGTGTGTTTGTATGTACATACATTGTGTGTGTGTGTGTGTGTGTGTGTGTGTACATACATTGTGTGTTTGTGTGTACATACATTGTGCGTTTGTGTGTACATACATTGTGTGTGTGTGTACATACATTGTGTGTTTGTGCGTACATACATTGTGTGTTTGTGCGTACATACATTGTGTGTGTGTGTGTGTGTACAAACATTGTGTGTTTGTGTGTGTGTATGTACATACATTGTGTGTTTGTGTGTACATACATTGTGTGTGTGTGTGTGTACATACATTGTGTGTTTGTGTGTACATACATTGTGTGTGTGTGTGTGTGTACATACATTGTGTGTTTGTGTGTGTGTACATACATTGTGTGCTTGTGTGTGTACATACATTGTTTGTGTGTGTGTGTGTACATGCATTGTGTGTTTGTGTGTGTACATACATTGTGTGTTTGTGTGTGTACATACATTGTGTGAGATAAAATTTAATTAGACGTTTAAATTTGAAGTTTTAAGACAAACAGACAGAATAAGAAGACAGTAGGTGACTAGATGGTAGAAGAAATGTAGCAGGTAAAGAGTCTGTTAATTACTAGTGTACTGGGGTCTTGGTGTTGAGCTGATATTTTTTGCACAGTAACTGTCACAACAGCCGTATGCCATAGGCCTAGCCTTAGGGATGTGTTACGTGTCTCAAACAGAAAACAGCTGCACACTAACTGGTTTTTACAAGTATTCGTAAATCGTTTTATTTAGTAACTTACCTTTGTGTCATGCAGCTTTACATGTTTGCTTCCAGGCATGAAGCACCTTATGTGTACTAATAGACACGATATAGATAGTTCGATAGACAGACAGACAGACAGATAGATAGATAGATAGATAGATAGATAGATAGATAGATTTGGGCAAAACAGTGATTCTGCGAGGATAGTTTTAAAGGAACAGTAACACCAGAAAATGAAAGTCTTATAAAGTAAAGAAAATATAATGTACGGTTGTGCTGCACTGTTAAAACTGGCATATTCGCATATTCAGAAAAACTACTATAGGTTATATAAACAAGCTGCTATGTAGTTACTATGGCCCATGGCAGCCATTCAGAGCTGAAAAAAGAGAAAAAGACACATAATGCACAGCAGATAAGCTCTGTAGTATACAATGGGATTCTACAGAATGTGTCTGTTATTTATTGTGTACCCCGTGCATGAATGGCTACACAACAGCTTGTTTATATAAACTGTACTTGTGTTTCTGAAGCAAATACACCAGTTTTACCAGTGCAGGGCAACAGAACATTGCATTGTCATTCCTTTCAGACACTTTCCGTGTCTGTTCCTTTAACTAGTTTGACCCAGGTTTACACTTATTACGAACTGACCAGGAGACAAGTGGTGGAGCATTTCAGCCATGTACAATTAATTACCTTCAATTGTTTCATCAAGGGCAGAGTTCTTGGCAGGCTGAGTGTAAGAATCCTGGATGTTTACGACATTGCCACCATGAATGTAGTGGGGTCTGTGTGTGGCTGCGGACCACATCCTACCTGCTTTTATCTTCATTGATTCCATATGATTTCAGACTTAAAGCAAAGGTCTGCAGAGAACCTTTTCTGTTTTTTTTTCCTCATCGTTTGAATTGTTCACAGCTTGCACTGTCAGTTTAGTAGCATGGCTTGATCCAATTAAGTATAATTCTCCCACTTGGTAGCATTATTATTTTCCACGCCATGCCACTAGTGGCTATTTTGCTGCAATGCCAGTTTTGCTTTACACTTAGGCGTAATTTCCTAATCTTTGTTTATGGCTGCAGGCTGTAGCTGTTTTGATGGCCCCTAGACCCATGCTTAGGAAGTAATTACAGTGTAGGAGTGGGGGAGAGTGGAAGCTACTTAAAAGCATCACACTGAAAGCCATAAAACGCAAGAATGTAGTAATGCCAGAGTTGTTGGATAGAATATAATCACATATATTCCCAAACTGCTTTTTTTTTGTATGCAGAATACCTGTCTGGCAGTTTAGATATGGTGGATAGTAAATTTTAGCAGCACCCATGCTCATGCTATCTGACAAAAACCCACATTATTCCTGAATATTTTCTTGTGTCCACAGAGATTTAAAACAGTTGTTTCTCTCCAGATTTTTAAGACATGGCAGTAAATGACATCTGTGGTAAAGGATAGCCGTGTGCACATCCACCATAGCGGGCACAATTATAAAATCACCAACCTGTGTCCGTGGAAAAAAAAAATAATGTGTAATGAGAGGAGACCAGATTCTGCGTTGTTTGGTCTTTGCGCACAGATCGCGCTCTGTGAGTCAGAAATTGGTGCATATTGATTGAGTGAAAATGCCCGAATGCTGGATTTTATATCCAGTGTCTATTTCCCATTTGTACAATGATGGGTTAGATATGGGATGAGAGAGGAGAGTGATTGTGTGATGATGGATTAGATAGAGGAAAGGGAGAGTTAAAAAGAGAGACAGAGGCTGTGTGTTGGCATGGTAGGGGGAGAGACAGAAAATGTATTGATGGGTTACATGGAGCACTGAGCTAGGTAGATAAACAGGCAAACTTATAAGATCCCTGGTATCTACATACAGTTAATTTTATCAATCAGAAAGAAATTAATGAATGTGATATTAACGTGATATTAATTGCTTACAAAAACAGTGAATATACCTTCAGTTATTGGACTATATTCTGCCTATTCGATATCATTTGTCCGTTTCAAAGTCCGGCTCTACTATTGTTGGTTAACAGTTGGAATTTGTGTTGAAAGCAAATCATTTTTAACAGCTGCGTTAGAGATGTTCACATTTTGGGTCTAAAGTGTTTTATTTCCTGTATGTTTATTTATTTGAATGAATATTTAAAATATGACGTTGTCTGGCTCTTATATGGTAGGTTCGTTTTTCTCTTGTGTATACAAAAGTTTAGCTGCACTGCTCCATTTTGGGGGTTGGGGAAAATCCCAGACTGCTGCGCCTTTCACAGTTTATGGTGGTCAGGAAATTGACATTGGTCAAATTCAAGTGCTTTGACTCTCCATCTGTCTCAGGGCCAAACGTAGCAGTCAGCTAGCGAATCCTTTATTTTAACTTGCTCTCAAAACAATTCAAGGAACACACTCAGATATATAGACGATACCGTGTTGTAACGGTGGAACTTTTGCAATAGGTATTCTGCCAAGATACTTTTAATGGTTTATTTTGTTTGTTTTATATCCAGATGCACCTCTACAACAATGCAAGTTGATATGTTAAGCTCTTTTTCTCATATTCGATATTGTCGCTGTCTGGTTTGTAATGGATGAGAGACTACAGGATCTAACGACTGCCATAAACCATTGCTTAAGGTTATTAGTTTGTATCAATTCTATCAAATACCAAACTGAAACACAAGTGACACTTTAATTAAAACTTATGTGCTCCAGGCGATGGATCATATATAAAACTATCAGTATTATACAGTTTATATATATATATATATATATATATATATATATATATATATATATATATATTATACAGTGTAGTAAATGTATACATGAATAACACAAATTTCTAAATGCACACAAAAAATGCTACACAAACACACGCAGGCATTTTATTAACATGTATTTCTATGGCTCCATGAACAGTAACTTTGCATGTGGGAGTTGTCATAGGTATTTGAGTTGTCATATTCACATAGATATATTCGTAAGGAAAACAAACAGGTTTTAATACTCGGATCCCCGAAATGAAGAGCTAAAGCAAGAGGAGAAAAAAAAGCTGCTAAACGTAGGGTTTATTATTTGTGAAACACAAGACTCAAAACGCAATAAATTTGCATTTTTTTTTTAGCTAACCCTTTTTAAAGCTATAATAAATGATTTCTCCATTCACCACTTCCACTGTAATGTTGTTATTCCCAATAATAGAAAATAACAAATTGAGATCTACGCTTCCAATTTTCGGAAATGGCGAAGGAAAATATAAGCATGTGAGTATATATCTAGTTGTGTGTTGTGCGTTTCATTTGGTAGACTTCTTGGTTATACCATACATTTCCCTACTGCAGTTGATATAAATATACAGAGTTCTTTTTTCTTTTATAGCAAAAGGCTATACGTATATCTATTTAAATTCACTTGGGTGCATTTTAATACGTGGCTCTTTGTAACAAATTAGAGAGCAATATTTAAATATATTTCTGTCACTTACAATCTCACTTATGTAATTAGTGTTTGTTTTATGTTGAAAAAACAATTTGTGTTTACTGTCCTTATAGAATATATAAGCTAGAACTACGAAATAATAAGGCCTGCTTTGAGATATATATATATATATATATATATATATATATATATATATATATGTATGTATGTATGTATATATATATATATATATATATATACCCGTCTATACCTCAATTTAGACCATGGTATGTGGTAACTGATTACTATATACCTAAAGTGTATGGTGGAAATGAGTGAGTGTGTAGAAACAAAGAGGACGGTCTGTTGTGAGTAATATCTGGACTAAAGGGTCCTGCTATGAAAGTGCCCCAGAACAATGCATATGAGGACAGATCAATTCTCCAAACAGCGTTTTTATGGAATACCAGACAATTTACACATAGAAAGCATACATATGGTATAAGCACAGTTTCAGATGAATCAGCAATTAAGAGAATAAAATAATTCTTGTATTGTGGAAAACTTCTAAAGATTGTCAGACAAAAAAAAAAGTGGAATAAAATAATTGTCCTAAGTAATGTTCCATGTCAGAATAAATAGTCGCATTGGTGAAAACATATTTGGATTTCTACTCCCGACTTTTACTTGTGAGATGTTGAACTTGTAAAATAGTGTTCTTGGACCGTTGGTTGTACTTTTACTGTGATTATAAAAATATAAGAGAGGCAGATCTAGTTTCATCTTAGGTGCCTCCTGAAGTCTAAAGCCTTGATTTTGTCATGTTAAAGCCTGGCTTATCTTAAGGTCCATACCTCCCCGGAGTTGAACTTGATTTATTTCATGGTTGACATAAAAAAAAAATATCTACAAGAAGGCAATTAGTTATTGCAAGGAGTCTGTTAATTACTTTCTTTCTAAGAATACACCACCTTGAACGTAGCGTGAATCGTATACAGATGTAATAGCTCTGTGCTTAAGCTGGGTTTTACAAATGTTTGAAGATTTAGTGACCCCCAAAAACCTGCATTGCTCCTAGCAATTGTATTTGATCTCTTCTGTAAAGATTTGCAGTGTGTGCCCCTCAAAGTTGACGCATTAGGTGGGAAAAATGAGAGTCACCTTATTTCTAGTGAGTGCAAATCCCCCTGACAGGGGGGTAGGGAGGGGGGTCTAGAAAGCAGAGACCAAATTGCAAACTTCAAAAGCCCCCCCCCCCTTTACTCCCTCCCAGCCACCCCTTGAAATGATCCTTACACTGCTTTTTCTTCTCAATGCTCACAAGGGGAGTGCCTAAAAGAGAGAGAGAAAAAAAATGAATACAAATCTGCAATTGATTTTCATAATGTTTCTGCGGTGTTTGAAAACCAATCGTTTTTGAACCTCTCTCAGATCTTACCTAAGTGAACCCTCCTACGCATCTAAGTGCTCCGGGACTGATATATGGCAAATATCTACTTGGGCATCACGTGCTCCTGGGGAGAGACTAAGACGGACAGCGCGTCATCCAGCCATCCCAAATTTTTCCCCCTCTGCAGATCGCCTCAAAACATCTATCTATAGAGCCAGAAAGGGAGAAAGATGTTTAACTCGGTTAACCTGAGCAACTTTTGTTCGCAATCGCGCAAAGAGAGGAGTGCTGAATTTGGAGATCGGACAGGCTGCACTTCCAACCTGTACCTCCCCAGCTGCACCTACTATGTCCCTGAATTTTCTACTGTCTCCTCTTTCCTGCCCCAGGCCCCTTCTCGTCAGATCTCTTATCCGTATTCCAGCAACCTTTCCCAGCCAGTGCGGGAGGTTTCCTATGGTCTAGACCCCTCCAGTAAATGGCACCCTAGAAGCAACTACGCCTCCTGCTACCCTGCAGCTGAGGATCTGATGCACAGAGAGTGCCTCCCTCCTTCTTCTAGCATGACCGAAATGCTAATGAAAAACGAAAGCGTGTACAGCCATCACCACCACCACCACCATCACCAC
>CM044434.1:135351182-135366613 GCA_024363595.1 Xenopus borealis | reverse complement strand
AAATGCTAATGAAAAACGAAAGCGTGTACAGCCATCACCACCACCACCACCATCACCACCTCCCCAACTCCAACCACCCTACAACCGGCTTCTACTCCAGTATGAGCAAAAACTCTGTGCTGCCCCAAGGGTTTGATCGCTTCTTTGACAATGCTTACAGTGGAACAGAAAGCCAGGGAGAGGACTGTGTTCCCAAGAGCGATGGCAAGATGGACAGTGACCCCCAAACCGGCGCTCTGTCATCCGGAGCCGAGCAGGGACTAGACCCGGAAGATGAAGAGGAAAATACAAACCCAGGCTCTGCAGCCTCTTCCTCTTCTGTCACCAATAAGGAAGGAAACAAGAGCAGCAATTCCAGTAGGTAGAGCCTTGCTCAGTATCCCAGGCAGCAGCAGTGCATGGGGGGAGGTTAGGGGGCTAGTGCGGTGTTTAGTCGGTCACGTTTTATGTGGAGTTTTATAAGCATTCAAAGGATTTTATTAAACCTACAAAAGCTCTTTATTCAGACGAGAGACGTTTTACGATGGGAAAGCTCTTTGGAGGAGAAAAGGGAAGCGCTCAGAGGCAGTGGAGTCACAAACAAACAAGGGGATTTTTATTCAAATCGTTGATTTTTCTTTCTTTCTTTTAAGGGGGAGGGGGATGCAGATTGCAGCCCCCATGGCAAATATTCACTTTGATCATGAACTTCTAGGGGTGTTTTAACTGGGTTTTTGTTTGTGGGTTCTGGAGGTGAAAGGGACTTGGACAGAACATAACCTAGGCTTCTTTTTTCATTCAGTTTTACTTCTTGGTTTTTCTTTTTCTTCTAAAAATAGCCATGCAGATCATCTTTGTCCTTAGGTTAATGGGCCTTTAAGACACACTGGTATATATTTATGTGTGTGTGTTGTGTATGATGCATGCATGTGCCTGTTTACATTGTTCTTCACCAAAACATTCATTCATTTTGTTATTTCATTAATTTCTTTCTGAAGCCAATATTTATACACATTGGAAACACACTACACGTTGTGTTATTTGTGCCTGTATTAATCTGAAAAGGAAGACTGCCTTAAATACCTTATTTTCACCCCTTTATGTATATGCTTACTGTAAAGTAAATGAAGGTTCACACACGTGTTGTGATGCAATGCCTGCATGGGGATAAAGGCAAATGTACACACTCGTTGAGTATATTTGCAAAAATAAATGCCTATTTGGAGATGAAACTGCATCAAATGAAAGAGGGATATAGATATACATACAAATACAGGAGATCCTCTCCACTCAACCCATTCTCAAAATATCAAGGACACTGAAACATTTTGTGCCTTAAGCTACTAAAATAAAAGCCTATTTGCCTATTTGGAGATGAAACTGCACCCAATGAAATATATATATATATATATATATATATATATATATATCCTCTGCACTCAACCCATTTTCAATATATTATTTTTACTAAAAATACCTTACCCTTTAAATAAAACATGGAATGCTTGTCCATATATTAATATATATTAAAGCTGGCCAACTACTTCACAAAAAATATATAAATATATGTACATATGTGTGTGTGTGTGTGTTTATATATCTGAATATATGCTATTGTGTATTTGGCCATGTTTCAGTATAGTATAGACACAGACGCATATAGATGAGTAGACAAAGAGATGGATAGCCAGTCACACTGCAGACATGCTACATAGTCATTGCAATAAGATATACACTGTTGTGCGAGTGAAAGAAAATGTAACAGAAGGTTGTTTTATAACTATAATCAAATTGTTTTTCAATGGGCGTTGTGCATTTTACCTATAAATATCTGGCTTGTGTACATTTTGTAGGTACTATATGCACTTCAGAATTGTATCCAGGTAATGAGTCCATAGGGCTCATGTATGAGGAAGCAGTATCCTAATCCAGTGTTAGTGCTTAAGATCTGTTTTTATCATTTTAAGGTGCTCCTCGTACAAGGAAGAAGAGATGTCCCTACTCTAAGTTCCAGATCCGAGAATTGGAGAGGGAGTTTTTCTTCAATGTGTATATTAACAAAGAGAAGAGGCTTCAGTTGTCCAGAATGCTGAATCTCACTGACCGTCAGGTTAAAATTTGGTTTCAGAACAGAAGAATGAAAGAAAAAAAACTGAGCAGGGACAGACTGCAGTACTTTTCCGGGAATCCATTGCTGTGAACTTGCTCTTTTTTTGTGTAAAATCATGCACTGTACCTGTGGAAAGGGGATCTTACAGCATGGCTTTCCTCTGAGTCCTCGATTATGCTCAGAGTCTGAGCCTTCTCTCTTCCATGTTTCTATATGAACATTTCTATATGAACATTACCAGGTAACAAGGTAACAAATGTACCTTTTTTCCAGGAGCACTTGGTGTAAATGAAACCATTTATAGACAGATATTGACTTTTTTTTTTTATTTAATGTCGAAGAAGTGGATTTCTGCAGAGCTAGATCATCCAGTTAAAATCTACAGCTGTGAAAACAATGCTATCTCGGCATTGTTTTTAGAGCCAAAAAGGACGCGCCAATCACAATGAAGATAATGGCCAAAGTTTCTATGATGAATCAGTGAATAATATCTGGAAGTGCTTGTGTCTGAGTGTGTGAGTGGTGAGTGTGTGTACATTTGTAAATTGCCTTTCCTCTCCGTCACTGTATACATTGCCTTTAGCACTCAGCATCCAAAAACATCCTTCTATTTAATATCAATGCTATGTATATTTTATATGTACAAAGTGCAGCTATATCTGTGAAAAGGGTGCTGTTGCAGTTGGGCCTTTAAACACATCAAACATAAGCTTGTGTGTGTATATATATATATATATATATATATATATATATATATATATATATATACAACACATACGCACACAAACTGTGTATTTATTTCTTTTTATATCGCATTGGTATGTGAGTTCTAATATGTTTTAAATTTACTTCCCCTTTAACACGATGTTTAATATTATGGTTTTAATTGCAATCTCCTATTGATGGTTTATTGGGGTCCCAGTATTATGGGAGGTGCTTGGAGAACTTTAAATATCCCCATATAATCAGAAGACAAAGCAGGGCGAGCCCGGTGGATGGATGAGTGCAATACTTTGGGAATACTAACTGACTAGATGCCATTCTACTTTCTTATAATTTGTTTGGCCCCAACAAAATGTTACTGTACTGTGTCCTCCTCATGCCATTGTTGCTGACTGTAATTCATCATATTTCATCGTTGCAGGGGCAACAACAACAGAACAATTAATACAAAGATGATGCTGTTTTTGTTGTTGCTGTTGTTTGAGAATAGTTTCGACTTGTAAAGCCATTTCATTAGAATCCCGGCAATGTTATACACATAAGCACAATTAATTCCTTTATGATAGGATAATAACCATCTAGATAAATGATGGATGCTAATCCTCCCATAGATCAAACTGTTAATGAATAAAGACTTCCACATATCAGCAACGTTTCATGCATGTATCTTTCTGTATTAATAAATAAACAAGTCCTCTTTTATTATGGATTCTGTTACAATTTAATTACACATTCATGTGATTTCATATTATAGCTTCGACTATTATGAGCTGCAGGAAACCTTTTGCTGATGCTTCTGTTAAATACGAAATTGTTACTCTGCTGTCATTCATTTCTGTGCGATTTACACAATGCAGGGATTGTGGTGCAGCCTAGTGGGAGATGCCAGATCTAAGCAGAATATCTTAACCACAAAGTTCTCATTAATGCAGCTAGTAAAGCAAGTTGCACGATGGCTAGGCCACTGGGTAAATGTATACAGAGATATTATAGGGGTTGGTTTCTCATAAAACAAATCGCAAACAAGTGAGGATTTAAACAGCTGTTGCCGATAGTTTATTTGCTTACTATGTGGATTAGCGAAAATATTCTGCACACTATATGCTGCGCATCAAACCAACCTCAGCTATTTCTTTAAATGAAAGTGTCATTCACAGTGTAGTATAGCCTGTGTGACAGATAGAGACAGAGTGAGAGAGACTAGATAGATTATATATATATATATATATATATATATATATATATATATATACGAGAGACAGACAGATAGATTCGATAGATAGATAGATAGATAGATAGATAGATAGATAGACAGACAGACAGACAGACAGACAGATAGATAGATAGATAGATGGATGGATAGGAAGATAGACAGATGATAGATAGATAGATAGATAGATAGATAGATAGATAGATAGATCGATAGATAGACAGACAGACAGACAGATAGATAAATGGATGGATAGGAAGATAGATAGATAGATAGATAGATAGATAGATAGATAGATAGATAGATAGTAGCGATAAAGAAAATGATTGTATGCAAATAAAGAATTTAAGAGAATATGATAAAATTATAGGTCTTGATATTAACTAGTATTTGGATATATACATGCATGTTCACACTGGCAATATTTTTAGTTTCAAACAATGATAGAGAATGAAGTTATAGGTTGAAAGAAAATACTAAAATGTTGTTAAAAGAGCCCAAATGTACAAGGGCTAATTCCAGTAACAGCTGAGGATTCTTGGACAAAAGAGAGCAGTCTAGACAATGTCATAAAATCTGCACAAAAACAGCTTATTTTGTCTCAATGACTCTGCAGGGCCATATACACAGGCTTCCGCTGTAAACAGTAAACATGTAGCAAAGTGTCTGTGAGGGAATATAGGAGGGAGATCTCACCCCCCCAACACAATTTTATTCTTTGCTTGTCATTCCCTTTCTTCTCATTCTTATATCTCCAGCCCAAGTTACAAAGAATCTGGTGGACTAGTTCAAAGTTTCCTAGAGGTAAAATGGAATGTTAGTTGTAAAACTCAAGTTTATGGACCATGTGGGAGTTTAAAGCACTAGTAGGTAGCAGAGCCAAAAAGGCGTTTAACCCTTTCCATCGTGGCTTATCATAGAAGGCAATAAGCTCTTACCAAATCCAACCGGGCACAGGATGAGGTTACACTTGTTTGGGGCAACTAAATAAACCGCAGGCCGGCGAAAAGGTGGGGGAGTTCATGTTAGTACTTTAATTTTATATGTCTGCTTGGGAGTGTGTTCTGTGTTGGTGCCCTTTTCCAAAATGTTTCTAAAGACCTCAGTGAAAAGAAAAGTTTAAGTAACTTCAGTTGTGTTATGTAACCTTACGCTTGGCCATCAGAAACTATATAATCCATAAAAAAAAAAATCAGAATTTTTAGACGTCTTTGAACTTCAGTAGAGTCAAGGCCATTGTCCACACCCGTTGTAATAAAGTGGGATATAAAGGCCCGCCAACCGAGCATGTGAAAGAAACAGGGGGACTATTTAAATATGCAATTTCTTTTTTTATTTTTTATTTATTTATTGTGGTTTTTTTCAACAAATACATACATAGTATCATCATATATTTCTCTAAGGAGTGAGATCTAGTATTTTCTATAGATCTAACGAAATATGCAATTTCAAGTCAAGGGTGGTGTTTATAGAATGTTAATATGGTGTTGGTTTGAACAAGAAAGTGATGCTGGGGAGGCGGGCAGGGGTAGCCAAGGATTAAAGGATTAAAAAGACAAACATTTTTTTATTATTGTTGTGATTTTATTTGCACTTATATATATATATATATGTTAAAGCGTAACTTTGATATGAACAATTTACTGTATTATTACTCCAATGATCACAAACGAAAACTCATGCTGAAGCCTCTTACAATTGAATTTCATGGCATGTGTACAAGGTACAATATTATTCCTGATTATTTGTGGCGAGGGATTGGGGATGGAAGTTCAGGGGCGAAGCAATGCGATTAAATGACTTGCCATTAGGAGTTTCCATTGAGACGCAAAACAAGTACCTATTCTTTCCCGTGATCCCCAGCAACAGTTCCACTCCTTGTGCAGTTTCTGTAGTCATGAAATACATCTGAGCTGTTTCTGGGAGAGATCTTTAATTGTCTTGCTCCCTACACTAAATTGTCCAGCTCCTAAACACTCTATTATTTGCTTCTGGCACAGGCTCTTTACTGTGCTTTGTCTTCTGCTCATTTCTGCTATTTGGCCAAAGCAAGCAGACTGGGCACAAGACAAAAAGACACACACACACACACACACACCTACACTCACACACCTACACTCAAAACGACAGTCATTCAGTTGGTCGCTCATTGCTACTCTGGGGTTGTGTGAGGTGTAAAACTTGGCTGAGTCAGTTTAGTCTGTTGCTGTGGTCAGGCTGTTCTAGATACAACAGGCTCTTTGGGAATATCAAGCAGCACTTGAGGTTTGCTTGGAAATCAGACTGGAAGTGGCAGTCCTGCAGGAAGGAACAGACGCAGTGGCTTTGGCAAATGGACTTGGAGACGGAAATGGGCGAAATGGGGGGGGGGGGAGTATCAGCTCTTGGGGACCCTCTGCACACACTCAGGACTGCAGCAAGAGCCTGTTCATGGCTCTTTAAGAGGACTAACAACAAGAATCCCATCCTCCTCCTCCTGCCCTGTGTATCATTTCAGTGAATCTGTATGTTCCGTGGAGCTCCGCTTTCCAGACTCTCTGAGGCTAAATTCCTCATCTGCTTTCGTTTGTGTTGTTTCTTCTTCAAGCTTCAATCCCAGCTTAAGCCCCTACATCCTATACAGCCTGTTATATGTGGACACTAGTGGGGTAAAGCATTGGTTTGTATGAGACGCACAGACTCTATTCTCTCCTGCCGCCGGTAGAAGGCACTCAGGTGCCCCTTCTCTCCTTATTCTCTCCCTTCTCTCATTCGCCTCAGCAACTTGAACTTACACAAAGGCTTTGGCCTGTTACATCTACTGCGTGTTTCATACACAATATTAAATTCAGCAGCTTTTGCAGTTGTTGTAAAATGTGTCTTCATTATTACACCCAGAGTCGTGCACTTTGTAATCTAAAAATATCTAATATTAATCAATGTACTTGCAGGTTTGTAAATAGAGCTATTGTATGTGAATGTTCATCTCTTTCCTGGTTTTTGCTTATTCTTTATGCATATGTCGGTGCAAGTACGTGAGTGTGTGGCTGTTTACAAGCACAACTACCCAAGCAAAACGCTTGCTGCTTTTCTGATTTAACACTATGAAGATGGCCTTCACTTTTCTCGGCTTCCAGTATCTTCTTGTAGGTAGTTTGAAGTTTATGAGCATTATCACAGATTTTTCTGTGCATGATGTACTTTAGGGTTTCTATGTTTTGCGCCTATAGCGGTTTGGAAATAATTCCAGCGATTTAGCTTATTTCTTTTTTTTCTTTTTTATGAATAGTGACAAAAATAACATAATTTAACAATACTCATTTCTTGTTAACCCTTTAGGAGGTAGAGAATAAGTATTGAAATTATTCCATGGGAGATTTTTCTCTGCTGTATCTTCGATGTTTTAAACTCAGGGTTGGCTACTAGCAATACTACACACGTGTATCCACTCTCACACGAATACACGCAGCAAGTTCGAAGAAAGAAAATGACTACGTACCATATTTTTATATAAACCGCAAGAATTATTCGTTTCTCTGTAAGCACAGGCTTAATTTGGTGGTTTCAGCGTTTATAACCGCATTTAATGTGTGGTTTTGTTGATTAAAGGAATTACTTGTGACGCCTGAAATTATGTTATCCGTGTCTTATCAAAACTCTCCTGATTTAGTACTGGTCCCTGAGTAGTAATTACTGGATAGATAGATAGATAGATAGATAGATAGATAGATAGATAGATAGATGATGTATAAATAGATAGATAGATAGATAGATAGATAGATAATAGATAGATAGATAGATAGATAGATAGATAGATAGATAGATATATAGATATATAGATGATGTATAAATAGATAGATAGATAGATAGATAGATAGATAATAGATAGATATATAGATGATGTATAAATAGATAGATAGATAGATAATAAATAGATATATAGATGATGTATAAATAGATAGATAGATAATGGATAGATAGATAGAAGATAGATAATAGATAGATATAAAGATGATGTATAAATAGATAGATAATAGATAGATATATAGATGATGTATAAATAGATAGATAGATAATATATTTGATTTTATATACAGTAATAACTGCGCCTTATTTAAAACAGCAGGAGTCGCGAAAAGGGAATATTAATTAATGTTCACAAAAGTCACCTATAGTGCACATTATAATGAATTTAAAAATAATATAATGAATTCAAAAACAAAAGAGTTCCTAGTATTGCGCACAGCATAACATAATGCTTAACAGAACTATGGAACATGGTGTTTTCTAAGTGTTTATCTAAAACTTTTTTACATACATTTTTCTATTAACTTAAAATTTCTGTATAAAAGCCTGAAAATTGTATTCAGATATTACGCTCTTCTTTCGGTATTGGATTAATATCTATCTATCTAAATAGGGAAGGGGGAATGATTGATTTAATTACCTTTATATATTTTTATTAATTTCATATTGGTTGTTTTATATATATATATATATATATATATATATTTTTTTTTTTTTTTTTTTTTTTTTTTTTTAAATGATTGACTTCTACCTCCAAACTACTGAACTAGTAGAAATCCGTGTTCGGGTATATTAATGATAAATAAAAACATTATTAATAAATAAATAGGTAATTAAAAAATAATAATAATAGCAGAACTACGAAATATGTTGGCGCAATAAATACATGTTAATAATAATAATAAAAATAATAAAGAGATGATAGCTAGCTAAATAGATAGATACTCGTGTATTTTTGGTAGGAGTGTGTGTCTGTGAATTTCGTGCTGTACCTGAACAAGAGGCAGAATACCATTGTGGAAGCAATATCAGAGTATGCCACAAAAATACAGAAATAGGGAGGAGCTATATGAGCCAGGAGTTTACTTCTCACTTACTGTGTGGCTATTTTATGTTTAGTGCGTAGATTCCCTGTGTCTCTTCAATGTATGTGTGTGTGATTCAATGTATATGTATGTGAGTGTTTGTATGTATATAATGTATCGTGATTTTGGGCAGTGGCACAGTTTGTCATCCTGCACTGTACATAATGGAAATAAAGGTATTTTATTCTGCACAAAGAAATATGATCCTCATACAATTCTGAGATTTCAATTACCAAAAAAAAAAAATGTAAGCAGGAAATAAGCACTAGGCTTTATTTTTGTTTAAAGACAGTTTTCGGTTTCTAGCACAACATCTTACGGTGTAGGTTTTACTAAAATTGTTCTGTAATGATATTTCTTCTGAACCCCTGATACGGTTATTCGATGTGGATGGTAATAAATCACATTTATGCAGCAATTTGGGCGAGAACTGGCAGGAAATGGACCTTCACCTCCATTGTGGCTGCTGGACTTGCACTAAAGATAATAGCATGTCCAGTGTCATTTAAGCTTATAGGAACTGAGATCAAAAGGGGGGGAATTTCATATCTTAATCCCCCCAAATAAATTTCTGGACTGCTGTTAGGATAGGTATGTTTTTTCAGACATCTTTATTTTGTGTTATTCGCTTTCCAGTGACAATGAAGCTAATGATAGTGGGGAGACATGTGTAGGTTATAGCAGACAGAAACCTAGAGTAGTATTGAACGTGGGATTGAGCTGCACATTTCCAAAGACCTACTGGTGTCAGATTTCCAGAGCTGCATCTGCTCCCCCCTATTCTCTGGTAAAGCTATTAATATTTAAATCAGAACCTTCAATTGCCCAAGAAAATGTCGTGTTAGTCAGCACAAGGCACTCTTTCTGGAGGGAAAAGAAACACATTCCTAACCCTCTGGATTTTTATGGCTTTTGTTCGTATTTATTTTCTGTAATTAGAGCAAAGCAGTTGTCCCAATGGGGGTTCTACTTAGGTTGATGAATTTTATATCTTCCCTCTTTAATGACCCATGTTTATCATAATTCTAATTATTTTTAACTTTAAACAATATCCGGTCTCCTGGAGACAATACTAGGGTTTTAATGGCCCTTACCATCAAAAATATAATAAAGTGAAAAATGTGAGGTTTTATTAATGTGATTCTGGGACTTAGATGTTTACTATCTATCTATCTATCTATATATTCACCAGTGACAGATAGATAGATAGATAGATAAATAGATGATAGTGATAGTCTATGATGATAGTGATGATAGTGATAATCTATCTATCACTGTCATCTATCTAATTATGTATCTATCTCTATCTATCTATCTATCTATCTATCTATCTATCTATCTAATTATCTATCTATCCCTATCTATCTATCTATCTATCTATCTATCTCTCTCTCTCTCTCTCTCTCTCTCTCTCTCTCTCTCTCTCTATCTATCTATCTATCTATCAATACTATCATCTATATATCCATCCATCACTGTATGTCTATCTATCTATCTATCTATCTATCTATCTATCTATCTCACCTTGGATTATTCCATGTTGCTTTCTATGCAACAACCTAAAAGTACATTTTCTGTAGCTTTCTATTCATCTTTTGCTGTATTTCAGCATCTGCCTGACTACAAGTGTTGCGCCACATATCATTTTGGTTTTATATAAGACCAGTCCATTATATTTAATTGTCTACCTTTCTGTCTCATTTATGCAAAAGTTAGTATGCACAAAAATTATTATTATTATTTTTTTTAAATTTTTGCGTTTTAATTCATGTTATGCAACAAATGGCAACTTTGGATTATGCGTTTTAGGACAAGTGAGTACAACAATCCAGTGCATCCAAATATTTCTGGGTGTTTGGAAAAGAATGACGATGTCGGACGTCTAATCTGTGGAAGAAATGGCAAGAATAAATATTTTGCAATAAAAAATAAAAGTCTTTGCGTGGATTATGCCACATGCAAAGCAGTGGTCAGTGAATACACACAACATTCTTATTAAAATTCGTCCAAGTATTAAAATGATTGGCATTTACATTATGCAAATTGTACCCTAAATAAATATACTTGCCATCCTGCAAGGAGAGAAAATGATTACACTGCTTATAGAATACAAATAATAATAGGAAAGTGAAATAATATATATATCTCATGGTCTTCCATTCCATCGCCTATAAATTAAAATATATTGGTAGCTATACCAGGCTTTATCCCCAGCGTATAAATATAATGTGGTATTTTCTTTGGATCTCGTAAAATCGAACTATTTTCTCCCAGACTATTTTGGAAAGGAAACAAACACAAATAGAGGCAATAAAGAGTGCAATGGCTTTAGAAACCAAATGGCGTTTTAAAGAGAAGGTTTTACTGTGTTCTATAGGTGAAATGAACATGCCATATACAGTTTAGGGTCTAATCAAGCGGAAACCTGCCTTTGTAAGAAAACAGAATCATAAAAGGATAAAAAGAAGTTTCCACCAATTGTGCAGTTTCACTAAATAGGTGTCCAAGAATTTCTCACGTGACAGCACCCAACAATCAGGAAGCTTTGTGCAAAATATTTGGTCTCGTTTTACATACTGAAAACTTTATTATTCAACTTGGCGTTGATAAAGCTGTGTCCTTGATACTGAACTGTGTGTTTCTGTTCGTTTATTCCTTGGTGATACTATAGAGAAACGGTTCTTGCTTTATGTGCCCTCTCCGCTGCATTCCCTTTATTGCAGGAATCTAAATAGAAATATTAAATCATCACCCACATTGAACATGCACATCTTTAATCGAAACAAAAGAACAATTTATGAAGGTGAAACGCTCTAATGGCCTTGCATCCACGCATCCTAGCGGTTTCTTTAAAACAATGTTATATATAATGTTAAATATATATATATCAGCTGTGAATTGTAAGCAAATTTAATGTCTGCATTTGAAGACGATAATAAACTTTCACATATATTGTTGTAACTACCTATTCATAAAATAAAATAAAAAATACAATTAAATATATCACATATACGCTCAGTATTTACTATTATTTTGGTTATTACCGTTTTACCTTCAACAAATGTAAATATTTGCATACAAATTCGACTACATTGTTTTTTTTCGTGTGCCCTGCTCCACAGAACCCCATACACTATATCCAAATTAAACTCCAGTTATATATGTGAAGCCAGGTTTTCCTGTTTTTACATTTAAGTCATATATAAAATAAGCCTACCTTGACTCGTGAATATATGTATAAACCACATAGATAGATAGATAGATAGATAGATAATAGATAGATAGATAGATAGATAGATAGATAGATAGATAATATATATATAGATAGATAGATAGATAGATAGATAGATAGATAGATAATATATAGATAGATAGATAGATAGATAGATAGATAGATAGATAGATAGATAGATAATATATAGATAGATAGATAGATCGATCGATCGATAGATAGATAGATAGATAGATAGATAATAGATAGATAGATCGATAGATAGATAGACAGACAGACAGACAGACAGATAGATAGATAGATAGATAGATAGATAGATAGATAGATCGATAGATAAATATCTGTATAGGGTTTCTACATTATGCATCAAATGAATGCACACGACTTAAGCTACAAGTAGACACACAGCACTGGTTGATTGCATTCGTTTTTCAGAATTAAAGAGAAAGGGCTACATGAGGGTCACATTAAAGTTTGGTGTTTTCAAGCAAGCCAAAAACGAAAATACTTTGCAGTGGTAACATCAAAAAGCGGATTAAACGATAATCTATATATGTATATATTTTTTATTATTATTTTACTTGCCTGTATGTGAGCTTTACCTTTGGCAATGCCCTCTCCTCCTTGGACCTGCGTTGAATCAATGGTAAACAAACTGCACTACATCCTTTGTTCAACTTTAAGGTCCCTGCTTCTATACCTCCGAAAATCAGATAGATGGCGCTGTTACTCCACGTTTATTTTCCTCCTTTCGACAACTTGACCCCTATGACGTCACCCGCGTCTGAATCACCAAGGCCATTTTCAATCCTCATTGGCTTGGCAGTCACGTGGCGGGGGGGGCCAATGCGTGGATAATT
This sequence comes from Xenopus borealis, assembly GCA_024363595.1. Taxonomy (NCBI): domain Eukaryota; kingdom Metazoa; phylum Chordata; class Amphibia; order Anura; family Pipidae; genus Xenopus; species Xenopus borealis. The sequence continues at coordinate 135,353,628 of CM044434.1, read as the reverse complement.
ATGGTGCTGATATTTTTCCCTTAAAAAAAAAAAAAAAAAGATGTCAGCCACTGGCTGTAGTATTCCTCTTTTAAAAAGCCCTGTGTGAAAATGTCATGTCCCAACAATGTGACTCCTAACTCGTTTTTGATGGACTCGTTGGCCGGCAGCTGCAGAGGAGACAATTATTCCAGCGACCAAGGGATGTATATGCAGCAGACTGGCAGCGATTTCAGCTGTGGGATGATGAGAAACTGTGGAATTGTCCCGTCTCTTTCAAAAAGGGACGATGTGAATAATCCTGGCTTGTCTCTCAGCTCCTACCCTTCTTATCTCTCTCAACTGGACAATTGGTGTGACCCCAAAAATACTTACAGGATTGAACAACCTGTTGCAAGGCAGCTCTCATCCTGCTCTTTCCCTACCAATGTCAAGGAGGAAAATGTTTGTTGTATGTACAATACTGATAAAAGAGCGAAAAATGCCACCGAGGCTGCCCTCTACCCAAACCAGATGCCAGAGACTCGCCCAAGTGACCATGAAGTTCCTGTGCCCAGTTACTACCGAGCCAGTCAAGGTTACCCAATGGACAAGACCCCAAGCTGTCACAGCACTGGCGACTTTCAGACAAGTTTTGAGAATAGGACGAGTGTTAACGCCAGAAGTGAGATCTTGGAGCAACAACAAGCTTTGGGAAAGGGGGGGTTCCCCGAAAATACCAAGACAGACAACCAGTCCCTGGCCACCAACCTTAGCACCAGCTCCAGCTCTTCCAGTGATATAAAGACTGAGAAAAGTCTCCCAGCACCCAAGCTGGCACCCTCGGATGGCGACAAGGAGCCCAGCAAGAACACAGACACCAGCACCGACAATTCTGACGCCGAAGCAAAAGGTAAGGAGACATTCTGAGTCATTTACAACATGCAGCGATACAGTAGGCTGGGCAAACTTCCTAGCAAGATTGCTGGAATTAACACTCTGCGCTGTGCAATGGCTTCCAGCACTTTACTCACCCAAAGCTGTTCAAAACACAGCATACTATACGTATATAGTATGATATATATATGTCAATGTGTATATATATATATATATATACCTGTAGATAGATATAGATATAAAATTCTTTTTCTCTGACGAAGGTTCATCTACGGAATCGAAACGTTGAACTTTAAATAAACCTTCACTTTATTTGACCCTTTGTCTATGTGGAATCATCGTTGGAGTGCTGTCATCTGTTGGGATATATATATCAAATCAATTATATATATATATATATATATATATATATATATATATATATATATATATATAGTTACAACAATAACGTAAATTTACAATAACGACAGAAAGTGCATGCATGAAATTCTTTATTAAAAAAATTTTAAGCATCATTTTGTGCCTGGATGTTGTTTTCACCCTAAATTAAAAGTACGTGTTTGTGTGGTACAGGACTTAGTTTACATATTCGAACCCGATAAATCAGATCATGAACGTGGTATTTTGTGTTTCAATCTGAAACTAACATATGTTTCTAAAATGTTTATACTGTCATAAGTATGAGCTATATTTACTGTGTCCAGATTCGATTTTACAAGTGGAGCAAGGAATTTGTTCTCTGCTTTACCCTTTGTTGTGGATCCACTGCCTCTATTTTAAGCTTTTGGCAGACTGCTACATGTGCGATTATATTCAGCTGAGAAGACAAAGCATTTGCATGAGCTAAAATTTCTCATTGTGGTGTAACACCTTAAAGTGAGTTCGTGGTAGATGGATATGTGTATATATTATTTGTGTGTGTATACCTTATATATAAGTGTATACATTGTATGTATGTGTAGCTTAGATATGTGTGTATATTATTTCTGTGTGTAACTTACATATGTGCATATATTATTTGTGTGTGTGTAGCTTAGATATACGTTTATATATTGTATGTGTGTGTAGCTTAGATATGTGTATATTATCTGTGTGTGTAACTTAGATATAAGTGTATATATTGTATGTGTGTGTGTGTAGCTTATATATGTGTATATTATTTGTGTGTTATTCTTATATATGTGTATATATTATTTGTATGTGTGTAGCTTAGATATGGGTATATATATTATGTGTGTAGCTTAGATATGTGTGTATATTATTTGTTTGTGTAACTTAGATATGTGTATAATATTATTTCTGTGTGTAACATATGTGTATATATTATTTGTGTGTGTGTAGCTTAGATATACGTGTACATATTTTGTGTGTGTAGCTTAGATATGTGTGTATATTATTGTTTGTGTAACTTAGATATAAGTGTATATATTGTGTGTGTATGTAGCTTAGATATGTGTATATATTTTTTGTGTGTGTAACTTAGATATGTGTATATATTGTGTGTGTGTGGGTTAGATATACGTGTATATGCTGTGTGTGTGTAGCTTATATATGTGTGTATATTATTTGTGTGTAACTTAGATATAAGTGT
>CM044434.1:135335537-135345866 GCA_024363595.1 Xenopus borealis | reverse complement strand
GAATGTGTGAGTACCTGTATGTGTGTATATATATATATATATATATATATATATATACAGGTACACACACACTCAGAAATAATGAATGAATTGAGCAGATAAAGATGTAAGTTATACACTGCTTCCAGTTATGATAAGCTGTAGTCTTGCATGGTAGTTCCCTCCTAGTTAGGTCGTAGCACATAGTTGACCATGATCATGGTTCAGCTCAGCTTTCTCTTGTATGGATTTTGTGCTATGTGATAGTGAGATAGCCTTATTGTTTTACTGCTTTACTCCATCGCTCCCCATGGATGCTGTGAATCATATAATAACAATAATTATATGCATTGCGGTGAAGTGAAAGGCAAGAAATTGCCTGCTAGATTATTTACTCTTGCCTAATGTTGCCACTGTTAAAAATGTGAAATAAAAAAAAAAAAGTAATCCCTCTCCAGAAACTTCAGGGTACTTATATTTAAATATTATTTTTAACAGAGGATATAAAGGCAGAAAACGCTCCAGGAAATTGGCTGACAGCTAAGAGTGGAAGAAAGAAAAGGTGTCCCTATACTAAGCACCAGACGCTGGAACTGGAGAAGGAGTTCTTGTTTAATATGTACTTGACCCGCGAGCGCCGCCTAGAGATTAGTAAGAGTATCAACTTAACAGACAGACAAGTGAAAATCTGGTTTCAGAACCGCAGGATGAAATTAAAGAAGATGAACAGGGAGAACCGGATTCGGGAACTGACTTCCAATTTTAATTTTACCTGAGCTTCACAAAACAATGGGCAATAAGAAAAAGAAAAAGCAAAAATGCCAACAACAAAGACCCCAAGACAGAAATGGTAACTGCCCTACCCCACCCCTAAAAAGAAAATTCCAAACAAAAACAAAAAAAAGTGTGCATTTTCTAAGTCGTTATTAAAACGCATATAAAAAACAACTTGTAAGTATACCGGTAGCCCTCCTGTGATTTTGTCAATTTCCAGGCTGTAGATAAAGATCCATGGATAGAAAGCATGATCTTATAGTGTATCCCAGTTCCTTTGTACAAAGCCAGCCGCTGAAATGATCTTTTAAGTTATTTACTTCCAGCACAAACTGAGACTTTTCTTTTGGCAAATGGCCTTATTAGAGGATCCCCCCCCAAAAAAAATGCGTTGAAAGTTTGTTCCATCAGTGTAACCTGAATATATTGTATCGCAAAGCAGAATGACAAACTGATTTTACCTGTTTGTAAATGAGCAGCTGAAGTGAGACTATGGACATTACATATTCTATAAATATATATATATATAAAACTACACTTAAATATATATCTTATGCAGCTCCTCTAACTGGACGACTGCGTATTTAAGTAAAGGGGGGGAAAAAAAGAACAGTGTTACTGCTCCTTTAAAATACATTTCTTGTGACAGTTATAATAAAATAAATCATCATGTATGTGTAAGTTTTGCATGTATTTTCCTTTGTGGAGAAAAAATAAATTTGATAGAACTGTGCCGAGCCGACTTATTGTTTCTCTGCATTAGAATGAAGCCCTCGCTCAGACAGACATCTTTCAGTGCTAGCATTTATTTATTTATTTTAACTTTGAGTTTTTTTTTAAATATAATCCTTATTATTTCTTTTAACATCCTTCTAAGGCTTTGAGTAGACTACCTTGGCTGGTTTAATATAAGTGAGAGACCATAACGTTGATTTAAATATTATCCAGGTGACCACAATAAGTCAAGGTCATAAAACAGTAATGTCAGGACAGTCTTGGTAAGCGCTGGAGGTGGATTTTATGATCTGCAAATATAATGTGCCGCAGCAGTAAAAGATGCATTTAAAGGTGACTCCAGAAGAGGGAACGGACTCACAGCTGAAGTGGCAATCCTTGGATACACATTACTTTTGGCTTTGGCTTTTCTGTTTTAAGAGAAATAAGCAGTGCCTGTGCCAAGGAACAAGCAGGCACTGCCACAAGCCTGACAAAGGAATATGGGCGAATTCCTAGCACCACATGGAAGGGAGGACATCTCAAACTGCAGCAAAGGTAAGACACAATGTTATTTCTTGCCATTTCTAAGGAACATTAACTGTTATATTGTGTATTTTCCTTCCCTGGCCAAGGGAAGCTGGCGAGTGACTCTGATTTGGGTGCAGTGTTTGAGCTGCGGATTTGGAAGCAGTGCGCTTGGTTACCTGGACTTTTAGAGAATATTTATATTTTTAATTCAGTTTTGCTTTCTGGTGATCATGTGCCAGGGAGACTAGTCTATGATGCTTGGGCTGCAGAGCCCAACACTGACCCTGCACTGTGAACTCGATCTTCCATTATTTACAGATTTTTGCCTCTGCGTATGTGACCGTGGAGTGTCTGATTTTCAAATGAATGATTGGATTTCAGGATACCTTGTCTGGCTGCTAAAACAGATCTCCCCCTGGCTATTAACGCCTGCCTGTGTGTGCAGCTGTGTATTGGGAAGAGAGCAATGGTAGGGAAGCTAGCAATTACTGGGGAAATGTATTTCTTACGGAGGCTTTGGAAGGACCATGGAGACAGACACTTTGTATGCTGAGACGTATCTTGATAAGAATCAGATGAGGATGTGATGGAACCACCTCGTTTATAATGTGTTGAATATCTGAGAATTGGGGAGGGGGGTTTAGGCATGAGCACATCCCATCTCCTTAATAAGGTTTTCTAAATGAAAGAGCTGAAAATGTGCAAGTGATTGAGAGGCGTTGTGCAGTGGCTGCTAGGAGCAGTGTATCCCCTAGTGTTCTGCAGTTGGCACAAGGGGGTCGCCGCTCCCAATCTGGGTCTCATAGGCTCTTTGATGGTGGATTTTTGCCTGTTTGTGCTTAATTGTTTCACCTCATTTTTTGCTCTCTTTCCTCCTCTTCTGTATCTGAAAATGGAATTGTGGATGTTGCATCTTTGTATCCAGCTGATCTGTGGTTTAGGTAGTTTCATGTTGTTGGGATTGCTAATTTCTTAACGCGGCAACAAGAAACTGCCTTAATTACGTCAGTTCGTCTTCATCAAGTGCAACGATTTTCCGTTAAACAAAGCAAGGGACTCCCTAACAGGGCAAGTGAGAGGCAAAGTGCGTCATGCGCAAGATCCATACTAGAATGTCGCTGCTGCTACTACTGCTACTACTGCTACTGCTACTAGCCGGCCAGGGAGACAAGGGCTTCCTTGGTGCAATTCTTCCACAGGCGCAATTAGTCGCTCTCCTCGCTATTGTCTCTGGTCAGACTGAGGCTTCTCAGAATATTGGGCAGACAAAAGGAGCCCTCCTTCAGAACTCCTATAAAATCATTTAATTCTAGCCCCTACCCCGGAAAGCTCCAACAAAGACATTGCGTTTTTTTTTTTTTTTACTGGCACATAGATCAGAGGGACTTATTTAGCAATAGCTTTTAAATTACTCCTGGCCTGAATGTCTCAGGAAATGAGCACTATGGATAAATATTAGTTTTCACACCAGGCAAGCTTTTTTTTTTACTATATGGGGCATCATTAGGTTTTCAGTGCACTTTAGTTGATATGGAGAGTAATTATTTTAGGAAACTAGGGTATCACTTACCATTAGCTAAGAGAATATTGCAACTCTTTTATGGACAAGTATGCTGTCAATGCCTGTAGAAAACATGTATTTTCACCAATTTTTTTTATATAGTATAGCAGATTGTGACAGGCGAGGTAATTAGATAGTTACATCGCAAATGCATCGTTATTTAATCGGTCATTCCAGCATGCTTGCAGACTGTATGGCATTTTATATGGTTATGAAATGGAGTAGACTGTTGTTATTGGTTTGCAATGGGAGCTGCGCCTCTACACCCCCCATCTGTGAACATGGCTTAGGCTTTAAAGTGACACAATGCAGAATAACACACTACTTGAAAGTGGTTTTATGGCACTTTTAACTATGTAGCCTGAGAAGTCTGGGGTGCCTGACTGTAATAGTTTTATTAGGGGCGTTTTATTTCCTAAATATGTTATTTCGTTCCACTATGTAATCTTATACTTTTTATTTTCATTATCTCACTTCCTTTCTAGGAGATATAAAACACACACACACACACACATATATGTATATATATATAGTATATGTGTATAGCTATATATTATGTCCATCCAGAAAGAAATCATGGCGACAACGCAGTCCTTTTTTGATAATATTATGAAAAAATAGTAAAATATGCCATTTACGCCAACTAATCTAAAATTGCAAATTAACAAATAGACATGGCAACGAATCTTCAAAGGGCCCAACTATTCTCGTCATATTGGGAAATTGTTGTTTATATGTGAAAGGTCTTATTGTTCGGTCTAATTTACAATTTCCTAATTGTGGTATGTGAAGAATACATAACCATGCAACAGTGCATTGGCAACAAACTAATACTCGCCATTCATCTAACTAATAAAGAATGCAGACTTCAGCCTCAACATATTTTCCCACACATGCCTCATTAGACAGACTCTGATTATATCTAATTATATCCCAATAACAAATGAGCTTTAATAACCAATTTATTTAAATATTTAAGATCTCAACTCCAAAGTCTCGGTATTCTTTATATATATATATATATATATATATATATATATATGATATTTTATATAACGAATACACAGATTAAAATATATAATTTTTATTATGCTTAAAATATTGTCCCCCTTTGAGAAATATATCTCAGAAGCATCCAAAGCATACTGGTTCTATCCACGGTGCAAAATAGCCACATATTTTTGTGTCCTGACTTATGTAAACAAATTCCTTCTGCGTTTTGAATGCATGAAGTTCTGATGCAGACTGTGTGTAATCATGGGATTAAATTGGTTTCATTTCTTCCATATTTCTGATATTTCTTGCTGGAGTCGGCTATTCGTCATCATATAAGCATAAATGTGTAAAAGGACTTGGGGCCTGTTGCCTACAGGACTGGATATTAGCATTCTTCACAGTTTGCAAACCTACCTCCCTAGGCATGTTGTGTACTGCTTTTGTCTGACTTGGGAAATTCATTGAATATTTTTTTACAAACAGGGAGAAAAAGAATTGCATTCAGTTTTAAAGGCCCACTACTGCTTTCTTTGTTCATTTATGGCTCAACAACTGACACTAACAGAATGCACAGATTGTATTCTGCATCTTGAAAAAAATGAAATGACAAACGATAAATAATTTGGGATATGATGTCCGTGACAGAGATCAATCTGTCTGCCTGTCGATCTTTGTGTCTGTCCATCTATTGCTCTTTCTCATGGCTGCCTGTCTGTCAATAATGTGCCCTTCTGTTTGTCTGTCTATCCATCCATCTGTCTGGATGTCCTTCAATGTGTATTTACTTCTCTGTCTGCTAAACTATTTATAACTTCAGGTTGATCTAAAATATTCAAGAAGATTTTGTTCTCTTCATTTTATTTTCTATCCGTGAATCTATTTATACTTTCAGGTTGATCTAAAATAGTCAAGAAGATTTTACTTTCTTTATTTATTTTTTTTTTAATTAACTTAGTTACATTTTGATTTTGCTTCTCTTTAAAATTATTTTTGTTTTACCAAAATAAATAGAATTCCAAATGCACAACACAGACTCCATTATTTATTTCATGCAAATTGCTAAATGCCGTATTAAGGAATGCATCTGTAAATAACGGTGCTAGGACTTGCTCACAGACAAGAATGCTTCTATATCGAGGCAGAAGTTGAGGAAGGAGATTATTCATTTATCTAAAACACTGTAAAGACACTAGCTGCCATGTTATAACCCTCAGCTTACCTCTTCTCTTTGGAGGCAAATAGGGAGGCAGCCATGTTTTTTTGTGTTGTGTTGTAATGTAGTTGATTATTTCATCTGACAAACATCTGAAAAACTGACTCAAGTGAAGAAGTAAATGTAAATAAAAACAGAAAGACATAAAGAAAAAGTAAACAAAGATAAGTAATTCAATCAGCAATTAATTTATGAACAGTCCTGGGTCATTAAAAAAAACAAAAAGAAGGTACAATACAAGATGATTCCTATAAAGAAGTAACTGGCAATATATGTGCATCTGTGCGGTGTCTACAACCGGAATTAGAGGCGATAGAAGTCTGTGCAATTTAGCGAGCGACTGCCAAAAGGGATTCAGGAAGTAATCGCACTTTGGAATTTTTACTACACTACTTTAACAACACTACAATTGGTTTGGAACTCAAAGTCATTTCAGATGGAAATTCCCTGCAGGAGAACTCAGGCAGTTTGCAGGGGCAGGTAGAGAGCCCTTAGGAGACCTGGCCAGTTTATGGCAGGAAAATTACCTTATTGACTTCTTTGGTCACTTTCTTTGATAGTTGGAGTCTTGGGCAGAGCATATTTGCTGCAAACAGAACATCTGCCACAGGGCGAGAAGTCTTGGTCTTGTTGTGTACGGGTGAAAACAAATATCTGGGCCAGCCTGTGGTATATTACAATTAACAGCAATTGTGTAATTAATACTGTAGTTATTACATTGCCAAGGTATAGTTAGGAGTCGATGCTTTGCCAGTAGTAGTTTGAGATGGGTCACTCTGAGCATTGAGTGTCAGGTAGCCATAGTAGCCCAGACAAAGCTGCTTCTGATCCTGAGTGGTTTTAATCAGACAGTCAAATGCATTTCTCTTCACGTTGTTGGGTAATGTATCTCGGCTATGTATTATTTATATAGGCATATATTCAAGTTGGTATCTGCAATTGCTTTATAGTTGCCTTTGTCCAAACACACACACACAGCTACGTCTGGAATAACTCATTGAAACCATAGTGAAATCGATAGAGTATTACAAGAACACTAAAATGTTGGGGGTCACCATGCAAAGCTCAGAGGGCAGACACAATAATCAGTACAGGGACTAGCAATTCAGCTTGTGTGTAACAAAGCCCCAGCTATATGCAGCTCTAAACAAGGTTATTTCATTGGCACATAGGAAACCCTATGGGACTATGACTATGAGACAGGGCTACAGAGGGAAAGCTGCATTACCAGACCACAACATATTTTTTTTAATTATTCATTTATTTACCTTGTAGGGCTCAGCGAAAATGAAATTCCAAAAAAATAGGATTGGGGAACGTTTCTTACATATTTGTTACTACCCCCAAATGCCATAATATTAAAATACGGCACATTATAGAGCTTTATTTCTTCTTTTAAACCGAACTTGACGGTGTTTATTGAACCAAACCATGAGCACAGTCAAGCCACAAAATGGATGGTTGGAGATCGCATTTGTCTGTCTGTCAATGCGTCTGCTTCCTTCAGTCTCCCAGCCCATGATGGATAAAGCAGACCACTTCCAGTCCTTTGGAAATCCAGGGACAAAGGGTGCTGGAGCTCCCATTAACAGGATATTATACTGAGGTGACACCCCACCCCGTCCGAAATTTTTAGAGCGTCCCAGTGTAAACTCATAAAAGTGGGAAGGAAAAAAAAAAAAAGCTCTTCACTTGAATGGCTTTCCTTTTATTCCTCCAGGCCTGGGACTTCAAGACCGTCTTGGATTTTTTTTTAACTGCCCAAGATGATAGTGTCCTCCCACCTCTCTCCCTTGTGTTCCTTTTTAAACTCGCCCGGCCTGATTTCAGCTCCCTTTTTTTTTTTTTACTTTATAGCAATATAACCCAGATCTGCAAAGGGAATAAAAAGCTGCCTGGCTTATTTATGGAGGAAGGTAGAGAAGAGAATGAGCAAGCATTCCTTGCAACATGACAGTAGCATTTTATACCTCATCATGTACATGAATAATCCAAGCAAGGCAAGTTGCAATAAAATGCACAGGGGAGCCCAGATGGAGAGGGACTCTTCATATTTCCAAAGCAAATGTTTGCTGCTGTGCAGGAGACCTGTGTTGTGTAGAAGGATTAAATAGACCTTGTGCAGGTAGGAGACAATTACTGGACATCTTGGAGATCATTAGAGGCCTGCAAGACAACACCATTTTGGATATGCTTATGTGCCAATCTGCTGAGATTCTTGGAGTTTTTTCCTCTTAACTACAATATCCTCCCAAAGCAGATGGAAGAAGAATACAAGGTAAAGTGACGATGTTTGGTTATTTCTTTTTCTATGCAGCAAAAATAGAAATGCATTAGGGGAGAGACAGAGATCACGTGGCGCTGAGCTTTGCGCATATTGAGAATTCTAATAATACTGTTAATATGTGATGCATCCCACTACTAATTGGTGCTTGAGTTGTTTTACATAGGACTGGAATTTGGAGGATATATAACCCAGTCCATTGCTGTTGTTTGATAGCTAAGGGTAGCAACTGCTTGGGATTTTTGGAGTCAAATACAAAACGTTTTGAAATAATCTGGCAAACCCCCCACATTGTAACTCTGTACGTTGTTTCTGAAATGCTCAGTACATCTTGTGTTGTTGTGGTGTGAAAAGATTTGTGCATACATCAATACAATAGGAATGTTAGGTCCGTAGGATTTCAGCTATGTACAGATAAATAGAGAGTGCATGCCTACAATGGTAACGCTGTGATGTAGCTCCAAAGCCCCTCTCTGGGTAGAAATCTGCAATAGAACAAAAATGCAGGGGGAATAAGCTCGGATCAGCTGCTGTATAAAGACAATGTTGTTGGAAGACAAAAATACGTTTTATTGGTTAAAAAATGTCATGGGGAGAATATTACAGCCCCTGGAGCAAAGGTTGTCAGATGCATAAAGGAGATATGGTAGCAAGCACTGAGTATTACATTGCTAGCAGATAATATCTGGACATGTACCAGTTAACTAACCCAAAATAATAAATGCAGTGACAGAGCTTCCAGCCTGTGATTATTTCGAGGCACAATGTCAGGCAAGTAATTGAAGCATTGGTGGCACAAATCACAGTTAGTTGTAGAACAAAAAAAAAACAAACCAAAAAAAAACAGACGTTTAATATTCATGTAATTGGGGTTCTTCATTTTCCTAGTCATATGTGTTTGGATGTTGTATCGCTTGTGTTTTATATGAAATGTCACCAATGAAAAGAACTGGGTTCCCAATGAGCTCTTCACACAAGGAGACTGCAGAGGGGGACTACTGATTCCCACTGCCATAAATGGACTTTAAATATCTACCGACAGCATTGCTTTTCATATTGTAACTGGTGATTTCACAGCATATATATTTATTACAGGCTGCATAGTGTGCCAGTACATAAAACTGTATATACATATATATATATATATATCATTCCTGTTTTACATGTAACAAAGACAATGAGGATAATGTGTGATTTCTTTATTGCATCTGTCAACAGCCACGTTTACAGCGAATTCATATAATGTCCAATAACAGCTGGCCTTGACACCAGCACTTTTCTAAATGTAAGGGCATTTGCCTCAGTTAGCAGGAATTTACTGACAAGAGCAAATGCAGTCATTGGGGACATTGCAAGTTGTTTTAGTGCAGGATTCTCATGGAAACCTTGCCCAGCTTCTCCTTCCACCCAGAGAAATGGGGAGCCGCAGTTTTTTTTTTTTTTTTACAGTTGAAATCAGACTCTGCAGTTTTGTTTAATGAACGACACGTTTATGAACAATCGAATGATCCTCGTAAATTTTTTATTGAAGAACATAAAAACATCCAGCCCTCAGCAGACGAATACAGACATTCATTGAAAGATGGGAGTAGCTTAGCACTTTTATTCTGTGCAAATGCCTCTGCTTGTTTTCTATTGCCCCCCTCTCAAACTTTAGGGACTTGCTTTTCACTACCTGCTGGCTAGCTGCAGAACAGAAAAGGCTTAGGCAATTGCATGCAGTTCAGAGAAGCCTGGGGAAATAAAAACATCTATTTTTCTTATAATTTTAAGGAACTGTGAGTGGCATAAATAGCAATGTGCTGCTTCTGCCTCAGTGATTTTAAACGAAATCTAGGAACCATAATATATTTGTAATGAAAAGCGATGTCTCCCTCTGCACAATATATCCATGCTTGGAAACTGGCAGCAACCAGAAGAAGAGACAGAGATGGATTGCGCCAAGAAATAGTCCCCTTCTCACATTCTTAGTTCCCTTTCACTCTCATTTCCATCTCCTTTAAGAGTAAGAAAGTCATGAGTGCACAGTCAGACCCTAGAGGGACCCTGCTTTGGAGTGCACCTCATTTTATCGTTTTTTTAATTAAAAGCAGACCGCTCAGCTTTCCTTTAAGGAGAAAGAAGGAAAGGACCTGCGCATTGATCTGCACTGTATTTTTTTTTTTTTTTGGGGTAAATACAATCACGTGGGGACGCGAGAGCCAATGACAAACGCGTAAGGCTGAAAAAATAATTACCTGCCCTGATTGTTCTATGAGCAGATAAAAAGTACACATA
>CM044434.1:135299645-135307145 GCA_024363595.1 Xenopus borealis | reverse complement strand
TGGTTTAGCCATGTTATGCCTGTGTGTCTGGAATATTAAGAGCCTCTTCTATAGAAATCGTCTGTTAGGACAGGGAATCATGAGTGGCCAAAGCAATTATGAGTAGATTTGAACATATATTCGTATTAGCAATGGAGCTGGAATCAAGCTGGGGGCAATGCTGAGAGTTTTCTCAAGGAACAGCAGATTGCTAGTAGGCAGTTTTGTTTTTATTGAATTTATGAATTTGTATGTATGATTTGTATTCATTCTCCCTGTCGTGTTTATGAATTAGCCTTTATGGTCCGGTTATTTGCTCTAAAAAAATCCTCTCTACAAGACTTCTTTATTAATAAGTAAGCAAAGAACGGGCATTATTACTCAAAGGGAGAATATTCTCTGATGTTGCTCAGTCAGCTCCCAGCATGGAAGTGCGAGTCATCTAGACTCAGCTGAATGTTGTTTGTTGTGCAGGCACAAGTAGCACTGTGCGTCTGCGATCTCTGTCGCATATGTGGGTGGAATGATCCGATATACTAAATAGCAGCAAGCCTAGGTAGTGTAACTGGCCCTATACTATTATATATATATATATTCTGGTCTGTGTGCGCAGTGGCATCGCAGAGAGGCCTGTAGTGCTGCACCCACCCAGCTTTCATTTGTGTTTATCGATCTCTCAAGCAGCTCCCATCTCTCATAAAACTTCACAAGGCACAAACGTTTTATATATACATATATAACTGTGATTTACACATCAGTTTGAGTCTTACTAACAAAACCCCCTTGGAATTAAATGTATTTATCCATCGGTAATGGGAATCAGACTAATAAAACTGTGGCCACTTAACACTGACTTTTCCTATCGATGAACGTGGTTGTCTCTTTTCTCCTTGATATTTTTTTACCTGTGGTTTAGTGAAAAATGAATTTCGTGAGCTGGAAATATAATAAATGACAATGTCGCCCAAGGATTACATTTAGTACAAAAGCCCCCCGGCTAAATGTGAAATTATTATTAATACATTTAATAGGTGTATACTAAAATGTTTCTATACTTAATAGGCCTGTGTTATAATCCGCAAAGCTATTTTGTTGCTGTATGATTCTGTCTGTTTTAACAATGTTGCTTTCTTTATTAGAATCATTGTTTGTGCAAAGATAAATACACATACTGTATTACATTCGATTGAATATTTCATGCCATACATTGGATTTTTTCCCCCTTTACCCTCGGTAATTTTATAGAGATGGTTTATGTAAAATATACTAGTTTTCTAGGATAGGAAAATCAATGCCTGCTTTTTAAGGTTTCCATGTGGCCATACATTTGTAGAATGTGCAGAGCTAAACGTTTCATAGAGTTGGAATGTTTTATAAGCGTCTTTACAGATAGAAAACCCAATTTCGCGTTAAATATTCCTCCAGCCTATGAATATTTTATATCCCCCTCATTCTATTTGTTCTTTGTGTTGTTCTTGCAGGCCGTAAACCTCTCAAATGCAAAAATAACCGCATATTTATTGGCGTGAAGAATAAGTTAATAAGAGAATGAAAGTGTTGCACATGCCTATTCACATGGTGTATTTATTGGCCGGTTTATCCTGCTCCCTTATTTGTTTCAATCCGGCATTTGTAGTTGTCTTTGCAATTCTAGAAATACAGCAAACACGTGAAAAGAAAGATTTCAAAATTAGGGCAATTCGGTTTGGGAAAAAATATATTTATTTGTATTTTTTTTTAACTGACAATTTTTATTAGTTTTCAGCAATACAATCGTTAGATTGGTATAACATGGTTTAGATATTTGCAGGTATACTCATTGCGTTAACCAAAATAATATATACACAATTTAAAAAAAAACATACTTGCAATTTTTATTTTTATTTCACTTCATTTTTTTAAAATTAGCTTTAGAATGCCTAGAGTTAATAGAAAGGCGTTCCACAAGGGAATTACACAGTCTTTCAGGATCAAGAGGAAATATGCAATGTGAGGGTTTTATTGTTGTCTCCATGAAAAAAATCAACATGTTAGTGATCACATGCAACAAGGCTCACTGTCATGTGGATAAAAATCATTGCCGTCTGTTGTCTGCCTCTAGTTCCTTTCTTGGAAGTATTTCTCTGCTTGTCCAAAACATTCCTAGCTATCACCTTAAATGTGACCTCAGTTCTATTGCTTGGATCTCCTCTAGAGACTGCCATATTGCAAGCTTGTGAAATTGAAGTCATTCTGTAATGCAGCTTAGTCCTAAGGGCATTCCTTTGTTTACTTGTTTATATACTGCCACCAAGTGACCAAACGCTGCCAAACCAGCGCAATCACATTAAATTGGGCAGGAATGGGGATATTTAAATTTTTTTTTATTTTTTGAAGGATTATTAAATTCACGTACAAATTAATGCCTTGCTGAATTTCTAGAAGTACTTTTTTTGTAGTGTAAGAATCCTAATGAGAAGCAGGTGCTGTGGAGTGTTTGGTGCTGCTTCTACGCCTTTAAATGTGTGAATGTGATCAGTGCTGAGCAGCTTTATGGCACTGAGGGTATGTGTGTGTATCCTCGCAGCTGCCCAGCTCTGAAAGCAAATAATAAAATCCAATTCTGTCCCTGCTCGTGGAAAAGAGCTACACTCACAGCCCTAGCTCCCCACGAAGCTTTTTATTTGGGAGGATCACAATATATATTGTCGGGCACATTTAAGTTTGAATTCATTGCGAGGGACATAAAAATGATGTAGCGTTGGAAATGCTGCATTTAATACGTTGGATCGCCCTGTTAAAAGCATCACATGTAGTGTTGTTTTATTGAATAAATCTTTCTTGTAATCTGATATGAGACAGTAGCTTTCAACCCTGTAAACACAAAGAATGGAACCCCTTCAGGTTAATGGCTGTGCAATTTTTCATTGTAAGGGTTATGTTTTCATATTTAATAATGCTTTGTCAATTGCTGTAGTTTGTGTTGCTGGAGCTAAATAAAGTCAATGAGGAAGCACTCTGTAGTTGTCAGACGGTGAGGCACGTTCCCATATGATGTAATATGGACTGATGCATTATGATGTAATATGATACAATGACGTAAAACGTACAACTGTGTAACACACACACACACACACACACACACACACATATATATATATATAATAGGAAATATTCCTTAATCGAAATAATTGGAGTGCTGGTCCATTGAATGAGCTATATATATATATATATATATATATATATATATATATATATATATATATATATATATATATATATATATATATATATATATATATATATATATATAAAGCTGTTGCACAATATTCTCTGTTAGCATCAGTGCATTTTCCAGTGTGTGCAGCTGCACTCACTTACTGGAGAAAAAACCCTGGGTGCACACTGCAGAAAAGTCATATAGAATATCATGTAAAGCAAGGCGCTCACAGGACTTAAAATATGGTGAAAACGAGAAAAAGTTTGTTATACTCTTTTTCTTTGTCACCATATTTTAAGTCCTGAGTGCCTTGCTTTACATGATACTGTATATATCCATATAATATATATATTTATATATCACTGAATATCCTATTGTGCCAATTTTATGCCATTGATTCCAGATTGTCCATAGTCGTCTTTGTAGTTTCCATGTAAGTTTTCAGTGGGTGTGCCCTGCGTCCTTGCTGTACGGTAAACTTGTAAACTGTAACCAGTCTAAAAGAAACACATGATTATTAGTTTATTCCAGTACACCTTCCTCCCACAAGAAAAAAAATAAAACTGGAAAAATACATAATTTCATTCTATAATTCCCCTGCACTAGCTAATTCTCCTGTCATTGCACGAAGAGAAAAGATTTCACTGAAACAATTCTAAATACTGCATGCAAGGTGTAAAAATATACAAGTACTCAGATTTTTTGTAGATCAGAGTAAAAGATAAGAGGAATGACTCGATGCGCTGTTGTTTAAAGGGCGTTCTGCATTTTTTTTACATATAAACCATAGGCAAAACTAGCAGTAATGCAGAACAGAAGCTGAAATGCACATGGTTTTTACAATAAAACTGAGGCATAGAATCCATCGGCACGAAGAAATCTTTTAAAGTGTAATTTGACTCACTTTAATAATCCCACAATCCTCCCTCCCTCCCCCATAATTATGTTTTAATGTTTAAAGCCACAATTTAGTGAGTGAAAATGTCTCAGTGGAAATCCAGAGCTCACACATATTTACATACAGGGAAGAAATGAGAAAGAAGTCGCAGTTTAGGAATTGCTTGCTCTGCATTTGGAAGGCAAACTTATCTACAAAAAAAGTTCCCAATATATTTATTGCTTAAACTTTCCTTGAGCTCCGTGCAAAAGCAAAGTGTTAGGATTTATATAATACGATATACTTGCTAAACTCACACATTGGATTACGTTGATTTAAAATAAAAATAAGCAAATCAATGTGTTTAATACCAGATTCATTACTCTAAACTTTGTCCTGTGAATACCATGCACCCCTGTACCCCAAGTAAAAAAAAAAGAATCAGACAAACATTCCAAGTCTCTGATCAATAACAACACATTCAGCTCTCCAGCAATATAATGTACTGAATTCTTAATGGACCATTGACTTCGTTGGTCATATCATACATAAATAAAAAGGCATCAACTCTGCTAGGCATTCATTCACACATTTAAATTAAAAGGCTAAACAGAATAGGTACTTTGTATTTAGATATATCTGATGTATTATGTCCAGCAGTACCTAGCCTTGTTTAATCGTGTTAAATACACACACACACACATTTTATGAGGGCAGTGACTGTCTGATCGTTCATGCTGTGAAAGGGAACATTTATGATACTGCTAATGTTCTGCACCTATGCAGGACCCTTTATTTATGTCATACTTCTGGTCTGCTGTTTATTTCAGGAAGGGAGAGAGAGAGCAAATAGCGTTTAGTGCAAATAATCAGTGCCAGTTGTTGAGCGATTTAAAGATGGGTGCTACTGCTAGTGACATGCAAGTGCTGAAATGCACCCTGACATCGACCACTGCTTTGCCACAAGCTTCCCCTCTGTTTAAATAAAATATTCCTTGATGTTGTTTCCTTTGCCTTCATTAAGAAGGATATGGAAAACACGTGTGCGCAGGCCATTGTTTTATGTGTATCACTTAATCAATCCGCTAATTAGAGAAACCAAGAGCGCAATTGTTCATTCTTCATGTTTGGATCATTTCTACAAAGAGGAGTTAAAGGAAGGGGAGAAAAGGAATTCTTACCTGGAAAGGTTGAAATAATATTCCTGTGTTTTGGATCTGGCGAGTTGCAACTCTAGGGGAGAACAAGAGCTGAGCACAAGTCAGAGCTCCTGCTATAAACATCTGTTCCTTTTAATTCTGCTGAGCTTACATAATTGTACCAGGACTGTACCTTTACCAATTACCTCCACACACACACTGCTATATCTTGTGGCAAAAAGTAGAGGTTTTCTATGGGGAGGGGGGCAGGAATTATCAGCTGTTCAGCCAAACCTGTATATGCTAGGAACATTCAACCTCCACTATATGAAGGGAATAGCTTCAAACTTATTCCCCAAATCGCAGTGCTGAAAATGCACAATCCATGTTTTCCTTTTGTTGCTTGAAATTGCATGTGCTAGCCGGCTTTCCTCTCCCCATAAATCGACTAGTTCTATAAGCCTTGCCCTTTGCTTTAGACTTGTAATAAAACTGTGAACTTTCCCTGCAAGGCAAGCGCCATTCTAACACAGTCACACTGAAATCCCCGAATCCTGAGCACTAACCCTTAAAATAAAATCACCACAAACTAGTAGGTAGGGAAAAATTTCATATTAGGTTAGAAGGGGATTTATAGAATCTCCTGCTAGCCATAGAAAAGGCGAATGGGCCCCTATACACAGTAAAACAATTACAAAAAAACTGCAGCAAACAAGCTGATCAGCCAGCAATAAAACAAAGCAGCCCAAACGAAATACCTCTAAACATGCACACAAACACATATACACTCAAACACAGGCAAAGACTCACATGCTTCCACTTTTATAACAACCAAAATGATTTAAACACATATGGCTGAACATGCAGATTCACATGAGCTTAGACATAACTGAATAAATGACTTATATTCTGCTTTTTTATACACCAGTCTCTATATACAGTGAGTAACCATGCAGATGCAAACATTCCATGCACTGGTCTGGAATGGAAAATGTTTGCACATTCACACATTCTTAAAAAAAAAAAAAAAGATTTGGTAAATTAAATAATACTACTTGAAATATACCAGTGATATCTCAAAATTAAAACAATCGCCCAGTACGCACATACATAAACACCCCATAATATATATCTCTATTTATATACATAGATATATATTAATTCCTTACTTTCACATGAATGTCCCACACACAGGCTGTGTAATCTCAAATGGTCTCTTCTTTATTTTAGTTAAAACTTTTTTTTTCTTTCTTTTTTTCCCCCTTCCTTTTTGTTGTTTACACTCAAGGGATTTGCTAGTGTGATACCAGGGCAATAAACGACCCTTTTTCGTCTGTTCCCATTTTTATGGCTTTATAACCTCTATTTGGCTTTGATGCTCACAGGAAAAAGATCGTAAAATCCTTCAGCATCCGGGTTTCTTTGCCAGCCCTAAAAAAAATATTGCTTTTTGTAACTCTTACAAATAGTGACTTTTAGGAATTCCTTGAATCTGAGGTGAGACAAAACCCCTTCTTGCCAACAATAGTTGCTATGTGCTGGGCTGTCTGGGTTGTATATCTATGCTCAGTCCCACAAAATAAACTGCCTGACACAAAAAGCTGCTTACATCTACCTGGTATTATAATATAGGGGGAATGAAATCTACAAGGAGTAAAAGGGGGATCTGACTTTTATGCATTAAATGACCCCGTGATCCTCTTCAACTTTGATATCAGTATAAGTAAAATAGCAACAAAATAACAATAAATAAATAAATACAATTGCACAGGTTTTGAATCGTGTTATTAATGATTGCATTATCAACCCCCCCCCATAAAAAGGTGATGCTAATTATATCAATAATTAATTTAACTGTATACACTTCCAAAAAAAAACAATATCAGACTCTGACTGTTTAGTTTGTCTATTAGCACTGATTAAAGTGGCAACTATACGATTGCTGGATGCAAATGAGAAATGAGTTAATTGCAGGAGATTCGCATTGAGAAGCAGAGAGTGGGGTGAGGCAAGTGAATTTGTGTAATGTTGGGGGGTGCTATTTTCAAAAAGCCCCCCTTTATACTGTGTCAGATCTGGTCTCTGCTGATGAGGTTAATAAAGTGCGATGCACTGGCATGTGTTTGTGGATATATAGGTTTATTGCATGATGGGGTGCCCAGAACTGGCTGCATAAGTGAAATCGCTGCTAAATTCCACATGATCTGGCATGTACATTCGATTCGATCGGCAACTTTACATTCTCACAAAAAAAAAATAATATGCAGATTTTTATTTATGTTCTCCTGAGATCTGACCCCCCCCCC
>CM044434.1:135263263-135289494 GCA_024363595.1 Xenopus borealis | reverse complement strand
CCAACATATCAGATACGTTTCACAGGCTTCCATCAATAACCTCCTGGGGTCATCAAGCCAAATTTATGACTGGCCAACAGAATCACGTGATTCTATTTAAACATCCCATATTTGGGCAGAGCACATAGAATAAAGAAAGAGGAATCCCCAGCTATAAATTCTGCACTTTAGAGAACAAAACCCCTGAACTTCAAAGGGCCACAAATCAACCATAATCAAAGGGTGCTAAAAAAAAAAAAGAAACTAATAATAACAATAATCAGCCATGAGTTCGTACGTAGCTAATTCATTCTATAAGCAAACTCAAAATGTTCCAGCCTATTCCATGCAAAGTTATGGGAATTATGGATCTGTATCCGAGGTCCCTTCATCCAGGTATTGCTACAGTGGGTTGGATCTGAGCATTACATTCCCTTCTCCTGGTTCTTCTAACTCTCTGAGCGCGTTGGACATGCCTTCAAACCCAACTGCTAACTCTGAGCGGCCTTCCTGTACTCTTATGGGTTCTTCTGGGCACACTGTGGGAAGAGGAGAACAGAGTGCCCTCAACTCTGGGATTTACAATCAGAAAGCTGCGACTTCAGCGCTGGAGGAGAGATCTAAAGGGATTGAGAGCATCAAAACTGAGACGGCACAGAGCACTCCACAAGGTGGGCAACCACAGCAGCAACAACAGCAGCAGCAGCCACCACAAATATATCCTTGGATGACCAAACTGCACATGAGCCATGGTAAACTTTCACTTCTTGATTTTGTTTCATAGGCTTTTGCATTGGGTTTTATAGGCCATACGGGGCAAATAATAAAAAACCTGGGGTCGTAAATTTTACGACTAAGGCATCAATTGCTCGTAAAACTGTCCACTAAAAGGCTTACAGGCTATAGACGCTCAAATTTATGGCAACATAATTGGATCATAGGAACACAACGCGTAGGAAAGACGGTAATTCCACATTTTTTGGAAGGAGACAGGAAAAAAAAAAATAAAAATAAAATTACAACTTTTATATATTTATTTGTACTTAGCTTGGGAAATTGTGCTTACAGTGAATCCTTCAGTCTGCCATTTAAAATCAGCTATGTAATATAACTATATAATATAAATGAGTTCATTGACTAAGGCAACCAAAGCAGTGGCTCGTTTTCTGCAAGAACAGGATTTGTAGAATGATGCGCAAATATTTCATTTTAAAGGAAAAGTTGATCAGAAATAAATGACAGATCCCACTGTCTACTGATCTACAAAACTCTGGCTGCACCTTTCTCTTAGATAGACTAATAAAATTGCTCTAAGTCGAAATCAGTTGGGTGAAGTTTTTATTTGTTGAATTGCGCAAAGCAGAGTCCTGCTGTGTCTTATAATAAGACGTTCTTCTGATTATTTTCTTGCTTGCCCCCCTTCCTTTGTCCTCCCCCCTTTACTTCTTAGAAACGGACGGGAAGCGTTCCCGGACAAGTTACACTCGATACCAGACCCTGGAGCTGGAGAAGGAATTCCACTTTAATAGATACCTGACTCGCCGAAGGCGCATAGAGATCGCTAACAACCTCTGTCTAAACGAGAGGCAGATCAAAATTTGGTTCCAGAACCGACGGATGAAATGGAAGAAAGATACAAAAGTCAAGAGCAAAGACTCACTGTAAAAAGGAGCAAATACTGGAGAAGTCAGATATTTAACCTTAGTTTTGTTACATCCACTTAATGAAACTTTCTGCTTGTTTTGATGTGAGGGGAGACCAAGGGAAGAGAAGGAGTCCACTTGGATCTAAAGTTATTTGTAAGGATCTAACGCCCTAATGTAATATATGGCGCCTGCTCATACTCTTATTTTTTATTTCCCAAACAAAATTGTGTATAGACTTGTATTTTGTCCATTAAGTGTTCTGTTTTTTGACCAAATTTGTTTTAAAGAAAGACTATTGTCTTGGCAGCTCCCTGCTCTATGTAATTTCCCCGAGCAGCATTGTATTAGACTTGCAAGCTGTCTGGGGTCAAAGAGAGTTCTTTTGGGGGAGAAAATGCTAATTAAGATCTTTTGGCTGAAGAGGGCAGGGAAAGTGTGGCTGTATTATATTGTGTTTACTATAATAGGGGTCATAGATTTAATGGCCGGTTAGGTATGGAAATATATTTAAAAAAAAAAAACAGGAGAAGAGGTTTTTAAGTTAAACATTCGTTCCATGGAAATGGAAGAGACCCGAGTATGTGTGTGTGCAATCCACACATTCATCATTTCATGCACTTGTATAGTCTTTTCATATTATACACACTATGAAGTGACTTTGTTTTTCCTGCCATGTTATGTTTCAGTAGCTTTTGCTTATGCTACAAAAATAAGCACTGGGGGGCACAAAAGTGCCCCAGTTTTTGAGTATCATAAGTTGATTTTGTCCATACACTTTGATAATATTTGTTTTGGAAGTGTCTGTGTGCTGATTTTATTGGCATGTTGGAGAAACAAAAGAAAAGAAAAAAAAAAGAAAAAATAGGAAACTGTTGAAAAAATATTTTAATGTGTAATTTATTTTATTTTAAGTAATGCTAAAAGCGTCTAAACAAACAGTTTGTACATCCTCGTTTTAATATAATCCTTTTTAGTCTAGTTTTTATCCGACAATGTACTGCATATATTTATTGGTTGCAATTTCATATGTGAAAAATCATGGAACCTCTATTTTGTCATATTGAATAAACAGCAAGTAATATAACAAGTGCAATGCCAACACGTGCCTTTTCTTTCTAAAGTTCTGGTATCAAGAAACGAATCTTACTTCAGGGAGCTAAAGGAAAATGTGTATGTTATCAATGAGAAATAATCCAATCACCTCTCACAGTCGTTTCTATTTCGTTTATATAAACACTGTATATTTCTGAAGGGGAAACAAGCACAACATGTCAAAGATCTGAATGTTTACTACTCAGGTACTTCCTTTCCTTGCTGTTTAGGGGAGGCTTTCTATTGAGTTGAATAAAGTCACTTTCTGATTAGGTCAGTCCCCAAAACTGCAGAAAGAAATAATCTCATTGAAGTCAGGAAAACCATAATTGGATAATTCTGAATATCAGCCATCAGCGGTTTTGGGTTTCACCCTATACAATTGTTACAAGTATTTGGAATGGAAGAAAATGAATAACATACCTGGAAACGTCAGGCTCTTGCAATGATGGAGACTTTACATTGCTGGTTTGGCCTTATAATTAAAGCAAAAGACTCGGGGTAACAAACAGGGAATCACTGGCCCTTTTGATGTGTAAAAAAGTGTGCGGTTGCCTGGGAAGCTCCTGGTTCTGTTATCTCTGTTCTGGCCTGGGAACTATTTACAGTTTGGACAAATGCGTGGAGCAAGTTAATAGCTCCATAAAACTTTATGGCATTCCCTACACGTTGCACACACACAAACACACATACACACACACACACACACACACACAAACAGCTTCCTGGCATTGGGTGCCAAAGAGTCTTAAAAAAAAAAACCCTGATTTAGCCTCGTCTCTCCTTTAATCGTTTGTATTTAACAGAAAAGCGTGAGGTGGGGAAGAATGATTAGATTTGGTGCAAGATTTGCGACATCCTTTGGGTGATCTGCTCTAGATTTTCTTTGCCATAATATTCTGTGGATTTTGGCACCCAAACTATACCCCATTATGCACCCCTTCTTTCCCCCATAACCCCATTATGACGCCTTCCTTTTATTCCGGCTACTTCCATACTTACTTATTTTACTATATACATATAAATATATTCATTTGCAGCACACATGCCATGTAAGATGTGGCCCTGCAGCTCTTGTTCAGTACTAAGAGGATGCTGGGAGTTGTAGTTTAAACTCGAAGACCATGGGCAGGACATAAATGGGGCAAATGAAATTAAATCAACGTGGGAAGCAATGTCTGTTTCTGAAATAATAAGAGAAACCGAACCTGGTTAGGGTGAGCAAGACTGAATAAGCAATACTAGAAATGCACAGGGAATCCCCTCCACCTGCTATTTGGGGTCCCTAAAAAACCCATATGTAAAGCCCTGACTTCACCCTGGCTTGACAGGGTAGGGTTGAAACGAAAGTCCTGGGTCTCAGACAAATATGCGACTCAAACAGCAAACATATCAATTCCTAGGAATATTAAAAAAAAAAAGGCAAAAGAAAAAAAAACCACTTACCTTTTCTTTGCACACTGGGCTGCCTATTAGTTTGCTTAGCTAGGGCAAGGACAAGTGCCCATATTGATTCCAGGCCTTAAAAGGGAAAGTGCTTTTAGTTTAACAGAGTAAATTAGCGCAAATACTCTGGGCTTCTATGTGAATTTAGTAGTTTAAAAGTTTGGAAGGTTATTTATGTGAATGGCCCTAAGGAAAGGCCCTGAATGGCTCTCACAGAGCACGTGATGTCATTAAAGTAAGTTTTATGGTTTGGGGGAGCTGACAAAGCTACAATGTATTTACATCATATATAATCTTAACTGTCCACCATCGCAGCTGCCGGGTCTCTTTAATGCTGGGACAGTGGCACAAGGCACTTAGTGTGGATTACGTCGCCTTGTGAGCTGCTCAGAGGGTTCAGCTGCCAAAGGGACCTCAAGACAAGACAGTAAGTCCTTGCCCTTTTCACTGTCGCTTGGCCACTTTCAGATTTTGTTTTTTCTCTTTAATTATTGTGAGCTACTACAGATCGGAGGGGGCTTATTATTAAAGCGAAGTGTGTGGGGGGGGGTGATTTTGCAGAATTCTGTGACAGGCCAGAGATGCTCCAATCATTAGTCCTTGGCTGCTCAGTAAGATCCTTAGGATGATTAGAAATGTCAGGGAATCTTGGAATAAATGGGGGTTCTGTCTTTGACCCCCCCCCCCCAGGTGGTGTTAGTGGAGAGGTGACCTGCTGAAGTTTGTGAACTAAATAGAAGTTGCTAATGCGAGTGAGAGTGCATGCGCAATGTCACCGACACAGACGCAGAGAGTTAGAGCTTTCGTGGATGTGTTTTTAACCCTACCCTCCCTGACTGGTTTACAGGCTGTGGATCAGAGCACAGAAAGCAGATTTCCATACGTGGAAACCTTGAGGACCACTAAGCAGTTTTGTTGAACTATAGAAATAGAGGTACTTGCGTTGCAGAGCTTGCAATCTACTGACTAGTTCTATCTCCGTAGGCTAAACGGCCTCTACCCTCGGCATTGTCTTTTCCCCCAGAGTCATTTCAAAGGAATTCTTCAGGTGCGCTCAGAGCGATATAAGGGCAACAGATCTTTTTTTCTTTGTGAGCTGTTGTAAATACCTCGGATATTTTCCTACTCACAGCCAGGCCAAATGTACATCAAAAGCTTTTATTGCTTTGCCTTGTGTGTAACACCACAGCCCTGCACCCCTTCCTCCTAAACACCAGAGATCAGAGGAACAGATAATTAGGGGTAGGTACATATGATATATACACACAGAACGCAGGCACAGGGAGCAGGCAGTCTGCAATTCTGCATCAACCCAGAGCATGCCAGAATTATGCCCACATTGCTTTGCGGGTTTTACAGACACCTGACACGACTCTATTAGCTGCTGTATAAAGCTGAACAGTTTAGGGATGGGGTTATACTTGGCATTAAATAATCCAACTATACAATAGACATATCTATCTATCTATCTATCTATCTATCTATCTATCTATCTGTCTGTCTGTCTGTCTGTCTGTCTGTCTGTCTGTCTGTGTCTGTCTCTATCTAATCTGCCATGTCTTGCTAATCTCTCTATCTATCTATCTATCTATCTATCTATCTATCTATCTATCTATCTATCTATCTATGTACCATTTATCCTTATAATATGTATAATTATTTATGTATTCATGATCCATCGTAATATTCAATTCTTTTCTATTAATATGATAATTAGCAGCTATAAAAAGGGAATTGACTTGGCAGTGACCAGTGCAAATGGATAGTCATAAGTAATTTATTTGTAACATGTCATGAGTATAAAAATATGCATTACAATCCCGTTTCAAGAAATGTGCAGCAAATTCATGTTGGAAGGGCTTTGCAAGATTGGGGAAATTGTATTTTTTTTTGTTTTTTAAACCGACCCTGGCAAACGTGATGATAGGCTGGAAGTTGTACTTTTTAGACTCCATTCACAAAAATCGTATCGTTTTTAATCTTACAAATGTCTCGTACCCAGGTGTAAAACATATACACGCATTTTTTTTAATTATACGTTTTCATTTATTCAAAATTAAGAAAACTATGGATAAAGGCATCCCCTTTTATTACAACAGATTGTTCTTGAAGAACATGTATATAACCACAATGCATTGCTTTCACCCACAATGCATTTCATATACCTGTCATTTTAAATTCTGGTGTTAAAAAAGCTTATATGACCTGATCAAATAATGGTCCACATGTTTCCTCATTTAAGTCATAATTTTAACCTTTCATTAAAGTATGGGAATATCCTCTAAGGACAGCTTTTATGGGCACATATGTAAGCATTACTACCATTTAAGATAACAGCTACATAGAATGCATTGTGGGTTAAAAATGTTTTAATAAGGAAACAGCTAATAATAGTCATCCGTCAGTGTGATAGATTGATAGTAAGGTTCCTTATTAATAAAACTAATTATTTCAGTATAACACCAGGTCTGACCTGGCAGGTTTTGATTTTACTATTACATCTTGTTTATAGACATTACACATTGGAGGTAATTTCCATCCAAGCTGATACTGTTAACATAACATTCTTTGAAGTTATCATAGAAAACAAGAAACAATTATAAGTAAATGGTTCATATTCCTGCCATTAAGGAACAGTAACATTTTGGATTAAAAATATGAAAGGCACTAACTAAATTATAGAGCCCTCTCCCCTCTCTTTCATGAATTTGAGCCCTTGTGTAAAATATAATCGCTCAGTCTCACTGGTTGAATGTGAATTCCTTGGTGTGGTTGCAAGCAATATTCTAGGTGCAAAGCTATAGGAGATCTCAATATGGCACCAACTCCACAAACTGATCTGAGGAAGACTGCAGCCCCTTATACCGACATCAGGCCCGGACTGGCCATTTGTGGGTTAGGGCAAATGCCAGATGGGCTGCTATAAGGTCCCATATAAAGTCAGTGTTTAGTGGGCTGGTGGGGACTGTTTGGGCCTCTTTTTGGGCTGATTGGGCCTCTGTGTACCTGAAATGCCAGGGCCTATTTTGATTCTCAGTCCAGTCCTGACCGACATAGAGTGTGTTTGCTGATACAGTAAGGTATTAGCGCTAGTTTTGAACTCTTCTCTGTTTTATTGGTAATACTGAAACATGCAAAGGGTTGTGAGGGCCTGAAGCTGAGAGTAAACACAAGTTGTACTTTGGAATGCAATAGTAACAGATGTATAGGAAAGATTGTGGCATCAAATTTGTTTTTCCTACAGGCAGGTAGAGCGACCCCATTGGCCACTGTAAAGGGTCACTTTTCACCTTCTGAAGCAGCTTGGGGGGGGGGGTTCGCAGACCCTGCAAACTGTTCTAAATGGATACATTTAGTGGATACATGTCTTATCTTTGTCCCTGCTGAGCAGAATCTCTGGGTTTCATTACAGGCAGCTGTTAGAATTGATACAATAGTTGCTAATACTCCACAGATGTTTCTGAGAAATGTATCAATTAAATGTTGCAAAAGTGTAACAGTTAAGAGTCTGTACCTGAATTACTGAGCTGCCAGACTCATACACCAGAGACAGGAACATTCAACTTTAAACTGATTTTGGAAAAATAGTAAAAAAAAATAAAATAATGGAAAATAAATGAAAAAGTCTTTATTTCTGGGGAACAATCTGAAAACAAACTGAAAAAAGTGCTTGAAACGTATGGCACACTTTTCTTGCCAGTAGCCTTTTCTGTGACGTAGAAAATTCATTGGATTGCACAGCTAATGATTAGGAATCCTGCACATGTGTCTGTAATAGGAAGGAGAAGGCAGCACCAGACAATAGGACACTGAGTTGCTGCTTCTATTCATGGAAAGATGTCAGAAAAGGGATGTAGGAACCAGAAAATAATTTCTCTTATTATCCGTATTCCTTACCTTCAGTCTGTGCACTTGTCATAAGGACAAACTGACACTGGCATCCTAACAACTATCTATGAGGATTTCTGTGCCTAGGTTTGGTGGGAGCTGCAATTGGATTACTTGTTCTTATTGTCAGCCCTTTCTTCACTCTATACCTCAAGAATGTGGTTGACTTTTGTTTTTCTCTTTATTTATTGTTTTTCCAACAAATACATGTAACCTTCATACTTCTCTAAGGAATGCGGTTGGCTTTTAATAGAGGGATTCTGAAGCAGAGGCTAACCTTCCTTATCAGCCTCAACTGCTAATCTGCTCTGGAGGACTTCTTCTTTCTCTTCCACTGCAGCTGCTGCTCTCTAGGAAATTACATATATCACACTATGTTCTGTTTAGAATGTCTTCTGTGAGTTAAAAAGTACATCAAAGTAATTTTTGTATACAGCTGAACCCCTAGTTTTAATTTCAACAATGATGATTATTATTAGCCTGGGTAAGAAGAGAGTGAAGCCATGGCAAGAAAGGGCTAAGAACCTCTGGTTTTGTAACTAGCTGTGGGTAGCTTTCACATTCACATGTTTGTTTCCCTGGTTTTTCCCTTGTTACAGCAGTTGAGTCTTGTATAAATGGCCCAATTTATACAATATAATATTAAGTAAGAAAATAATAGTAATAATAGAAAATAATAGCTTTTGAACATTAAGCTGTTGGATCTTCTATCTTCCTTTGCTTTATTTGGCGCATTGCCTTCTCATTCTAACTTCTTGCCTTGGAGAAAGTACAGGCACTAAAAACTATAACAGGTGTAATAATAGTAATTTTTTTACTCACGTTTTTGCCACTAAAATTTTCCCCATCAACTAGAAAGGATTAATTAAGGTCCAAGGTGGTGTAAATTAATGGTGTATATAATGGTGTTTAAGCAGCATAAAATAAAACACAGACCTTTATTAATACCAAATAGAGCTTTTAAATGAATGATTTCTTGGATTGTGATGGACAGTGCAAAATAAGGAAAGGTACATATGCAATTTATTTTGTGCCAGTAGTTTTTTTAGTGTCACATCACATGATATATACAGCAGGTACCTTAGTGCACTGATAATTGCCTTTGAGGCCTTTGACCATATCCCCAACTCCCTAATGTCAAGTTAATGAGACATATTAATGCCATTATTAACATTGCATGCATTAGTGTGCCAGATATTATTCCTACCATTAAAATGTGGGCATGCTCTTTGTTGTGGATGTTATTACTATGTAGGAGTCCCAGGTCTGGACTGAGAATTAAAATAGGCCCTGACATTTCAGGTGCACAGAGGCCCAATCAGCCCACACAGACGCCAAAACAGCCCCAACCAGCCCACTAAATAGTGACTTTCAGTGGCCTTATAGTAGCCCCTCTGGCATTTGCCAGAACCCACAGATTGCCAGTCCAGGCCTGTGCAGGACTTTTAGGATAAATTGCTATATTGGGGGTAAAAGACATGGCAATTTACATCCATAAATTGCATTGTATTGAGTACATAAATAAGACCTGGCCAACAACCATAGCCACAGGAGTGGGTTAAACTGGACCCCTTAGAGCTGGTTACCCGATTGCAGATGGCTGTAGTTTCTGCAATTTTTATACTGACTCACAATGGTTTAATGATCTCTTGTAAGTGTTAAATTATATGTTTGCCTATGATGATAAATGAGAAAGGTTTTATAATTAACTAGGATTGGACCCAGTAAGCACTGGGTCCACTAAAAGATTATCTGGTGCTCTGGCATCACCAGGTCCCTGGAGCAATGACACAAAGATCCCATTAAAGCTTTTAGGCCTATGTGGTCAGTGGCATAACTACCATACAGCAATCTCAAGGGATCAGGAGACAAAGGGGGTCTACTCTATGGTAGTTCCCCCTACCCTGACCCTTCTAAAAGTGAAATTCCCTGCTTACAAACTCATTTGCAGTGCACATGTGCAGGACTGGACTGAGAATTAAAATAGGCCCTGGCATTTCAGGTACACAGAGGCCCATCAGCCTACATAGAGGCCCAAACAGCCCCCACCAGCCCACTAAACACTGACTTTCTATGGGACCTTATAGCAGCCCATCTGGCATTTGCCCTAACCCACAAATGGCCAGTCCGGGCCTGCACATGTGTGAGAAAACAGGGGCTCAGGTAGAAAAGAGATCTTTAGTTACTGTGTGTGCACATGGACCCGCAACGCTTTTTTTTCCCTGGGGGGCCCGGCAGGAACAAGAAACATAGCTGCATGTAGTATGTTCTCCAGTGGCTGAAAAAAGCTGGTGGAATATATACCCCATGAACTAGATCTAAATAACCAGTAAAAGCAGAAGATGAAAACGCTGTAGATGCATTTATTGTAGATATTTCCAAATTCAATTTAAAAATTTCACATAGACTCCTTTGGAGATTTGAAATGATAAATCACTCGTTTTCATTTAAATTGAATCTGCCCCATAATGCCCAATCAGTCTGTACATTTGAAAATGTTGCATCAGGTCTAGAAAACATGATATGTTATCCAATACAATTACATACACTTAGTTGAAACCTGTTTAACTGAGCTGTGATTAAAGACCCACAACAGGTCACTGTGAACTTTGTCTCATGGCTTCAATTTAATCACTTTTATACCTATTAGTTGCCTTGTAGTAGTATCTTGATACATTTGTAATATTAACAAACTGTGTTCACAAATAGTAGCTACAAAGTAATATTACCCTCTATGCACACATAGTGAAAGAGTTTTTTTTAAGGCTTCTTCTGTACACGGCTCCAATATATTTGTAAAGATTGCCCTGGGTAAGACCCCAGCATAAGAGTCCTGCAGCGGGTCGGGTACCCGCGGGTTACCCACAAAATCCTGCGGTACCCTGCGGGTTCCATGTAGAAGTTCAGGGTGCGGGTATAGAAGCGGGTTGGTGGTTCTGCGGGTTGAGGGTTGGGCCGCAGATCTTCTCCATAGCGATTTTTACTCCTTTTTTCTGAGCACATCTACTTCCGATGATGTCACTTCTGGTTTACAATGACAAAACTTCCTGTTTTACTCCTTTTTTTCTGATCACGGCTGATCACTTCCTGTTTACAATAACAGCACTTCCTGATTCTTGATGATCAGCCGGTCGCGGGTCCAGGTTGCAGATAATGTATTTGCGAGTCGGGTCTGGTCGCAAGTCCTGTCGGTTAAGAAAATCAACAAGAGACTCAGAGTCAGCGCACATCCTATTTCAAAATATGTAGGGTGCTCATCCCAGGGAGACTCCCCATTAGGATCCCCAAGAAAACAATATCACACGCAATAGCAACCAAGGAGAGCACACCAGTTTATCAAGCAATACTTAAATTTAATCCAAAGAAATTCCAAAAAAGTATATAAGAAAAACATATATCAAATTATACAAAAAATACAAAAATTAACAAAAGAAAAAAGGAAAAAAGAAATAATCGCCCAACGCGTTGTTTGTGTTTTTGCCCCTGAGGAAGACCCTTAAGGTTGAAACGCGTTGGGCGATTATTTCTTTTTTCTTTTGTTAATTTTTGTATTTTTTGTATAATTTGATATATGTTTTTCTTATATACTTTTTTGGAATTTCTTTGGATTAAATTTAAGTATTGCTTGATAAACTGGTGTGCTCTCCTTGGTTGCTATTGCTGTCGGTTAAGAATGCGGGTCCGGGTTGCAGATTGCAGGTTGCGGGTATGGGTGGGGTACGGGTCCCAAAAAATGGAGCCGCGCAGGACTCTAAAAGGGAAACTAAAAGGGTGGTGGTTCACCAAGTATGTTATAGAATTTTCTATTCCTTGCAACTTTGCAATTGATCATCATTATTCAGTCTAAAATCAAATGGGGGTCACCGACTGATTGCTCTATAAAGCTACAATGTTATTGTTATTCTTACTTTTTATGACTTTACTTCAGTCATATTCCGGTCTCTCATTCAAATCACTGCCTGGTTGCTAGGGTAAATAAGACTCCAGCAACTTAATAACTACTGAAATACAAAAGGGTGAGCTGCTGAACAGAAAGCGAAATAACCGAAACACCACACAAAATAAAAAATGAAGACCAATTGCAAATTGTCTCAGAATATCATTGTGTACATCACACATCAGGTGCTAGGAATGTTTGCAAGGCAATGAATGAACAAACTTTCTATATGAAGTGCTGTGTGGTATCTTATAAATACCAAATATATAAGGATTATATATATAAAATTGAGCATAGGACTGGCTAGATATGGGATGACTTTGACGTAGTTGGCCAGCTTAAATATATTGCAATATATGGACAAACAATCCCTGTTGTTTAAAGGGTAAGGCATTTCTTAGTAGCTGTATGCACATAATGTCTCAATGTCTTAAATATATTGATAATGGGTTGAGTGCAGAGGACCTCTTGCATTTGTCTATATATATATATATATATATTCTTCATACAGAACCGCACACCAGACTTCTTTGTAGTGTGAATCAAGTCACTTTTATTTGCATGTGTTTTCCAATGTTTCGGCCCCCCTTGGCATAAAGGCATAAGAGCAAAGACGGGGGCTTCCCTAAATCTCTTATATTTGAGATAAAAACACTATTGTACCATGCATGGCCAAGTTCATTTTATTGTTTTTTGCGAAGCAATGTTTATAGTAGTAGCAATATACTGACAAAATCTACCTGTAACCACATGGCAAGGTCTTTCTCCCCATTAAAATGTGCCCTTGTGCTTTGTGTGTGCCGCACGATACAGTTCATTTACCACCTGGTAATTTAATTTTTAAGTGCCTGGGAACTGTGCCAATGTTTTATCATTATTGCAGCAAGTATGAACATGATTGTTACGTGTGGTAGCAAATTCTTTAGTGTTTCCAATTCTAAATGAAGGGTAAATAAACAGTTAAACACCAGGATTTATAATTTCAGGAAAAGTTTTCCATTGCCTTTATCCTTCATTTCCTATTGTAGCATATACACCAGGAAAATGGATATCATTTTTATTTTTGGTATGATAAAGACAGTATGCTTTCTATTTCTTGGTGAGAGAGAACATATTTTTTTGTGATGGAAAACTAGTTAAAATTTAGATTCCAGAGGTAATGTTTTCTATGGATACACAGTAAGAAGACCACCAAAAGGTATAGTTCTAGTACCTGAAATTAAATTTGTGTCATTATGCTGTGGTTGTGACTGAAAAACGTATATATTCATGTATGGCATTTAAGAGATGCTCATTTGCCTGAGAAGCTTTACAGCTTCTCCTGCATGCACCCTAAAGTAGTTCTCAGTCTTTATAGCTCATGGCTCTACAGAAGACAGATGGTACATACTAACTGCTTCAGGACCTAGAGTGAAATTCACCATCTGCCCCCTGCTGAGAAAAAGCTAGGTAGGCTTAATGCTACAGCAGGCTGACTTAGGTGAAGGCTAGCATCAAAATATAAATTTTTTTTCTTGCTGTGGGCAAAAAACTTGTTTGCGGTGGTATAATGCATCTGGAAGCATATGGAAACTAGATAAGAAGTGAAGTAGGGCATGACCAATCTGCCATGGCCTTTTAGTTGACCACTTTAAGCAAGCTTCAGCCTTATTCTCAAGGCCAGTACAAAAGACATTGGGGGGGATGCTGTCAAGTTCTTGTTACACAGAATCAGTGATTAACCCAAAGCTGCATTGAGTAGACTCTGGGTAACTTCCCTAGAGCTGCTGTAAGGGGACAAATTGCTCTTAGTATATCTAGTACAGTGATCCCCAACCAGTAGCTTGTGAGTAACATGTTGCTGTCCAACCTCTTGGATGTTGCTCCCTCCCAGTGGCCTCAAAGCAGGTGCTTATTTTTCAATTCCAGACTTGGAGGCAAGTTTTGGTTGTATAAAAAGCAGGTGGCCAAACAGAGCCTCAGTGTAGGTTGACAATCCAAGTAAGGGCTACCAAATGGCCAATCACAGAACTTATATAGCAGCCCAAGAACATTTTTCATGCTTGTGTTGCTCCCCAACTCCTTTTACTTCTGAATGTTGTTGGAAAGTTTGGGGATCCCTGATCTAGTGAATTGCACTAACCTAAGTACAGCAGGACATTGTGTGTGATTTCTTCAAAAATAGTATAGAACTGGGCACGGTGTTGTTCTATTTTATTTGTCTATTGTTTGCACATACTGTAAGTGATTAAGCCTTCAGTGCATTGCAAATACAAATACAAAAATTCTGCTTATAAGAACCTACACCTTCCCTATGGTTCGGGCATGAAGTAAACTGTGCCATTGTGCCTATTGTGCTTTTAAAAAAAAGTGCATCAGGCCACAGTGTGCAGTGTACTTGGTGCAATGTGATTAACACCTGGCTTGAGCAAGTGCAGTGATGCACCTTTAATCGTTCGGCTTGCATGTATGTCTAGCACTTGCTATTGGACATCCACATCTTGCCAACCTGCTGCCCCTTATAAGGTGGGTCCCATTTACACACACCTGGCACTACTTTGCCATTTACTGTCAGGTAGAAATCTATGTTGAATAACCAAAAAAGGGGAAAAGATGTGTATGTCTGTTTCCAATATAAAAATAGAAACTGAAGTAAAAAAAAAGTTTGATAGAGTAGTGAGACTTGCTAACAAATAAAGGAAGTAACAAAAAAATATATTCACATTAAAGAGTATTTATTAGGACATGCATCGCCTAACATGTTTCGTGCCAAATGGGCACTTACTCATAGACTCATACAAATCTATGTTCCCATGAAATGTACATGTGGCAGAAGCAGGTGCAATAACAAACAGATGGATTGGGAAAGTGGTGCATTGTAGGAAAAATTTGGTATTTTTTTACCAGTTTTATTAACTTTTCTCCAGTCATGTTATTACCCCTCTAAAATCTGCTCCTGTACAAACAGCTTTGCTAAACTTTCTTATACAGGTTGGGATCTGTTATCCGGAAACCCGTTATCAAGAAAGCTCCAAATTATGGAATAGTTGTCTCCCACTTTTATCCGAATAATCCCCATTTTAAAGAAATGATTACCTTTTTCTCTGTAATAATAAAACAGTAGCTTGTACTTGATCTAAACTAAGATATCATTTATCCTTACTGCTTTCATTTAATGTTTTCATGATTTCTAGTAGATTTTCTAGTAGACTGAAAGTATGAAGATACAAATTACAGAAAGATTTGTTATCCGGAAAACCCCAGGTTCTGAGCATTCTGGATAACAGGTCCCATACCTGTATTGTATTGTCCCTTTTCTTGGGCACTTTTTTCAATGCTAAACCACTTTATTATTTTTGATCAAAACACAATACTGCTCAGTTTTGTAGTTGGGAAGGGATTTGCTTTTTACTAAACCAAAAATAGTAAATGGTTTTCAAATGCTGTTAGATTTGCTTTCTCTGGATCAGTTCAACTTCATTATACTCGGAAAACCGGACTGATGAGAGAAAGGCTCATTCAGCAACATAACTTACTGTGCCTCATACCTATTACTTAGCCGAGTCTAGCAATAACTTGCAGTTTTAATTGACAGGCATTAATATGTGATATGTGATTCTCATGGGTTTACAACATGTGGCGTATGTTTATCGTGCACATGGGTGCAGAATTGTATCTTACATTTATTTGTAGTTCTAATGGATGTGCAATAACGGCCCAGATTTAATTAGACGAGAAAGAACTTTCTTAATTCATTGCCAAATTTCCCCATAGACATCAATGGAGTTTCCACATGATAAACCTTTAGATATTTTGTGATATATATATATATATATATATATATATATATATATATATATACATGTGTGTTTATATATACATGTGTGTTCATATTTCTCATCTGTGTGATTCAAGGTTGCTGGTTTCATAAATGCACAGTTATATGTGATATAAGATTTTGTCATGGGAGCGTCAAAGAATATGATGCAATTCCTAACTGTCATGAATGTATGTTAATATGTGATATTATTTTACAGTCCTTATGAGTGTGCCACAATGCAATATATATAAGTATATGTTGCATTTAATCCCTATAATATGGGATTCAGTTTGATGAGAAAAACTTATTTTGCAGTTCATATTTTGAAAACTCAATTGAAGTCTATGGGGAAACATGGAATCATACTCATCAAACATACTCATCAAATGGAGTGTAAGTCATTATGCTTTATAAGTTAATAGTTCTCATAGGTGCACTGTAATATCTGATATACTTTTGTACTTTTCATGGCTAAGCAATGGTATGTGGTAACAGTTTATATTTCTCTTGGCTGTGGTTATGTGGGATACGTTATAACTCTAATAGATGTGCTACTATAGACTAGATTTAGTACAAATTCAGTTATTGGATGTACACATACATTTATGTGATGTTGCCCATAGCAACCAATCAGATCTGTTGTTTTCTAACTTGTTCAAATTTAATTGCTGATTGGTTGCTATGTGCAACATCTCGCGTGTTAATAAATATGTCCCATATTTAATAAGTTTAATTAATGTTTAAAAGGAGAAGGAAAGGTTAAAACTAAGTACGGCTTATCAGAAAGGTCCACCTAAATATACCAGTAAACCCTCAAAGTAATTCTGCTCTGAGTCCTCTGTCAAAAGAAACACAGCATTTCTTTCCTTGTATTGTATACACATGGGCTTCTGTATCAGACTTCCTGCTTTCTGCTAAAAACTCCTTGCCCCGGGCATGAGCATGCTCAGTTTGCGCCTCTTCCCCCCTCCCTGCTGTAATCTGAGCCCAGAGCTATAACTGAGCAGGGAGAGACTCAAGCAGGAAGTGATGTCGCACTTGGCTAATACTGCAGTTGCTATGCTAACTGTGGCTAATCTATTGGCAATAAAATGCCTCTGTAGCTTTCCTTCTCCTTTAATAGCATGTGGTAAAGTTTTTATGGATGTATAAAGGCATGTTATACATAAGTTTATAGTTGTAATGGATTCTCGCTAATATAACATACAGTATAGGTTTTTAGTTCCCACGATTATGCATTAATGTATGATTTATGTTCCTCTTTTACACTCTGTATAGAATTCAGAATTTGACTTGTTCCTCTTCTATTGGAGTTTTCTATTGATATTAGTCAGTGTGATTGTGGTCACATTTTTGTGCATGATATTTGGAAGGGGCTTAGGTTCTGCCAGCTCTCGTGTTATTTTTCCCAAACAGATATTTTATAGAGTTCTTCTAATCTATATTTACGTAATGCCTACACTGTGGAAGTTATTGATCAAAATCAGAAATTATTCAGAATTTTTAAAATAAAAAAGTCCAATCAAATTAGAATCCACAACGTGACCTTATTTATAAATCATCATTTCATTGGATCGGGGGAAAAATATATCGAAAAGTAGTTTTTTTCTGAATCGTTTTTTTGGGGGTTTTCCTCTATATGATTATGTACGATTTATCTTAGAATTTCTGCCCAAAAAGCTTAAAAAAGTCGGAATTTCAGGCTAATTCCAGTGAGGACCACTGACCTTGGCATATTTGTGATGGCGGACTTTCAGATTCAGACTTTTTGCAGCCTCGGAATATAATAAATCTATAAAAATTCCAGAAAAAAATGCGGATTGTATCCAAGGTATATCTAAGCTGCAAGATGGTTTTGATTGCTTTGTTACTTGCCGTTACATACAGTGCTAATATGATATTAAGGGTACTATTCATCTGTGAGTACATCCATCATGAAATTCTGGGGTGTAACAATAGAGGAAGCAGACCCTGCAGCTGCAGGGGGCCCAGGAGGTATAGGGGCCCCATTAGGCCCTAAGTCATATACAATTTCAATACATAAAAAACAGGACAACCTCTAGACATTTTGGGGGCCTGAAAAATAATTTGCTGTGGGGCCCAGTAATATCTAGTTACACCACTGATGTAATTTGTGTCTTTCTTGCTATGAATGCCATGTAGTGCATTCCAGTGCTTTTATTTGTACTCACCCACACAACACCATAAGGAATTATTAGTCCCATGGATCCCTTTGCCTCTGTATTTAAAGGGATACTGTCATGGGAAAAAATTATTTTTTCAAAATGCATCAGTTAATAGTGCTGCACCTGCAGAATTCTGCATTGCCCCTTTTCCCCTCCCTTGTATTTGCTCAAATTTTCATCATCAGGACAGAGCAATGGGAATTGGCACACGGGAAATTTCAATTTCTGAACTAATGTGAGTGTGGTTGGGCAGCATGCCGCCCCCTAAAATCCTGCTGCCCTAGGCCCGGACCTAGGTGGCCTCTCCACAAATCCGGGCCTGGCAATCAGAAAAATATGTTTTAATTACCACTGGTCTCCTTAAAGGATGGTTTACCTTTCAGTTAGCTTTTAGTATTAACGTTAGTATGGCTAATTCTGAGCAACTTTTCATCTGGCATTTTTCATAATTTTTATACAAATGTATTGTTATTGTAAATGTATCTACTGATCTTTCTATTCCGGCCTCTCCTATTCATATCCTTGTCTCTTATTCAAATCAGTGCATGGTTGCTAGGGTAATTTGGATTGCTGAAATTGAAAACTGAATAAAAAGCTAAATAACATTAAAACCACAAATAATAAAAAATGAAAACTAATTGCAAATTGTTCTAGAATATCACACTCTAAGGGGCAGATTTACTAAATTCACATAAATTCAAATGAGGGATTCGAATATTCGATAGAATTTTCAAAAAGATTCAAATTCGAATTTCAAATATGCAAATTAGGCAAATTTCGACCAAATTTGACCATCGAGTATTCGAATTTAATTTTATTCGAATATTCGAAAATTCGATGGTCGAATACTTCCCCTTTAAATTTAAATTCGATCACCTACTTCGCCAGATTAAACCTACCGTAATGGGGATCATTCCCTAAGATCGAATAAGAAAAATTCGAATTTTTTTAATTCCCCACTATTCCCCCACTATTCCCTGGTCGAATTTCAAATTTTTTTTTTCATTCGAAATTCGACCAATAGTAAATCTGCCCCTAAATCTTGCTAAAAGTTAGTTAAAAGGTGAACAATCCATTTAGAGATGGGGACCCCAGCTTTTTTTTTTACTCGTGAGCTACATTTAAAGTGTCATGGGAAAACGTTTTTTTCCAAAACACATCCATTAATAGTGCAACTCCAGTAGACTTCTGCACTGAAATCCATTTCTCAAATAAGCAAACAGATTTTTTAATATTCAGTTTTGAAATCACTCCAGTTTGAAGTACAGCAGTAAAGAGTGATTGAAGTTTATCAGAGCACAAGTCACATGACTTGGGGCATCTGGGAAATTGACAATATGTCCGAAGTCATTTCGAGCGATTTTGGAAAACGCAGTGTGATTCTTCATTGAAGCAGCTGGGTAAAGCGGTTTGGGGAGATAGTCGCAAGGCGATTAGTTGCTTCCCCGAATCTTCTCGTCTGGACTAGCCTGATTAGAATTCAGATTATCTGTGTGCTATAGTAATATTCAGGTCTGAAGAAGAGCATCACTTTTGTTTCATCTGAGCTGTGTACATCTAATTTTCAGTATAATTAAAACATTTTTTGTATGACAAAGTAATAATAAAGCTTTCAGATTCTCATATGTTATGGTAGCAAGATTTTTGGTAAAGACATTAAATCGTGGACACATGCCCCCATATGCAATAAAAGGCACTAAGTTTGCCCAGGAGCATTAACCCATAGCAACCAATAGGATCTTTGCTTTTAAACAGGTGACTGCTACATTCAAGCTTCTGATTGGTTGCTTCGAGTTACTGCTCCTGTGCAAACTTAGGGGCATGTTTACTAAGATTGGAGATAAATATTTGGAGAAATTTCTGGAGATGTTGCCCATGGCAACCAATCAGATCTTTGCTAACTTATAGGTGGCTGTTTAAATCTAATTGCTGATTGGTTGCTATGGGCAACATCTCCAGAAATCTCTCCAGATATTTGTCTCCAATCTTAGTAAACATGCCCCTTAGTGCCTTTTATTACATAACACCATGATGTTTATTCTTCCATAAAAGCAATGACACTGAAAAGTAGCCCTGGCCTCAATTTAATTTCTTCTCTGTATTTGCCGTTCCTCCCCATTTCTTTTGCAAATTGATGGCACTGGGTTACTTTTGTAGGATAAGGTGGTGCATTTGTTTACCAAGGTTAAAAAAATGTTCTCAAGTCAATCTATGAATCAATTGTTTTTGCATTCAGTTGCATTTATTTTTTTTTTAAAGTTTTTTAACCAAGGGCTCGGCAATGTGATGGTTACCCACACGTGAGACTCACATGCAGGATGTAGGACTCTGGCCAGTAGTGAAGTACATGATGGAGGGACATAGCTGAGAGGGTTAGGGGTACAGGGCCCGAGGAAGAATGCGTAAGTGACATCAAGTGCATGGTGCATTGACATCAGTTCCGCTAAATATGTCAGCGTGCACAACGAATGACTTCAACGCACAAGACGCGTGACGTCAGCACGCATGACATAGGGAAATGTTTAGGTCCAACCTAAATATAACCCTGAATATTGCATACATGCTGTTCGAAGAGCTGCTGGACTTTAACAGCCAGCTATCTATAAGGGTGGTAGCACACAAGAATATACCGGGAGATTAGTTGTCTAGAGACAAATCTCCTCTACTTCGGGTGACTAACCTCCCAGAAATACTTCCTACTGGCAAGAATATGAATCGCCGGCAGGATGGCATATAGATTTCTTCGGTTTTCCGAAAGTCAACTTAAGTTTCCTTATGAGGCATTTCGGGGAGATTAGTTGCCCCCGGTAGAGGAGATTTGTCATGTGCCACCACCCGAAGACCAGTTAGAAAATCAAATCTGACAATCAAATTGGCCCTTTGATGTTGTCTTCTTTGTACGGGTCTGCATAGAATTGCACTATTATTATATCAATGGCCCAGAGCCAAAACAACCATATCAGCCTTATTTGGCCTACCATATACTCAAATCAGGTAAAGACTGTTGCAACTTGCTGGCTAGGCCAGACAATGCATTTCATTGTGGTTTCTACTCAGGCAGAAAATCTGCTGCCCTGCTGCTCCCCTTGGGGTAAATTTATCAAAGAGTGAAGTTCCGCCTTTAGAGTGAAATTCTGCCACTCTCCATTCATTTCTATGCAATCTTGAAAGGCGTATTTATCAATGGTTGAAGTGAAAGTTCACCCTTTGATAAATACACCTTCAAAAATCCCATAGAAATAAATGGAGAGTGGCGGAATTTCACTCTAGTGGCGGAACTTCACTCTTAACTTCACTCTTTGATAAATATACCCGCATGTCTTTTGAACTGCGGGCAGAATTCCGCTCAAAATGCAAAATGTTACATTTTGGTGCAACCCAAGTGGAGACAATGCTTCTGGTTGAAGGAATAACAGGAGTGGAGAATCAGTAGGGGAGTGGATTCTTGCCATATATTTTGTCACAGGCAGAGATCTACAGTAGTCTGGCCCTTGCCTAAAGGTGGCCATAGATGCACATATAATATAATTTCATACAATATTCAGTGTGTGTATGGCAGGATGATAGCAGGAGATGAGCTGACTGATATCAGCAGAACACACGAATATTGTTCTTTTCGTCCATCGGCCAGGTTGGAAAATTTTGGAAAACCATAATTGTAATACTTGCCAATTACCTTGTCTGGCCTGGGCTTCCTACTGTGCCAGATAAGGCAGACGTTCACCAGTACTATACAAATTCCTGCAAGAATGTTGTTGCCTTTAAACTGTAAAGAGTTCCTCTATAAAGCACCATGATTTCAGTATCTGCTTGGAACTGAGTTATCCTTGTTTTCCAATAAGGAAAATACCTTCTAAATGTAGATCTTAATTTGATTGATCATTATTGATTCTTTCTTGCCACTTAACTGATCTTTCAGGGATATCTGAAAAAAATAACCTCTAATTAAACGTAGAATTATTATTGTTTCCAT
Organism: Xenopus borealis; assembly: GCA_024363595.1. Lineage (NCBI taxonomy): Eukaryota > Metazoa > Chordata > Amphibia > Anura > Pipidae > Xenopus > Xenopus borealis. The sequence continues at coordinate 135,267,548 of CM044434.1, read as the reverse complement.
TTTTATTGGTGTAGCATTAATTAAATAATGTAATGGTGTTATCATCTGCAGAAATGCTCTAAAATTCTGGTTTTCATTATTGTTCATCAGATTGGATTGCTTTGGCTTACTATTGTCATTTCATTCGCTAAATTGCTTTAATGTTGCTATAAAATTAATGTAAGCACAATTGCTTATTCATTATACAAAAATCATTTGTGAATAATGTCCCTCTGAGCGACTTGTAAGTCAGTGGCAGTTTGGCATTCTCCTAAAGAAAAGTAGTTAAATTTAACCATTTATTAGTGGAGTAAATCAATATCTATCAAGGGATGGGAACAAAATAGTAGCATTTTATTTGACGTGTTATTCTTGAATTTGTTGGGTCTTCTGTTTCTAGGGTCTGGGGCATTTAGCACCCAGACCAACTGTTATTTACGGTGAGCAGGGTTAGGTCTGTAATTCATTGGCAGCTGAAACTGAACCTGCAAGTTATCTTTATTAAGGAGAGTAAAGTCAATAATGGAGCCGGGGTTTGTTATTTCTACTGTTTCTATTGGCCATGGAAGTCAGGTTCATATGAATATATGGATATATAGGTATATATATATATATATATATATATATATATATATATAGAGGATATAATGTGAGTGTACTATTAGTTCCAAAGTAAAGTAGGATTCTTGCATAGGTCTAGGTCTAGAGTAGTGATGAGCGAATTTATTCGGCAGGCTCGAATTCGCGCGATTTGCCGCCGGCAAATAGATTTGCAAGTGAGACTCATTTCGCAAATTTTTCACCAATTCGCGAATTTCACTGGAAATTTGAGAATTTTTCGGCGAAACGGGATAGATTCACCCATCACTACTCTAGAGGTTAAACAGGACCATCCTAAACAGGCTTCCTCATTGAGGCCACAGGAAAGGCTGGGGACCTATCTATTATTATTCAGCTGGATGAGTAAGGACATAGTAAATATGTGATTTTACTTGTAGATTCCAGCAGGATCTGTCCTTTTGCACATATATATGTGGGCTTTGGGTGTTTTCATGGGGCAGCTGAAATTTATTTTTTTTGGCTGTGGAGCTTACTGTATGTGTTCTTCCTTGATTGTGGGAGCATATTGCTCCCATAAATTAACTGCAACAGGTATGAGACATCCCCCTGCGAAATCAGTCCTAGGGATTAACAAACTGTTCATAATATATCACACAGACAGGGTCCCTTTGTTATATAGAGAAATACAGGGAATTCTGAAAATATTCTACCAATGTGATTGGATTGTTGGTTTGCAATTGCATGCCCTGTTTCACTACTAAAACTCCATACATGTCTATGTTTCAGGGCAGGATTGTAAGTGTTGCCACCTTTTCTAGAAAAAAATACCAGCCTTCATATATGTACATCTGCTGTATTAATAATATTAGTGTCATTGGTACCAGTCAGATCAGTAAGGTATGAGCGGCAACCCTAAGGGCTGGCTTGCAGGATAAATACAACACATGAACTATTGCTTTTAACTTAAGGTGACCATACAGGGGTCCATAAAAGCTGCTGTAGAAATAAAAGTCTTAGCTGGTATATTTCTCCTTTAAAAGAATAGGTATCTTATTTCCTTGCCCTATCCCAACAGTTGCCTCTGAACCTATCATGATATTAAGCTGGCCATAGACGTAAAGATTTTTGAAAGATCCAATGGTTATAGTGAGACCACGATTGTCTCAAAAGGATCGTTTAAATGCCCGATGTGTCCATCAACTAAAAAGACCATTTCAGGTGATATTGCCAGCAAAATGTTTGGTATATTTCCTTAAGTTACCGATCACCTATCACCTATGTATGGGGTCCTTCAATGGACCTACCCAACTGATATCTGCATGAAAATTGCCAGATGTTGATTGGGCAGGTTTAAAAATCCCATTGTGGTGAGGACTGCATTGTCTAATTGAATGAGCCTGTAACCCCGTCCTAGTGATCCAGTTGTTTGGCCGCACCTCAAGGTGCCATTTCGAAGAACCTCTTGCAATGTATGGCCACGTTAACTCTGACTTTCAAGGCCGGATGCGTGGCTGATATATGGGCATATGTAACCCCTTCAATGGGAACCACCAGGGTTTGCTTTGTTTACATTTTTCTTCTGTAATGAAGCAGACCTGTTAAGAGCACATAGGGTTTGGCAACACAAAACTTTGTTTTTTTTTCATATTTACTCCATGTTTCTTTTTTAATATCTGTGATACATTAAGGCAAAGTAGTTGAAGAATTTCACGTGTCCTGTATCTTGCACAAATCATTAACAAAATGAGTAAAGTGGGCCACAATGCCCCTGTGATTCTCTGGTATAATAACATTTGTTACTTATTCCTTTAAATGGAATAAAGCTGAATTTTTGAGACCTGACTCCCAGACTGGTTTGGAGAGAAGTTCCACCCTGTAACTGGGATAAAGCACAGTCAATAGACACAGGGAATGGGAAAGTCCATGTGCAAGCAGAATGTCCCTGTGCAAGCAGAAACACATATGCCTGGACTTTAGACACAAGCATGATCATAGTGTATTTTTCTTCCGTATTTTTCTTCCTTTCTCACATAACTTCTATGCTACTTTTTACTGGCAAATATTTAGGGATTCCTCCAAATCCACTATTTTAGGGATGAACTCCCGAATCCTGCGCAAAAGATTAGTCCGAAAACCGAATCCTAATATGCATATGCAAATTAGGGTTGGGAAGGGGGAAAACATTTTTTACTTCCTTTTTTTGTAATTAAAAAGTCACACAATTTCCCTCCCCGCCCCTAATTTGCATATGCAAATTAGGATTTGGATTCAGTTCAGTTGGACAGAAGGATTCATGCTGAAAAAGGCAGAATCCTGAACTGAATCCTGGATTCGGTGCATCCCTGCAAATATTCTATAAGTCTTTTTTATCAGTTACCAACTGATAAATTACTGACAATCTTCAAAATCGGGCCCATTGTTCACAATTCAGAGTAAATAACAAAAGCTTAATACAAAATATGACATAATATGACTACATTTTAAGAAAAGCCACCCTTTCCAGTCCATGATTCTGGAACTGTTGGATACCCCTTAATAACCCATAAGAACTTTCTAAACATATGCTTTGGCTTTCGACTCAAGTAACCTGACTCTACTGCTACTTTAAATTCTGAAAAAACTTGTCATTACATAACAATACAGGTATGGGATCCGTTATCTGGAACCCCATCATCCAGAAAGATCCGAATTACGGAAATGCAGTCTACCAAAGACTCCATTATAATGAAATAATCAAAAATTTTTAAAATTAATTCCTTTTTCTCTCTAATAATTAGGGATGCACCGAATCCTCTATTTTGGATTCGGCTGAACCTCCGAATCCTTCCCGAAAGATTTGGCCAAATACCAAACCGAATCCGAACCCAAATTTGCATATGTAAATTAGGGATGTGAAGAGGAAAACATTTTTTTTCTCTTGTTTTGTGACAAAAAGTCACGTGATTTCCCTCCCTGGCCTTAATTTGCATATGCAAATTAGGATTCGGTTTGGCCAGGCAGAATGATTCGCCCGAATCCTGCTGAAAAAGGCCAAATCCCAAACTGAATCCTGGATTCGGTGCATCCCTAGTAATAATAAAACAGTACCTTGTATTTGATCCAAACTAAGATATAATTAATCCTTATTGGAAGCAAAGCCAGCCTATTGAGTTTACATGATTTTCTAGTAGACTTAAGGCATGAAGCAGGGGCGTAACTACTGGGGGAGCAGGGGGTGCAACTGGGCCAGGGCCCGCACTCCCGCAGGGCCCCCCGACAGTCTTGCGCCGCTGCAGCTGGCTTGAATCGCTACAGTGGCGCGTCAATCACAATCACGGACTAGGGTGGGGGGGGCCCGGCCGCACGGCCTGCACCAGGGCCCGCCCCCACCTAGTTCCGTTACTGGCATGAAGATCCAAATTACGGAAAGATCCATGATCCAGAAAGCCCTAAGTCCCGAGCATTCTGGATAATAGGTCCCACCTGTATAAGTAAAATCTGTTTTGGTCTACTGTATATGTATGGGACTGTTTATAAAACATATTTACGAGCACTAGACAATCTTGAAGAAGCAGGGAGGAGTAAGGCAGATTAGTAATTTCTGTAGGGCATTTTTCTGCCATGTCATATTTTTAAGATACTTGATAGTTGTTTCCCAAGACTTGTTAAGCTTTCTTATCTCAATCTGATCTGATTCCTGTTGATGTGCTTAAGGGTAGGGACAGACAGGGAGATTCGGGGAGATTTTGTCGCCTGGCGTTTTTAG
>CM044434.1:135240382-135250976 GCA_024363595.1 Xenopus borealis | reverse complement strand
CTTCTTGCAGTTTTTACAGATATTTTGTTCTGCACCCAGGCATACTTTATTACCTTATCGAGAGTGCCGGTAACCCTTGGATCAATTTATATATATATATACATACAGACCCCTATGTGCTGGGCCATATAGGGCAAATCTGATCATTTGGCCTTCAGGTCAAGAATCAGATCCTAATGTGCCATTGCATGCCTATGAGAGAGAAATTTAGGGAGGGAACATATGCATGCAGATAAGCTGCTGATTGTTGCCTGAATTTGCAATTTGAATCTGCCTATGTATGGCCAATTGTGATGTGCAGGTTGACGAGAAAACCCACAGGTACCCAAGGTTTTATTGCCAAGTAGCAGGATTCTGGTTGAAATTTGGGTGAGCACTGTGGGTTAAGCTGGCCATAGACGTAACAATTACGATCTTTCTCGGGAAAGATCTTTCCAAGAAAGATCGTTCGTTTCAACACACACGTGTAGAGCTGAATCGTCAGATATACAGGTAGAAACAATAGAATTCTACTTGTATCTGACGATTCAGCACTAACAATGGCCGATGTTCAGGGAGCTTTCAAAGGCATCCGATCAAAATTTTCCATCCAGTCCGATCAACCAGCCGACCGATATCTTAATCCTCTGACGATGTCAGTCGGCTCATTTCCCACCATACACGCACCGAATATCGTACGAAAATTCGTTTCGTACGATATTATCTGTGCGTCTATGGCTTAGGGTTGGGTGCAGGTCAGACTGGGGAAGTACACTTATCTTCTGCTCCTGAAGATTCCCTGTTTTGGAACAAGAGGCATGGACAGAAGTAGAGCAAGAAGACATGGGTACCAATTGGGCGCTGGTCTTACAATGGCAACATTTTGGGTTAAGGATTAAGGTTGGGTGTAGGTTGAGATTTTCCTGATTCACACATCACTAATGGGTAACTTATGTTGTTAACTTTATCTTTCTATGTATGGCTATCTTTAACAGTATCAGATACCCTTTATCTGTAGGGCTTATTAAAGGAAAACTATACCTAAAAAAATGAATACTTGAGCAACACTTGGCTCATGTGACCTAACAAGTATAGTTTGCTAGGTATGTTTGTTATCACCGTGTATCATACAATCCCAGGGGGCAGCCCTTATTTGTTTTGTTTGTGTTTTATGATTACCCAATGGCACATACTACTAAAAAGTATATTATTATGAAAATGGTTTATTTACATGACGCAGGGTTTTACATATGAGTAGTTTTATGCAATATCTTTTATAGAGACCTACATTGTACAGGGATATAGTTTTCCTTTAACATTTGATTAACTTTTTTTCTTTTGTTCTGTTTGGTTGCTGGCATGTGGATACTTTGTGTGTACAGTAATTCTGTAATTTCAACCTATTATTGTGCAGTGCTACAATATGTTGGCCTTCATTATGGAATCATATATTGTTATGGGGTGACCAGTCCTTTGTAGAGATCATGCACAGGGTTATACTGGTGGAGTGATGTAGTAAAATCATTAAGTTTCCACCAGGTCTAGTAACTCATAGTAGCCAATTAACATGTTTACTAATCATTCACGTGAAAGCATTCTGAACAGGCCCGGATTTGTAGCGAGGCCACAAAGGCCCGGGCCTAGGCCTAGAGGTGGTGTTACATGAAAAGGACCCATAGCATCTTTTAGATCAATGGTCCCCAACCAGTGGCTCCTGAGCAACATGTTGCTTTCCAGCTCCTTTGATGTTGATCCCAGTGGCCTCAAAGAAGGTGCTTATTTTTGATTTCCAGGGTTTTTGGCAAGTTTTGGTTGCATAAAAACCATATGTACTGTCAATCAGAGCCTCCTGTAGGTTACCAGTCCATATATGGGCTACCAACAGGCCCGAACTGGCAAACTGTGGGTTCTGGCAAATGCCATAGGGGCTGCTATAAGTTGCCATAGAAAGTCAGTATAGTGGGCTGGTGTGGGCTGTTTGAGCCTCTGTGTACCTGAAATGGCAGGGCCTATTTTAATTCTCAGTCCGGACCTGGCTACCAATAGCCAATCACAGCCCATATTTTGCACTCCTAAGTATGTTTTGCATGATTTTGCTGCTCTGTAACTTTTCTTTACATTTAAATGTGGCTCACAGGTAAAAAAAAAGGTTGGGGATCCCTGTTGTAGATGGACACAACCTGCACATTTCTTGAAATATTTGAGACTTGTGTGCAGAGTTTTTAAAAACTGTGTGCTCATGTCAGACAAAATTCACAAAATTCTGTGCATACACCATGATAGATTGTGCGCACTGGCATTAAAATAAGTGTGCGTGTGAACAAGTGCATGCCTTAAAGCAGGCATGTCCAAAGTACGGCCCACAGGGCAATGGCGGCCCGGTTTCAAATTTACACTGGGCCATACAAATCATGCTTAACACCAATATTATTAATAGGTCAGAAAGATAATATTAGTGTAAGAGCATATTTTTACTTTTCAGTAAAGGAGGAAAACCAACTAATGAACTAAGAGAATAGATGGTGCATGTGAGGGGGCACAGGCTGCTAGTTCTGCAGGGTTAGAAATCTGTTTCATTATTTAACATCTGTGCATGAGAGATACATATGTCAGAGATTTAAATATGATGATATGAGAGATCAGGGTCAGACTGGGGGCCCAGGGCCCACCAAGACTACTGGCCAAACCCCCCTCCAGACCCCCTACTGACAGTGTGCACATGTGCATAGAAGAAACTCGCTGGGCGCATGAGCGACAAGCTCTGCAAATTGTTTTTTTATTTTTTGTAGGGTCGGGAGGGGGGCCCACCAGGCTTTTTCCTGGTACCCCTCTGGGCCAGTCCAACCCTGTGAGAGATATACATATGGTGATATGAGAGTTATAGATATGAAAGATATAGATATCATACAAGATATAGGTATGATGATATGAGAGATAGACACATGAGATATATAGATAGGGATGGCGCGAACTGTTCGCCGGCGAACTTGTTCGCGCGAACATCGGCTGTTCGCGCTCGCCGGAAGTTCGCGAACGTCGCGCGACGTTCGCCAATTTGGGTTCGCCTTAGTTGGCGCTTTTTTTTTTGCCATTTCTCCCCCAGACCAGCAGATACATGGCAGCCAATCAGTAAGCTCTCCCTCCTGGACCACCCCCACACCCCCTGGACCACTCCCCTTCCCTATAAAAACCGAAGCCCTGCAGCGTTTTTTCACTCTGCCTGTGTGTGCTTGGAAGAGATAGTGTAGGGAGAGAGCTGTTAGTGATTTCAGGGACAGTGGATAGTAAGTTTGCTGGCTAGTAATCTACTGTTCTTCAAACAACTGCCATCTAGCTGTGTGAGCTTGTTCACATTCTGTCTAAATATCCATAATATTACCCTCTCCAGAAAAAGCACCTGAGTGACTTTTTTCAGGCAGCCATAATATATTTTACGTAATCCGTATCCACCGCTGTAGTAGTGTATACGTTGACCGTGTAGCCATTATTTGCCCTGTAGGCATTTTTTGCCCAGTGTGTTCTTCAAACAACTGCCATCTAGCTGTGTGAGCTTGTTCACATTCTGTCTAAATATCAATAATATTACAGTGTCCACAACCACCACCTGAGTGACTTTTTTCCCTTTACAGCACAAAACGCAGCGCTGTGTCAACAATGGATTTTTCACAAACATTTTTGCCCTTGATCCCCCTCTGGCATGCCACTGTCCAGGTCGTTGCACCCTTTAAACAAATTTAAAATCATTTTTCTGGCCAGAAATGTCTTTTTTAGCTGTTAAAGTTCGCCTTCCCATTGAAGTCTATGGGGTTCACGAACCGTTGGCGAACCGTTCGCAATTTTCCGGAAGTTCGCAAACATGTTCGCGAACTTTTTTTCCGCGGTTCGCGCCATCCCTATATATAGATATGAGAGATATAGGTATGATAATATGAGAAATATAGATATGAGAGCTATAGATATTATGATATGAGAGTTATAGAGATGATGATATGAGAGATATAGAGATGATGATATGAGAGGTATGGAATGGATATGACAGATTTAGATATGATATGAGAGATATGGATATATATATGAGATATATAGATATGATGGTGTGAGTGATATCTTATATATACATATGAGAGATATAGATATGATGAAATGAGAGATATGGATATTATGATATGATATGTATATAAGAGATATAGATATGATGATATGAAAAATATGGATATTAGAGATATGATGATGATAAGACAGATATAGATATTACCATATGAGAGATATGGATATATGAGAGATGTAGATATGATGAAGTGAGAGATATCTCATATATACATATATAGATATGATGATATGACAAATACGGATATTAGAGACATGATGTTTATAAGACAGCTATAGATATTATGATATGAGAGATCTGGATGATGATATGACAGATATAGATACAAGAGCTATATGGAAGTTGCTGCATAAAATAGGTACCACGTCTGCACTGTAGCCTTTGCTCATTCTTTGCAGGCTTTCAGGGGATCAGACAACCTTTTATAAACAGTGGGAAAACATGTCAATGCCGCCTTCCTTTTCTGCCTCTCTTCCCATCATGCAAATTCGACACAGGCCAAAGTAAGAGCTGGAGTGTGCCACTGTGCCAGGCATTTGCGGGGGGGTCCTCGGCCTCACGTGACAACGCTCCTCCCATACGCAGGCGATTTGGCAAACCGCTACTGTCTGCGGGGAGGAATTACGGTGTAATTATAAAGCATCAGCCGCTGCGCTGGTAAATTAACCCCCAGGAATGAGTGTAAACAGGGCAACGTGCTTGTGAATTCATCTCGTAATGGGCAATAGCCATAAACAAGCGGCTCTTACTACTACAGTTTAGCGCTGCGCGGTGCGAGATCCTGTCACTATGTGCACTATGTCACTGGGAAGCTGCCTCGGTTAAGCACTAGTAGTCTGTGACTGGGCTCTCGTCTTGTTTGCTAATGTGCCCATTAAACACATGCACTGGCCACGTACATGCAGCAATGTCTCTGTGACTCTGTCCCTTGTCTCTGCTGCTATCGCTTCTTCTTCTTCTTTGTCTCTGTTGCTGCTGCCAGCCTCCTTCATGTGACACTGAGGTGGGGCAAAGCCTGCCAGCCTTAATATTATTTACACACACAACACCCAATCTACCTCTTTATTTCACATTCCTATAGGAACCTGTTTCCTATTTGCGCTATATATATATATATATATATATATATATATATATATATACTCACCAAACATCAGCAGGGCTGTTTTGCAACAACAACAACAAAAAAAAAGGTCAGTTGCATCTCCCTGAACTTGAGGCTTTCATGCTGACGTCACAGATTCTGTCACGCTCACCTGATGAGCTCACACTCTGTGACTTGCCTGCATTGCGCAAGATTCTTTTGAGATGGGAAAACAAGTATTTTGTTCTGTGTAAACCCTGCATAAAGGCATGGCCGGTCCACCTTAGGCACACACCCCTGATCTGTATTTGCCTCTCTCTCCCACACACACATCAAAGCAAAAGGCAAATACTTGATGGGGCTGCTGTTTGCACGACTCCATCTGTTGGCTTGAGAAGAGTCATAAATTAAATCATATTCGCCGTGTCTGTGCAATCGCCTATTTGCCTCTTTTTCCCTTCTAATTTGCCTTTCCTTCAGCTTATACCACATTACACACTATATGTAAAGTTTAGATAACCAGACAAATGGATACTCCTAAAATAGGAAGGGAAAAAGCAGAATATAACGAGGCGTTTCAATAAATACATGAGACTGGTGGATATTAGATTCGTAACAATCCCAATGTTAACTGATAATGTAATATAAGGTTAGTGTCCCCTTTCTCCTGAAATTGCAATTTCCTGCTGCGGAATAGTCTGAATTATTAATAAATCATATTCGGCTATATCCTATGAAATATTTAATGTTCAGCTGTTTAGAAATCAGAGCAAGCTAAAAGAACAGATCGCCCGAACTACTACTATGGGAACGGGGGTTGGGACTATTGGGGTCGCCAACAGTTGCACCTTGGTCGCATAGACTTTATCGTGCGATTTAACAGTGACACAAGATCTTGGCTGATATTGCTATGAAAGTGCAGGGCGATTGCCAGCGCTAGGACCATTCCAGATCAGAATCCCAAAGCAGGGGGAATTATTATTGTACAAGGATCACAGTGATGGTGCTGGGCGGCTCTCAGTAGGTTATTGGAAACCTTGGGGATAACATTGTTATTAAGTTAAACAAAATCAATTTTAATCAGCCATTTCTTTTCTAATGGAGAATTTCCATTTGTAAGTTATATCAAAGTAATTCATTTTATTAGATTTGATTGCTGCAGTCCGAGGGAAAATAGGGAACACTGGATTTATTTGTTTGGAGTGGGATTAATAATGTACCATACATATCTAGCTGTATATCGATCTGTCTATATCTATCTCTATCTGCATAAATATGTGTCTCTCGTTTATCTACTTATGTATCATCTATTATGTATATATAATGTATCAGTGGTATCTATCTATCTATCTATCTATCTATCTATCTATCTATCTATCTATCTATTATCTATCTATCTATCTATCTATCTATCTATCTATCTATCTATCTATCTATCTATCTTATGTATATATAATGCATCAGTGTTATCTATCTATCTGTCTGTCTGTGCGTCTGTCTATCTGTCTGTCTGTCTATATATAGTATGTATATATAATTTATCAGCTATCTATCTATCTATCTATCTATCTATCTATCTTTCTTTCTTTCTATCTATCTATCTATCTATCTATCTATCTATCTATCTTTCTTTCTATCTTTCTAGCTATCTATCAGTATCTCTTTCTAGCATTGTTTATCATACATATAATATATTATCACATATTAGTTAGATATCTCTGCATTTAAGGTCCATATTTATGTTATAATTCAATCTAGTTAGCCTTGTTTATTGGGGTTCGATTTAGCAGTAATCTATCTGTCTGTCTGTCTATCTATCTACATATATTTTTTATGTATTTAGCATATATTAAGTGTACTGCTCTATTTTTAAAATCTAAATTTATGTAACTGTCTACATTTTTTTGAACCTGCATATTTAGCATCTCGGTCTCATTCTTCCTTCTTTTCTCTATGTCTCTTTCTCTATACCATCCATCTGTCCATCTTTCTTTCTCTCAGTCCCACTGTCTCCTTCAGCATGACATTCTATGTCTGTCTATAGGAGTTTATGTACCCGAATCAGATGGCAGCCCCTCAAACAACGTCGAGTCCCTTTCCCTCACCAGTAGTCAACCAGTGATCAAGCAGAATGAATTAGCTTTATATCTGTGGGAAATGTCTGACGCTTATTTTGTCCCATCGCAAGGATGGGACAAATATATTACAGTTGGAATATTATCAAAAAAGACAAAGTGCTATGGGTGGTCTGTAAGTGCAAATGCCCCAGTAGCCATGTGCCTGCACCAGGGGGTGATGTGAGCTGGGAGTGAGGAACAAGTGGGCTGTGGGCTACTCTGTGTCACTCTCACACACATACACGTCTTTTCTCTTCCATAGGTACCCGGGGCAGCTGTAACGTCACACTAGTAGGTAAGTCACCTTTTGTTGCAGTGGTGCAGAATGTGTTGCTGTACAAAGGCAGGACCCAGCAGACTTTTATTACAGGCAGGTTTTGTAGCCGGGGGGGAACATAAAAGCTGGTAGGCGTCCTCCCTACTCTGGATCTGCCTTGTTCCAAAGCAAATTGCACCCTTTTGCCCTCCAGATGTTACACTATTCCCAGAGGGGCCACAAAAAGAAGTGAAACAAGCAAAGCAAATCTGAAAGATTCCTCCGTTTGTTAGAACAAGTCTGATACTTTCTCCTGATACCCTCTGAGGCCGAAACGTCTCCCAAAAGCAAGTTTAGCGAGTTCATATTTACACACACAGATATAAAAGTGCCTAACATTCACTTTCATCTGCTCCTACCCATGGGCTGCGGGAGCTGTATGGACAGTCTGGTAGTTGGGGTAGGCGACATAAAACAAAACCAAACCACTTATAGATTAATAAAATAAGAGAAGAAGAAGCATGTATACAGTTTATAAACACAAACATTTGAAGAAATATAAACATGAGTGCCTGTAGTTCATGTTTTGTGAAATGCAGCATCCAGAGAGTGTATAACTTTATTTCAATAATGTTACATTTATGGGAAGCACAAAACAAAATATATCTTGTTACAAAGACTACGTGCTAATAAAGGAACAAGGGTCTGAAGTAACCACAGCATATATATATATATATATATATATATATATATATATATATATATATATATATATATATATATATATATATATATATATATATATATATATATGTCACAGTCACAAAAGCGTACTCAAACAGAGACACATGAGGTCTCTGGAGCCCCAACACATATATGACCAAATGGACACAGTCAACAGGACAGAATATGCAGCACTAGTACTATCAGGGCAAAAAAAAGAGGTCTGAACTGGGATTTAAAAGCCCTGGCATATCAAGTACACAGAGGCCCAAAGAGCAACCCACGGCTGTTTATTGGCTGTTGTGGCTGTATATGATATTTTATAGCAGCCCCTCTGGTATTTATCAGGGTATCTGTGTATCTGAGTGAAGCTGCAGAAGGGCAGCAGAGAGCATTCAAAGGTGACAGGCAGTAGCTGACAGTTAGACTGACACTTGGCCTCGAGCTCTGTCTCGCTTACTGGCCCTACTGGCTGGTTTTGTTCATAAGTGATGGAAAATTTCTGCCCAACTATTTCGCACACACCTGTGCCCCTTTGCTTCCTAAAATTCCTTAATTTGATTCTGTCTATTTGTGTTAAGTAAATAGATGACCTAAATTATCCATTTTACATGAATCTTCTTCCCACTAGCCTGCTCAGCACACACACAATATATCCCAAGATATACACACATTTCCAATAGAAAAAAATGCTTTGAAAGTGAATTAAGAATCACTACAGGCTTAAAATATCTGTGTTATGGGCTCAGTTGTAGGGCAGCGCCATTAGCTTTTGGCTATTGATATCAGCACAAACATCTGGCTGTGGGGAGAGGGAGCTGTAACCCAAATTCATGTACCACCTCCAGCTCCAAATGTCATTTATGCTCGTGTGGCTGCAAATGAGAAAGCGTCGTGCTATTTAGAGTATGCTTCTAGGTCACAGAGTTAATGACAAAAAAAACTATATTTGTGTTGCTTCTTGTCTTCCCTGAAAGCTGATTTCGAGTCTCCAGCCGTAAAAATAATCCTGGCAACATATAAACCAGGAGCAGGTAGCGATTGCTCAATCTGTGCATACATTATGAACATGGGCTCAGAACTGACCGATGTGTTTGTAGAGTTGAGGTTACACACACAAACGGGTTTATTGATGACGCTTAGAAACATAACATGACCTAGCCCAATATCACCTGCTCTGTCCAATGTTCCCATTGCTTATTTTGGGCACCCCATAAAGCACAGCAATGGTCACGGAGTCCTGAAATCTACCCTCCATCAATATACACGTTATTTATCTGTCATTATCTCTGGCAAGTACATACACCTCTTACAGCTTTGCATGCTCAACAACATCACACACACCTTAAATACTGCTACCTTATACATTACACATAGCTTTCACATAATTCTCAGACCAGTGCAGAATCACGAACGAAATTGAGATCAATCCTAATTGGCGCAGTTTTAAATTTACAACAACCCCAATAGCTGGGAATTGTATTGGTTTCCTTCAGTAGACGATGCGAGCGATTACTCACAGTCTGTCTCCACACATCTGCCTTACGTGTTATCCCCCTGCTGATGCCTGTACCCACCCACTTAGAGTGTACGCTCCACGGATCAGGGTCCTCCATCCTCTGGTCTCTTTAATACTCAGCACTGAAACGTCAATATAACTATATTGTGTTCACCTTCCAAACACCTTTTTTTCAACTGAGTTGCTTTCAGATTGTTCACAATAAAAAAATACTTTTTCCATTGCTTTCCATCTTTTTTTTTTTTTTTTTTTTGTAAGTTTACACGATGTTTCTGTCTCTAGTGTTTCATTCTGGCAGCTCAATGAACTCTGAACTGTTACAATTTGCTACATTTAGTTGATACAATTAGTTGATACATTTCTGAGCAGCATCTATGGAATAGTAGTAACTATTGTATCAATAAGTTACTGCTGCTCGGGGATTCTGTTCAGCAGGGAAATAAGATAACAAATGTATCAACTATTGTATCGATTTAGAACAGTTTAAAGGGGTTGTTCACCTTTGAGTTAACTTTTAGTATGATGTAGAGAGTGATATTCTGAGACAATTTGCAATTGGTTTTCATTTTTTATTGTTTGTGGTTTTATAGTTATTTAGCTTTTTATTCAGCAGCTCTCTAGTTTGCAGTGTCAGCAATTTGGTTTCTATGGTACAAATTACCCTAGCAACCCTGCATTGATTTGAATAAGAGACTGGAATATGAATAGGAGATGGATTGAATAGAATGATAAGTAATGAAAAGCAGCTATAACAATACATTTGTAGCCTTACAGAAAATTTGTTTTTAGATGGTGTCAGTGACCCCCA
>CM044434.1:135159254-135224698 GCA_024363595.1 Xenopus borealis | reverse complement strand
GTGTGTGTGTGTGTGTGTGTGTGTGTTTGTTTAAATAACAGTAGGCATTGCCTGCCCTCCCTTGTGCTTTTATTACAATTATTACACAGGAAAGTCCCACTCGTTGCGTGGAAGGGAATAATCGCTTTGCAAAATGAATTTGTTTTACACACTCACATTTAAAGGCCGTCGGTGTCAATTACTGGCTGTGTACAATAAAATCCCTCTGTTTCGGTGCATTTGTCTTGGGTTGTTTGTACAGAGAGAAACTGCTTATTTTTAAAAAGCCCTTTGTTTCACGAAAAACGTGTATTCGCAGTGTTTTTTTTTTTTTTTAATGAAAAAGTCAAACTATACAAACTATAAATGTATTAAAACGTAATACCGGTTCAGATTAGAGACCAGGTATATTGTACCTTATCTCTCCCTGAAATTATATGCGCAAATCTATATTAATTCTGTAACAAACCCATATTGTATTAAGACTATGGCAGCTCCCTCACCGGGCATCTAATGTAGTTATAGGCAGTGGTGGGTGTGTTCCCACAATATAGGTCTCAGGCGAGCAAATCAGAAAATATAGGTTCCTCCAGTCCAGTATATAATATATCATAGACATAACAAATAGATAGTGTAGGTTATCACTGTGTATATCACTGCCAGAACAAACAAATATTATGGATACCCCTTGTATGTATCGCTGGTACTGCTATGTATACCCTAAGTACTCCCCTTACATGTTTATATGTATTAGCTGTATTTTATAATAATAATAATAATAATAATATTGTGCAACTAATATATAAATATATATATCCACTGCAGTGATGTAACAGACATCCGCAGTGTTAATATCACTAGTACACCCTGTAGATAATACAGACACCCCAAGAATACATCCCTGGCCTGCCAAATAAATATCAGTAAAACCGATATATATGACCTGCAAGTAAATAAAAAAAAAAAAACTAGACAGATGGATAATACTGATACCCACAGTATTTTATCACTAGCACAGCAAATAGTTTATGTGAGGGTTTATATAGCTGGGGCATCAGTAAGTCCTTATTATATCACTAGAGCACCTAACAAACATATAAAGGTTACCTTAAAGGTCATGGGAAAAAAAGTATTTTTTTTTCAAAACATATCAGGTATTAGTGCTGTTCTAGCAGAATACTGCACTGAAATCCATTTATCAAAAGAGCAACCAGATTTGTAATATTTAATTTTGAAATCTGACATGGGGCTAGACATATTGTCAGTTTCCCAGCTGCCCCCAGTCATGTGACTTGTGCTCTGATAAACTTCAGCCACTCTTTACTGCTGTACTGCAAGTTGGAGTGATAACATCCTCCTACCTACCCTCCCCCAGCAGAAAAATGGGAAGGTAACCAGATAAGAGCATCGTGGTAGATCTAAAAACAACACTTAATAGTCAAATCCAGGTCCAACTGAGACACATTCGGTTACATTGAGTAGGAGAAACAACAGTATGCCAGAAAGCAGCTCCATCCTAAAGTGCTGGCTCCTTTTGAAAGCACATGACCAATGTAATTCAGAAATAAAAACTGCATCATAAAAATCATGACAGAATCACAGAATTGTTATTGGAACACCATACAGCAAAACACCATTGATACCCAAAGTAGGCACCCCAATATATCCCGCTAGCAGGCCAACAGACAATAGATTTCCAGTGTGGATGACACCCAGCCACCTCTCCTAGAAGGTAAGCTCTGAATGTCCCTAACCACTGACTGATTCCTATAGGGAATTACAATTCCAGCAACTCCAGCAAGCACCAAGATGGCACTGGCCTGTCTGGCAAATGCAAAGGGATAGTCACTGATGCTTGTAAAGTTATTGTATGCATGGAATGGGAAGAGTACTATTGTTCATATTAGAAGGAGAAGAGTTTTCAGCCCAAAATCTCTAGGTCAGTGAGACCTGAGTTCTCTCATGCTTGTCTTCATTGCTTAGACTGTAAGCGTTTTGGGTCAGGGAGTCCTCTGTGCTTTAATTCTATGAGCAGAAGTTGAACTGGATGCCTAGTATTTCTTCATAATGCTAGTAATTATACATCACATGCTTGTTAGCATTTTCCCCATCGGATCCAGATCAGATTTGCAAATCGAAATTCTCTTGTAATGGTCACTGTCACATTAATATCCTCCTATCATTTGTGCTTGCAAGTCACGGGGGGGGGGGTTGTTATTTGCAGTGAGTGCGATTATCTGTACGATCTCACCGTTTGTCCACACACGTGCGATACAGAAAATACAATACATACAATGTGTGTATGAGAGGAGAAGCAGGGATCAGATGGCCTGTGCTGGGAGCAGCTAGAGCAATAAATATTTACAGAATATCGCCAGGGTTTGGCTGCAGTTTGGTTTTGCATTTTCCCGGTCATGACCCCATGCAAGCACAATAGGGGAATTCACTGGGGCCCCAGAGGCTTCTCCAGTCAGAAGCTCAGTTCCCAGCGATTGGTGCAGCCACCAGGCATCTGTCTTTATTCACAGGCAGAGAGATACAGGGAGCTGTTTGTTTTTATCTCTGATAAAAATAATTATTATTATAATAATACCACTGCTATGAGCACTATTACTAATTAATACAGAAATGAGAAAACGATACATTAAGATAAATACTAGTGTCATAATGACAATATATAGCTTTCAAACCAAATGGTAACACAGTAACAGACACTTACTGCCACACAAAGAACTTCTGGTATTTGGCCTTTTGGTGCTACTGCAGGGGCTGAAACTCTATGGGGGGCACCATATCAGCAGGCTAGGCTCAGCTCACAGACACTTTCAATTAGATGCTCAGACTTGATAATGTCTTCACAAAGGACCAACATTCTAATTATATATATGTGGTATTTTCATTTCAATTTTATATTCAATTTGATTTTATATTGTAGCGTGGATTATTTGCAGTGTAAACAGTGTAATTCAGAAATAAAAACTACATCATAAAATCATGACAGAATCACAGAATTGTTATTGGAACACCAAATAGCCAAACATCACTGCTACACTGAATATATTATATGGGTAACCGAGAATGTATCACTGGAACTCCCTATATGTATTTGTAACATGGGATACATTATATATGTACCACAGTATAAATCACTTGAAAGACCAAAGACACCATGATGTAGGTACCCCAATATATCCCGTTAGCAGGCCAACAGACAAAAGATTTCCAGTGTGGGGGACAGATCCAGGCCAGGACTGGCAATCTGTTGGTTCTGGCAAATGCCAGAGGGGCTGCTATGGGGTGCCATTGAACATCCTTATTTAGTGGGCTGGTGGGGGCTGTTTGGGCTTCTGTGTGGGCTGATTGGGCCTCTGTGTACCTGAAATGCCAGGGCCTATTTTGATTCTCAGCCCAGGCCTGGACAGATCCATATGATTCTGTAAGTCACTAGAGACCTTTGTCCATTTCTTGACTATGACCTTTTCTGTTATCTCCATAGGGACTTAGACACCCAGCCACCTCTCCTAGAAGGTAAGCTCTGATTGTCCCTAACCACTGACTGATTCCTATAGGGAATTACAATTCCGGCAACTCCAACAAGCACCAAGATGGCACTGGCCTGTCTGGCAAATGCAAAGGGATAGTCACTGATGCTTGTAAAGTTATTGTATGCATGGAATTGGAAGAGTATTGTTCCTATTAGAAGGAGAAGAGTTTTCAGCCAAAAATCTCAAAGTCGGTGAGACCTGAGTTCCCCCATGCTTGTATGGATTTGCCCAAGTCTGCATTGCTTAGACTGTAAGTATTTTGGGTCAGGGAGTCCTCTGTGCAAATTCTGAGAGCAGAAGTTGAACTGGATGCCTAGTATTTCTTCATAATGCTAGTAATGATATATTACATGCTTGTTAGTATTTTCCCCATCAGATCCAGCTCAGATTAGCAATCTGAAATTCTCTTGTAATGGTCACTGTCACTTTAATATCCTCCTATCATTTGGGCTTGAAAGTCACAGTGAACGCCGGGGGGGGGGGTTTGATATTTGCAGATATTTGCCTCACAAGGAAACGTCGGGCAACTTCAGAAATTGAAGCACCGTGAGTGCCGTTGCGCTGGCGTTTTATCATTATAGCAAGCGGAAAGCAGGGGAAGCAATTTGGGAAATTGTCACCCAGAAGAACAAGCGATTAGTGAATCTGCCCCTGTGACCTTAACCTAAAGGACTGATATCAGCAGCTTTAATCTGCCCATGTATGGCCACTTTTAGGGTAGGGACAGACAGGGAGATTCGGGGAGATTTTGTCACCTGGCGTTTTTAGCAGGCGACAATCTCCCCGAATTTCCTTCTCCCTGTCTGCCACTAGTATACTGACAAAGCGCCAGCGCCTGTGCAGACGCGGCGCAGCGATTTCCGGAATCGCCCGAAGATACTTCGTGAGGAATCTTCCGGCGATTCCGGAAATCGCCGCGCCGCGTCTGCACAGGCGCTGGCGCTTTGTCAGTATACTAGCGGCAGACAGGGAGAAGGTAATTCGGGGAGATTGTCGCCTGCTAAAAAACGCCAGGCGATAGAATCTCCCCGAATCTCCCTGTCTGTCCCCAGCCTAAGTCTACTAAAAGGTAATTTAAACATTATATAAATCTAGTAGGATTGTTTTGCCTCCAAAAAGGTTTAATTATATTAGTTGGGATCAAGTATAAGGCCCATGAATTGCCACCTTAAAGGGGTTGTTCACCTTCAAACAACTAGTTGTTTTCAGATATATCACCAGGAATAACAACTTTTTCCCAGCTCTGGGGGGGGGTTCGCCGACCCATCCAACTGTTCCAAACTGATACATTTAATGGATACATTTCTGATCTTTGTCCCTGCTGAGCAGAATCTCTGGGTTTCATTACAGGCAGCTTTTAGAATTAATACAATAGTTGCTAATACTACAGAGATGCTACTGAGAAATCGATTAAATGTTGCAAAATTGTATCAGTTTAGAGTCTGCACCTGAATTACTGAGCTGCCAGACTCAAACACCAGAGACACCAACATTCAACTATAAACTTAGATTTTGGAAAAACAGTAAAAGATAAATAATGGAAAGTAATTCAAAAAAGTCTTTATTTCTGGGGAACAATTTGAAAATAACTGAACAGAAAAATGTGTTTGGAAGGTGAACAACCCCTTTAAGTCTACTAAAAAATAATGTAAACATTATATAAATCCATTTGTTTTGCCTCCAAAAAGGTTTAATTATATCTTAGTCGGGAACAAGTACAAGGTACCGGCTTATTATTAGAGAAAAAGGACATTATTGAAAAAAATTGGATTATTTTGATAAGATGGAGTCTATACAGCCTTCCCATAATTTGGAGCAATCTGGATAAGAGGTTTCCAGATAACGGATCCTATGTCTGTACGATATTAGAACTTCTGACTCATACACACATTTTCTTTCAATGTAAGGTAACATTTACTGCACAATCATACAAAACCCTTACACAGGGGGCAGTTGTACAGTATCCCAGGGAAAATGGTCTTCTGAAGAAGGCACTGAAGTAAATTACAAACAATCTGAATTGGATCTGGGTTGGATCACATGGGGATCAACAGGTCTGTGCGTACCTTTAGCAGGGTTGGCATTAGGTGAGTAACCCACTTTCACCAACACAAGAGGGGTCCCATGAGAGAAAAACATGCAGTATAAACGATGAGCACCTGAATTTCCTGGTGCCTTTAACCACTGCTGCAGGTGATACAGTGAGACAGGCGCAGGGGTGCAAAGATATCAGGCAACGTGTGACAGGAGCAATGACACTGGAAGTTCGGATAAGGAACACTAGTTCAACACTACAGTTGAACTGACGGCCTGAAATCCATGTGGTTGTCAGTATTAGTCCCCTTCTATTGTACATTGTTATGGAATATGTTGGGGTATTACATAATAATTACTCAAAGGCAGCCACAAGGAAAAGTATTAAACTGCAACTTTCATTGTCTTAACAGCCAATCTGCAACATTTCTGGGGGTGTTTTTTTCTTTTGTTAAGTCTTAAGCAATACAGATATCATAGGCAGGTAGAGTCAGCAGAGGGCCCCTGTGCCAAATCAGTGTATGGGCCCTAGGACCACTAAACAAAACACACTGCAGAGTTGGATTTAATAGTTTCTAGGAAAACATTTTATTAAATTAAGTTAACTTTTAGTATGTTATAGAACTGCAGATTCTAAGCAACTTTTTAATTGGTCTTCATTATTATTTCTTTTTGTAGTTGTTCAATTATTTGCTTTTTTCTTCCAACCTTTTCCAGCTTTCAAATGGGGGGCACTGACACCAACTAAAATAAATGCTCTGTAAGGCTACAAATGTATTGTTATTGCTACTTTTTATTACTTAACTTTCAGTCCAGGTCTCTCCTATTTATATTCCAGCCTCTTATTCAAATCAATGCATGGTTACTGGCAGGTCTGGAGTGAGAATTAAAATAGGCCCTGGCATTTCAGGTACACAGAGGCCCAAACAGCCCCCACCAGCCCACTAAATACTGAATTTCTATGGCAACTTATATTAACCCCTCTGACATTTTCCAAAACCCACAGTCCGGGACTGATTACTGGAGTAATTTGGATGCTAGCAACCAGATTGCTGAAATTGCAAGATGGAGAGATGCTACTGAAAAAGCTAAATAGCTAAAAACACATTACAAATAATAAAAAATGAAAGTCAGTTGCATATTGTCTCAGAATACCACTCTCTACCTCAATTCTAAAAGTTAATTTAATGGTGAACAATGCCTTTAAAGGGAAACAGTCATGGGAAAATGTTTTTTTTTTAAATGCATCAGTTAATAGTGCTGCTCCAGTAGACTTCTGCACTGAAATCCATTTCTCAAAAGAGCAAACAGATTTTTTTTATATTCAGTTTTGAAATCTGACATGGGGCTAGACATTTTGTCAATTTCCCAGCTGCCCCGGTCATGTGACTTGTGCCATCACTTTAGGAGGAAACTGCTTTCTGGCAGGCTGTTGTTTTTCCTTCTCAATGTAACTGAATAGTACGTAGTGGGCCATGGGTTTTACTATTGAGTGCTGTTCTTAGATCTACCAGGCAGCTGTTATCTTGTGTTAGGGAGCTGTTATCTGGTTACCTTCTCATTGTTCTTTTGTTAGGCCTCTCGGTGGGGGAAAGGGAGGGGATGATATCACTCCAACTTGCAGTACAGCAGTAAAGAGTGATTGAAGTTTATCAGCTGGGAAATTGACAAAATGTTTGCTCTTTTGAAAAATGGATTTCAATGCAGAATTCTTCTGGAACAGCACAATTAACTGATGCATTTTGAAAAAATTTTTTTCCCCCAGGACAGGATCCCTTTAAGCTAAGGATCCCTGTGCATTCACACTGGTTGCTTATAGTACATGGCCTCTCCTTAATGACATACAGAATGTACACATGAGATAAAGGCTCTACATATTTTGGCAGTTTACACATCTTTCCTAAAATATTCCAGATCAGTATAGGAGAAGTTTCCCTCAGCTAACAATGTACTTGTAATTCCTCTTGTTCCACCAAATGCAAGCTCTATGGAAGTGTAACACGGATTCCATGCAATAAACAGTTCACAGTGCAACTCATAAAAGAACACTTCATCATCTTGCAAGCTTGGATTGGTCTGCTGAAATCACTCAGATTGATTCACACAGGGCCTTAGAACCCCAGTTTAAAACAGACCTGAAGTGCCTGCATTTAATTCATGATACGATTCTGCTAGAGGTGCTAAGGAACTGGCCCTTTAGTTACTCTCTGTTGAGACCATTGCTGCTTTCATCTGGGAACTCTGGGAAAACTGAATTTGGGCTCAAACAAGAGAAATGGTTTAACTGAATATTTCTGAATACTTTAGCACCATTAAAAATATGCACATCAGCTTTGCCAAAATGGTTTCTTCAACACCAAAAAGTGTATCCAACAAATTCACTCCATTTTCTGAATCTGATGTCTCTAGTTTCCATTATATATGTTAAGGGCTAGTCCAGACGGGGAGATTCGGGGGCGATCCGTCGCCTGGCGACTTCTCGCCGCGATGAATTGCCCCCGAATCTCCCCGAATAGCTTGGCACCGGCGAGGCTTAAAAACGCCGGCGCGTGTCCACACGGAGCGGCGCGATTTTTAAAATCGCCCCAAATTGCCTCGGACTAAAAGGATAGTTGCAGGCATTCAGTATGTGTGCAGCATGTGACTCTATCCTTGCATGGAATCAGTGTACAAACTGCTGAAATGTTTAACACAGACACTTTCTATTACTGTTGTGGAAACTGATGTAGAAAACACATGTGAGCATTGCTTGAACACACAATTACAGGAACTTCTCTGGCGAGTCTTTGCTAAACTATATGTCCAGCTTATATAAAGGATGATAAGGTTTATCGTAGCTACTAATACATAACATACAAACTCAATATAAACTATATATCTTGGGTGCAGGTGCCAATAATTCCAATAATTTTGTCATCACCACCAAAGCACAGTGCAAGTCTATTCGACAAGAAAACAAAACATTTTAAGTGACATTAAAGACACAAATAAACAGGGTCCAATTAACTAACTTTTCATTTCTGGGTGGTGAATGCTATATAATATGCTTATAAAAATGAAGCAACCATCAGTTTAGTTACCAAGGAGATCTTAGACTATGAACCCCAAAAATAATGCTTTGTTTGTGTGGGATTCTAATATCCTTTGCATTTCTCTCTCTCTCTCTCTCTCTCTCTCTCTCTCTCTCTTTATAATATGTAATACAGGGATGGGATACATTATCAGGAGACCTGTTATCCAGAAAGTTCTGAATTATGGAAAGGCTGTCTCCCATACACTCCTTTATAATCAAATAATCCAAATTTTAAAATATTATTTCCTTTTTCTCTGTAATAATAACACAGAACCTTGCACTTGATCCAAACTAAGATATAATTAAGCCTTAGTGGAAGCAAAACCAAGTTTTATTTTATTTAACGTTTACATGATTTTATTGTCGTGAAGATCCAAATTACAGAAAGACCTGTTATCCGGAAAGCCCCAGGTCCCGAGAAATTGTTATGGAATAACATAAAGATGCCTAATATCGGTACTGTTTTTTTTTTTTTACTATTTCAACTTTTTCCATGCATTCAGACACTTCCTTCCATAAGGATGCATTATAAATACATATTTTTCTTAACTTTTCTGAATTCTAATCAGATCATTGGCAGCTTGATACCCACAAGACATTGAGTTTACCTACAATGCACTGTAGAATTATGCAGAATGTTCACTTCACACAGTAGAAAGACATAATACATATTGGAAAGGCTGGATACAACATTAGGAGATGAAAAAAAAAAAAAAATCAAACAATATTTAACATAATATTAATTTAGAATAATTTAATGAAGCAGGAACAATTACCTAGCTAGTGTGTAAACCCTTCCTGGCGTTTAGCACTTATCAAGTGTATATATTATTTGTTATTATTTTTGTGCACTTGTGCAAGTTGTGCTGTTATTCTCCCTGCCTGTACTATTAAATCATTGTAGGAAATGTGCAAAGCTGGGCACACAGGCAGCATCATATAAATTACAATGTAAAACTCAAATATTTACATACACATAGGGAAAGTTTGCTTGAGCATCCCATTCATATATTTTGGGTGAAATAATTTTTTGTTCAACGTGGGTTGACATTTGTTCTTATTTGGCTAACGAGGTACAGTAGCTGAGGGAATGATTGACTAAATAGTGTTTTTGTATTTGGGAAGGGCTGGTAGAGTAAGTATTGTGCGAGGCTACAAGCTGCTCCTAACTGAGTTTGAATACTGTAGCTCACTACATTGTATATCCAACTGTTTTATTGCCCTCAACCACAGATGCTTTGGGCCCAGCCTCTTACCAGAAGATCATTGTTTATCCTGAGGTTTGGAAGTGTGCAATGTATCTGTTGAGGCTCTTTGTTCTTCTTACCCTTTATCCTTCCCCTGTCCTCTACTACTTGATTCATGTCTGCTTTATCAAATTGCATCTTCAGATCTCGTCCTGTTACAAAAGAGAGAAATCCAGACCAAAGACTGATAAAATCACAGTAAGGGAAAAAAGAGCAAAAAAAAGGAAAACTCACAAATTGCTTTGATTCTTTGCATTGCTGGCTTGGCCCCTTCACCTTTGCAGACAGTTTTATTGCAGCTCCTGTATCTGCACTAGGGCTTGGCTTGAAGGATTCTCTGCAAGGTCACCCAGAGTTCTGGGGACAGTAAAATCTCTTCATTCCTATCCCACCCATTGCTATTATTATCAATAATAATAACTACAACAACAACAGTATTGCCATAATTTTAATCTACAGACAGTATCAAGGAACAATTTATTTATAGTGATTCGAATTTATTTATTTAATAAAAACGAATATCATTTATTTAGGTAGGTTCAAATCTAAGTGTGGCAAATTAGGGTTATTATTGTTATTATTATTAATAGTAATAATAATAATAAGTGATTTAACATTTATTACAAATTAATTATTATTCAAGCAACTTTCTTTCCTAAAGCTAAGGCCAGACAGGGAGATTCGGGGGAGATTTGTCGCCTGGCGACTTCTCGCCGCGAGTTCTCACCCCCGAACTTCCCCGAATAGCTAGGCCCTGCTGTCACCGGCGGGGCTTAAAGTCGCCTGCGCTTGTTCACACGGAGCGGCGCGATTTTTAAAATCGCTCAAAATTGCCTGGCGAGGCATTGCATTGAGGTAGAGACAATAAGGCACCATGTTAAATGTAGGGTTGCCACCCAGCCGGTATTTTACCGGCCTAGCCGGTAAAACACCAGCCAAGGCCGGGGCCGGTATTACAAATTTACCGGCAATGTAGCTGCCGGTAAATTTGTAATACCCCTTAAAAATGGCCCTTGCCTTGCATTAAATCTAATAAAAACTTACCTTTCTTGCGTCTTCACCCGATCGCTCGCGTGGCTCCGCCCCTTTGACATCACGGAACGCCCCCTTTGACGTCACGGAACGCCCCCTTTTGGCCCCGTCCTCCGCAGGCCGGTACGAAAATTTTAAAAAGGTGGCAACCCTAGTTAGATGGGTGCAGAGACACAGAGCGGATTCTTATATGGAAATGCACGAGTATGGAAATCTCTAGATCAGTGATCCACAGCCAGTAGCTTGTGAGTAACATGTTGCTCTCTAACCCCTTGGATGTTGCTCCCAGTGGCCTTAAAGTAGGAGCTTATTTTTGAATTCCAGGCTTGGAGGAAGCTTTTGGCTGTATAAGAACCAGGTGTACTACTAAACAGAGCCTCAATACAGGTTGAAAATCCACATAGGGGCTACCAAATGGCCAATCACAGCACTTATTTGGCACCCCAAGAACATTTGTCATGCTAGTGTTGCTCCCCAACTCCTTTTACTTCTGAATGTTGCTCACGGCCTCAAAAGGTTGGGGATCCCTGCTCTAGATACTGCCAAATGTTAGAGGGACTGCTGTAAGAGGCTATAGTAGTCACTATTTATTGGTCTGGTGGGAGGCAATTTAGGCCACTGTGTACTTGAAATTCCAGGGCCTATTCTGAATCTCAGTCAATCACACAATGGCACTATCCTAAGAGAACTGACTTGGCTGGAGGAGAGTTGACTTCTTCAGCTCTGTTTCAAGAGTCACAACAAGGGACAGACAGACAGTGCTAATATAGCAAGTAAGTTTACAAATACCTTTGAATCCACTGAAATCCACCCCATCTGCCTGCACCCAAGTGGATACAATGCTTCCAGTGCAGGCAGGAGAGGATAAGTAGCAGGGGGAGTGGATCCTCAGACTGTGGAGAAACGTAGGCTCCACAGAGATTCACAGTTGTCTGGCCCTCGCCTTCTGCAGGAGAGAATTTTTAATTGAATATTAATTGTACTTAAAAGATTAAAGGAACAGTGTTTTTTTTTTTATAACTTGTTTTTATTTAAAGTGATAAAGCAAAATCACAAGACATGTTTTACAAGTAATCATAAAGCAGATATTACAGTGATTGTGATATTAAAAGTAATTGTTTCAATAACATTTTAAACATTTGGCTCAGTTGCAATGTATAGCTTGAGGGGTGGGGTAAATCCTATGAAGATTGGTTTAGATAGGAAGACAATAATCTGTTCGTTTGATGGCTTCTGGGAGGTGCAGTATCGAGTTGTAATGATTCTTGTTGTAACTCTGCCAGGTCTTGGGATGATTCCATGATCAAAGGGTGGTTTTTGAGTGTTTCCATATCATACAATGATGTGTGTCTAAAGGTGTGGATTGTGAGGCTTTTGATTTGTTGTGGGAGGTGTGCTATATAGGTAGACCAAGTGTTGAAGAATTCCGGGATGCCGTGTTCTTTTCTGGTTATAAGGAACAGTGTTTTAAAGTAATGCAAATAGAATGTACTGTTGCCCTGCACTTGTAGAACTGATCTGTTTGCTTCAGAAATGCTACTATGGTTCATCTAACAAGATCGAAACAGGCTGCAAGTTTGGATATATGGCTCTGAACCATTAGGCTGGATCTGTGCTATAAACCAGCAGTTCTGGATGCAAAGTTGACCAAAGGGACATAAAGGAGTGATTTACATGTCTCTGCCCATGTCTCATGGGAGAATTAAAACTCAAATTTTTGGTATTTAGGCAGTGCTATGTGTATGAGACATGTAAATACCTTCCACTATCACCCCGTCTCCCCAGGCCTGGTGCCTTGGGGTCATCCTAGATTCTGCCCTGACATTCACTCCTCATATCCAGTCACTTGTTAAGTCATGTCACTTCCACCTAAGGAACATATCCAAAATACGATAATTTATCACCCAAGATGCTGCCAAAATTCTTATTCACTCTCTTGTCATATTGCGTCTAGACTATTGTAACTCTCTTTTAATTGGCCTTCCCCTCCAGAGACTGTCACCTCTCCAGTCCATAATGAACACTGCTGCTAGGCTTATACACCTCAGCAACTGCTCTTCCTCTGCCATGCCATTCTGCCAATACCTGCACTGGCTTCCACTGCCCTTCAGAATTAAATTCAAATTAATGACCCTTACATTCAAAGCACTTCATAACTCTGCCCCTCCCTACATCTCTGAACTAATCTCTATATACTCACCCAACCGCTTACTACGCTCCTCTACTGACCTGCTACTCAACTCATCTCTCATTACCTCCTCACATGCTCACATTCAAGACTTTGCAAGAGCTGCACCCCTCCTCTGGAATGCTCTCCCACGGTCCGTCCGACTTTCTCCCAATCTTTCAGCTTTCAAGAAATCTCTAAAAACCCACTTTTTTAGAGAAGCCTACCCTCACTGTTAACTACTCAATGCAATACCGCTTACATTACTACATCTCTCACCCACTTTATTCTGATCTTGCCCACTCCCACACCTTGTGTATCATTCCCTTCCCTTTAGCTTTTTCTGTACAGGGCCTTCCTCACCTCCTGTACCAGTATTTATTGTGATGTATGTAACTCCATATTTATTGTGATGTATGTAACTCCTTATGTTTTATGTATGTAATTCATGTGATTTAGTTGTATAATCACATTCACTTTACAGCGCTACAAAACAAGTTGGCGCTATAGAAATACATGTTAATAAATAATAATAATAATAATTTCAGAATCCTTCACTTTGCATGTAACTGCTTGTGAAGGGTTTTTTGGATCCTTTCAGTCCTTCTCACCCTAACGAGGTTCGGTTTTCCTTTTCACTGCTCTCCAAGTCCTGCTCCCTCAGAAGCCATGTTCCAATCAATATCTTGCACTGATGAGATCTAACAAGATTGAAACAGGCTGTCTGCAAGTTTGGATATACAGCCCTGAACCATTAGGCTGGATCTGTGCTATAGTTGGCCAAATGGACATAAAGGAGTGATTTACATGTCTCTGCCCATAATGCCTTATGGGAGAATCAAAACTCTCATTTTTGGGATCTAGGCAATGCTATGTGTATGGCATGAGACAAGTAAAAACCTTCTGATTTTAGAATGCTTCACTTTGCATGTAATAGTTCATATAAAGAAGCTGTTCTGCATCAACGGTGGAAATTGAAAAAAGGCTATATGGCTTGGATTAAATCAGTGATCCCCAACCAGTAGCGTGTGAACAACATGTTACTCACCAACCCAGTGGATGTTGTTCCCAGTGACCTCAAAGCAGAGTATTTTTGAATTCCAGGTTTGGAGGCAAGTTTTGGTTGCATAAAAACCAGGTGTACTGCAGATAGAGCCTCCTGTAGCTCCCAGTCCACATAGGGGTCACCAAATCACGGTCCTTATTTGGCACCCCAGGAACTTTTTGCATGCATGTGTTGTTCCCCAGCTCTTATATTTTTTAAAGGGATACTGTCATGAGAAAACATGTTTTTTTTAAAAATGCATCAGTTAATAGTGCTGCTCCCGTAGACTTCTGTACTGAAATCCATTTCATTTAAGTTGCCTCACGAGTAGTGATGGGCAATCTGGGACGCTTGAGAAATGGCAAAAAATTAGAGAAATGCCTCTGGTGTCTCGTTTTGGACGCGGGCAGTCGTTTTTGGACGGCAGAGGTCCGGTTTTGGGAATTTATTCACTGGTGGGGAATCGTGGGAACTCGCCACTAATTAGAGCCAGGCGAATATTTTCGCCCATCACTACTCACAAGGAAATTTCAGGCGACTTCAGAAATCAAAGCGCCGCAAGTGTACTTGCGCAGGTGATTCCTCATTCAAGCACAGGGAAGGCCAGAAGAAGGCAGTTCGGGGAGATTGTCAACGGGCTGAAGAGGCGATTAGTCGTCTAGCGACTAAATCTCCCCGAATCTGCTCCTCTGCCACTAACCTTAATGAAACTCAGGGATTTTGCACAGCAGGGCCAAAGATAACAAATGTATCAACTAAATGTATCAGTTTAGAACAGTTACAGGGTCAGTGACCCCCCCCCCCCCCCCCCGCAGAGCTGCTTCAGAAACACATAAGAATAATTATTAGAAAAACGGTCAGAAATAGAAGATAGGAGGTAATTGAAAAAGGGTTTATTTCTAGTGAATTATCTGAAAATAACTGAACTGAAAAAAGTGTTAGAAGGTGAATATCCCCTTTAGCATACAATCCCTGCGTATGCTAGAAGCAACCTTTCAGTTGGTCCTTTTTTTGTATGTTCTGCTTTCTTTCAACATGCAACCAAAACCTTTACTGGGTTTTTGCAGTCACAGACCCTGTCGACAAAATAAAAACAAAAAAACAAACAAACAAAACAGATCAGGGGGGAATGGGGTTACTCCAGTCAGGGTTCCAATGGCAAAGGGGACCCTAACTAGGAACCCACCAATGAATTAAAATGTGATATTATATCTTCATGCTCAAGTCTAGATGATCAAATAACTGGTATTTTATCCACAGAAAGCTAATTGATGCTTTACTTCACCAGCCAGACCCCTAATTTAACATATTTTATGGTTATATATGAATTCATATGACATTCTGAGCTAAATTTCTATTAAACCTTCAAATTTTCTGGTGGCTTAGATTCTTGGCAGCTATTTCATTTATAACTGTGTTTGGCATAGCTTCCCTCCATTAATGCCAGAGCATAACCCACCCATGTAAATTGATTATAACAAAAAGAAAGCTATGGAAGTTTATGCTGTAGCTAGCCTGACTGAAATACAGTGGAGGCTTATGGGATATTAAAACCACAAGCTGAACTGATAACAACACCTTGACAGAATCTAAGGGGAAATAAAATACACGGGAAATAATTAGACGCCCCCCTGATAGAAAGAAACTGAAGTCCTTGAGCCCCAGTTACATCCATTATTAGCCATAGATTAATAAAAGCAACATCATGCAATTTTATTTCTTAATTATCCTGGTGCGATTTCCTGATTTCTTCTAGTTCCGAAATGGAAATATTAAGAGACACATATGGGGTAATTATAATTCGCATCCCTGTCTTTGGCTTTTTTCCAAGACAAACAAAACAAACAAGATGTTTTTATTACATAAACATTTGCATAAAAATTAAATTTGCCCAGTGTTGCCCAGTGATTAAAATGTATCCATATAGCACCCCCAACCTTTAAAGGGAGCCATTCATGCAGAATCCCTGTGACTTGTTAAATGATTTGACCACTGAGCAGCAGAAATGTTGGCTGCTGGGCTGCAGGGCCATGTTGTGCTTTCTATGAAAGTCTTCCCCATTTAGAGACATGGGATAGGGTTGAAAAGTTTGGGAAAAGGTCACAGGGCTCTTCTTAACTCATCACGTCTGATCGAAGAAATATTGTGGGTATTATATTACCATCCAAAATGTAGGAGTGCCTGCTCTGTCACACAGCCTTGTGCTTGCTGGACTTGGGTAAGTAGCAAAGCCAGGAATGTAAAGACAAGAACGATTGTAATCCGGGATATAATCCAAAACTATTAGCGTGGGATTCTAAGTGACTGGATCAGACTAATGGATTTACACTTATACATCAACATAGCAGAAAGGGATACCAAGTGTCCATACATTAAACGAATATGAAAAGTGGAGAAGGAATTGTGCATTAGAAAACATGTCACAGACATGTTTTGTGCTTCATTAAAATTAAATTCTTAATATAGCAGAACCCACGTAGGTCTGTGTAAGGTCCAGGAAAATGCGGTTTTCCTATAAAACAGTTTAAAGAAGTTACTAGTAGACAAGTTGCTATGAACATGTAAATACACAATAGGGTCATTTACTTACTGCACCACATTTGTGGGCCCACACAGGTCTGGACTTGGGGTCAAAATAGGCCCTGGCATTCCAAGTACACAGAGGCCAAAATAATCCTCCACCAGCCCACTAAATAGTGACTTTCTATGGCAGGGTGAGAACCAGGGGTAGTTAGAGTGGGCTCGTGCCTAGGGCACAAATCGGGGGGGGGGGGGCACCAGGCACCAACCTTCTCTTTCTCCTTCCATAGCCCACTCACCTCTCTCTGCCCTGCTCTGAAGGACTGCAGTTATTCGCATGGGTGCGCTCCTGTAGCTGTTGTGCACCTATTCGCCACATTTGATGGCCAGGTTGCCTAGGGTACTTGGTCAGCATGGCCTGGCACTGTTCTATGGGACCTTACAGCAGCCCTTCTGGCCAGTAATGTAACTAGGTGGGGGCAGGCCATGCAGCCGCCGCCCCCCTCCATGCTGAATTTCTTTGTGGCTGCAGCCGGCTACAGAGGCGTGTGATTTGGGAACTACTGTCTTTGGAAAATTGCACTGAAAATATTCAGTCTGACTCTTATATGCTGGGCTTATTGAAAGAGGTTTCTTTGGAAGATGGTGCCAGTAGCTCCATTGTTCCCACAGTTGCTTGCATCCATAGGGACAATGCAGATACAGCAAAACAAAAGCTGAATTTTTTCAGCACAATTCTTTGCTTGTGAAGCTGCATACATTTTGCTGCATTACCCAAAATTCATTCATTCACCAAAATCATTTAATTACAAATCTGTATTGTTTTATTACAAGACCCTTCTTACAACGAATAGCTACATGTTTA
Source organism: Xenopus borealis (assembly GCA_024363595.1). Classification (NCBI taxonomy): domain Eukaryota; kingdom Metazoa; phylum Chordata; class Amphibia; order Anura; family Pipidae; genus Xenopus; species Xenopus borealis. Next base: position 135,207,191 of record CM044434.1, on the reverse strand, counting down.
TGTATATTGATATAATTACAGTTCCCCTTTAACATTTCACAGACCCTGGAGTAAAAGTAGATTTGTGCGTTGCACTGAGAAGAACCTGTCTAAATAAGTCAACACTCAGTGAAAGCTCTTACACCGTGAACTGTGCATAATGGATAAACATGCAGGCTCAATACTGGCAGCTTGGATACATGTGAGTGCACATCCATACATCTTCAGGCCTGCCCACAGAAAGGTGATCACTTCATGAAGCTAATGATCACGGTGTATGATTTCTAGCATAGGAACATGCACATATAATTAATACTGCATCCTCTAGGCCAGTCCAGGACTGGTATTGAAAACAGGCCCTGGCATTTTAAGTAGACAGAGGCTCAAACGGTCCCCCACAGGCCCAATGAATAGTCACTGTCTATTGTCTATCAGGGTTGGACTGGGGGGCTGGGGCTGGGACTGCTGTCAAGGGCCCCGCTGGCCCCACTATTGCGAAGGCGCAGCTGTCCGAAACAGAGCGGCATGAATCCGCGGCCCACCGGGTTATTTCCCAGTACCCCGCCAGGCCAGTCCGACCCTGCTGTCTCTGGCATCTTACAGCAACCCCTCTAATATTTGCCAGAACCCACAGATTGCCAATCCAGACCAGGCTCTGTGTGTGTGTGTGGCTGCAAAGGTTACTGTGTTTGAATTAATATCAGAAGCAACGCAAGAAAGATTGAAAAACTATGAGATATTGCCCACTATATTCTCAGGGTTATTTATTGTTTAAAAGAACTATTATAGCAGATAGAAGGCAACTGACCTGTATATACATATGTAAATAGTATATATATTATGATATTCTAATACTGTAAAAGTTCAACCATTCTCTATTATATTAGGATTTGGATCTGTGGGTTCTGGCAAATGCCAGAGGGGCTGCTATAAGTTGCCATAGAAATTCACTATTTAGTGGGCTGCTGGGGGCTGTTTGGGCCTCTGTGTACCTGAAATGCCAGGGCCTATTTTGATTCTCAGTCCGGACCTGTTTGTGCATCATTTGGGCCCTGCAGCACATCATTTTTATTCTTAAGATGGTGACACATGACAAGATTCAATGGTTTGGTTATGGCAACTTTTTTGGGGACCTTCATTCTTTGTAATCAGATATGCCTTAAAACAGTGATCCCCAACCAGTAGCTTGCGAGCAACATGTTGCTCTCCAGCCCCTTGGATGTTGCTCTCATTGTCCTCATAGCAGGTGTTTATTTTTGAATTCCAGGCTTGGAAGCAAGTTTTAATTGCATAAAAACTAAGTATAGTACCAAGCAGAGCCTCCTGTAGGCTGCCAGTCCCAAAGGGTCTACCAAATAGGCAATCACAGATCTTATTTGGCAACCCCAGGGACTTTTCATGCTTGTGTTGCTCCCCAACTCTTTTTACATTTGAATGTGGCTCACGGGTAAAAAAAGGTTGGGGACCCCTGCCTTAAAAGAACACTAACATAATTTTTTTTTTAATTTGTTTTTTTTTTTAACGAAAATAAACTAAAAAAGAGATAAATCTCACTTAGCGATTCTCTGCATGCGCTGTGAGATGGCGATATGGCCACAATCCAACGCACAGAGCTCAATCTCTCCTCCCTGCCTATCTCCTATAGAAGGCAGGGAGGAAAAATCGAGCGCTGCACATTGGATCGTCGCCATATCGCCATCTCAGAAGGGGAGTGCATACAGAGAATCGGTGATTTCTTATTAAAAACTTACCGATTTTAAAGATTTATCTCTGTTTTCGTTTATTTTTGTTAAAAAAAAAAAATGATGTTAGTGTTCCTTCAACAAGTGCAAAAAATGGGGTAATAATTGAAACAAAGGCTTCCGACAAAGTCAGTAGTCTCCAATCCAGCAGCCAGTCACTAATTCCTGTTCCACCCAACAGCCCTTAAAAGATGGTTTATCTTTAAGTTAACTTTTAGCATGATATAAAATGGTTAATTCTAAGTAACTTTTCAATTGGCCTTTATTTTATAGTCTTTGAATTATTTGTCATCTTTTTATGACACTTTCCAGTTCTCAAACGAGGGTCACTGACCCGATCTAAAAAAAAAAAATACTCAATAAGGCTACAAATTTAATGTTATTGCTACTTTTTATTACTATGTTTTCCATTCAAGCCCTCTCCTATTGATATTTCAGTCTCTTATTCAAATCACTGGAGGGTTGCTGGGTTAATTTGGACCATAGTAACAAAAAACTGTAAACTGGAGAGCTGATGAATAAAAAGCTAAATAAAAGCTAAATAACTCAAAAACCACAAATAATGCAAATTGTCTCAGACTATTGCTCTCTATATCATACTAAAGGTTAATTTGAAAGTGAACAATCCTATAATTGACTGTTGGAGTGCTCTGGGGATCATAGTTGAAGAGCCATGATTTAAATTGCTTAATACAGGGTTCACAAGCCACATTTAATATAGTAACTCTGGGTAATGTAAATGTCTGTGTCTCATATGTAACTGCAGCTAAAGGAAAAGCAAAAACAATATGTCGGGTTGTTAAAACAAAAGAATAGGTACCGTTCCATTTGCTCCTGCTTCTTGTTCCACTGACTAGTAATATTCAGCCTTTAATCCATTACCTGTCCTGCTGGAATCATCCATTGGCAAAATACGCCATGATTGCACAGCGGAAGGATGAACATGAGGATATTACTTCAACTGAGTAATGTTATAGGGCAACCCTTTTGAAATAAAAAATAAAGTGGTATAAAGGTGATACATTTATTTGCTAACTAATATAATCATAGCAAACTTTCAGAACATTTAGTTTCTTTGTAATCAGCTTGAAAAAGGAACTAAAATGTTCTGAAAGCTTGCTATGATTATATTAGTTAGCCAATAAAGGCATCACCTTGATAACACTTTGTTGTTTTTTTTATTTCAAAAGGGTTGACCAATAACATTTTTACTGGCTAACACGGTACAGCAACTTTACCTGCAATTCAACTGAGTAATAAATCATTTGGTCCCTTTTTTCCAAACCCGTGTGGTTAAACAGTGGATAATCAAAGAAATTGTTCTCTGTCTTTGAAGTAGCCAGTTGCCCAAGCCCAGGAGCAGAAAAAAAAATCATACAAAATAAAGAAACATATCAGCTTAGTTATCTGCATTCATTTTTCATTGCTGCTTTCAAATGCAGAGCTACATACATTCAAGAGACATTTGCAGCAACAGCAAGCTTGGGCTTGGTTCTGTATGATGCCAGATGCCACCATTTTTCCCCATAAATATTTGATTTTTTCTTCAGCTCCTTAAACATTTTGTGCTGCACATTATGTACAGAGCTCTGCATTGCAGCGGGACTATGGGTCCCAAATCAAGATCATTTTAGGGCCCATTCTAAATTGTGGAAATAAAACATTGTTCATCAAAGTACATGAAAACCTCAATTTTAAGTCCCCTGATTTTGTTTCCCCGCATTTTACATTTTTTTTTTAATTTTTGGTCCCACCAATTATAATGCATTTCAGTGGGTGCATTTCCAGGGCTGGAACTAGTGGTAGGCAGATGAGGCAGCTGCCTAGGGGGCGCAACAACTGGGGGGTCGCTGGATAGCTACCTCTTCTGTCTACCCCTAAACAAAACTCACTTGCTCAGCAGAATAAAGTTGCGCAAGTGGCAATGCTGCTGCCTCACAATGTCACCGCTCCCTGTCACCACGCACGAGCATAAGCACCAGACATCACCGTGCATGCGCCAGGAGAAGTGGAGGCAAGCTGGCCTAGTCGCTAGAGTGCACGGCTGGCCTGGCCCTGATTTTAAATGATTTTTTCTTGGATCATAATTTGGTCCTGATGTTCCCAAAAGCTGCTTTTTTTCTTTTCCCCCTCTATGAATGTTATTATTTGTGAAATTAAGTGGTTTAAAATTCTAACCAGATGTATATATTGCCATGGTTCTGGCAGTTAATGGTCAATTCTAAAGAGTCTGCCCCTTATACAATCCGGAACCATTCACTTATTTCTTTAGGTTGTGTATTTGACTGACAGATAGGCGCATGCCCCAAATAGTGTAACGTTAATCCTGCAATGCTTAAACCTTATTAACACAGTAAATATTGTATCTCAAAGTAAAACTGACTCCTGTGCTTATATCCTTTCAGTACTTGAAGAAAAAGCTACTTTAACACATTTCCCTGGATTTTACATATTTTTTCCTGATCTGCTGAAAAACATAAAATGGGGGTTTTACTGTATAAAAAATGCTGCAATCTAGTATCAGTCAGTGCCACACCGCCGCCTACACCCAGCATTGGAACTGAGGATCTAAGGCCTACTGGGGCTTTTGCCACAGGCCCCCACTCCAACAATTCTCTAGTTGCTGCCATGATCGAGCTGGGGGGAGATCAGGGAGCAGCATGAGGTCCCAGACTGTCTTGTTGGAAATAGGGTAAGTAGAAGATGCACCTGCCAAGAGCACAACAATAATGGAGTGCTTGGCAGGCACTTATTAAATGTCTTCGGCCTACCATTAGTCCATGTTTGCTGACCTCTCCTGCTACTCCTGCTACTGCACATTTACGCAGTTATGGTCAGGCGTATTTGGACATGCGCGCACATAGAGGGTAGTGGGTTGGCTGGCCAGGTTGCCTAGGGAGACAGGTCAGCTTGGCCCTGCCCACAAGAGTTTTTTACTAGTGTCCCACCAGCCCAGTTTGACCCTCTTACTGTACATCCTGGCCTCCCTGGTCAGCACATCCAGCAAACTGTGTTGCACACAACACATTTTGTCCATAAGCACATCATCATGTAGTACATATAATTAATTATTGGTCAACTATTTGGAAACCTTTGGACTGCACAGTTGTAGATTAGAGCAGGGTCCCCAACCTTTTTTGCTTGTGAGCCACATTTAAATTCAAAAAAGAGTTGGAGAGCAACACAAGCATGAAAAAGTCCATGGGGATGTCAAATAAGAGCTCTGATTGGTAACCCCTATATGGACTGGCAGCCTACAGGAGAGCAGGACATCTGTTTTTTATGCAACCAAAACTTGCCTCTAAGCCAGTAATTAAAAAATCAGCACCTGCTTTGAGGCCACTGGGAGCAACATCCAAGGGGTTGGAGAGCAACATGTTGCTCGCGAGCTATTGGTTGGGGATCACTGGATTAGTGTGTAGGACCCTAGCTGACCTTCAAGCTGGGCTTTCAGAAGTATCCATGAAAGCATATAGGCTTTTACTCCAAATCTTTGCTTAACTTTCCCTACGTGTCTCTCCAGTCCCACACAGTTTTGTAACCAATGACAACTAAAAGTGGTGCTTGGGTTGTGCTCACGCAATGGTAACATCTTTGAAAGGCTGGCCTCGATTACTGCTCTTTTTACCTAAGTATTTATCACAGAATTGAATATGCAAGACCCAAAACACAAATCATACTGCCAGTTATATGTTTGTTTAAAGTCCCCAAGGTGGTGCCAAGTCAAGGGCAGTTATACAGCTTGCCATTCGCAGTATTACTTATAAAGGCTCAGTTACTACTCAGAATGTACAGAAGAGCTAAGTAAGAGGCACAAGATCATGCTCCTTAATTTTCCTTCAAGCAACTCTTCGTCCCCCGTGTATGGTTGGCACTGAAGAATAAAAAAATCTGGTGCAGCACAGACTGTAGCATCTGGGGGTGCAGCCCTGTCCTTACCACCTGCCCTATAACACAATGCCTGCAATGTCATATGGATCATTTTGTTGCCAGTGGTAAAACTCCCCCAGACAATTATAATCTCACTTTTGTACTGCAAAATTATAACATAATGGTCAACATTTCAGTATCCAAGACCTTTATTAAGCACTCTGAAATTTTTAACACAGAAATCATGTTTTTCCAGTGACATTTAAGATATCCTCTAACAAGGGTTGCCACCTGGCCGGTATTTTACTGGCCTGGCCGCTAAAAATGATGGCTGATCCCCCCCAAAAAAGTAGGGAAAAAAATAAATACATAGGAAGGTTGGTATTTTTTTCCAGAAAAGGTGGCAACCCTATCCCTAACTTTTGATATGAAACCTTGTTGATTCCTGCACACAACTACAGAATATGGGGAGGGTGTGGGGTTTGGTGAACAGAAGAAAGGAGGTGACAGGGGATCTGCAGACAGAGCAATGAAGGATGGGACAGAGCTGATAAAAAGGTACCGTACATGAAGTAAAGGGAAGCCCAGTTTTATAAGGCCATTTCAGGGTTTTTGTTAGTTATAAGAGACATAAATCAAGTAACACATTCTTTTCCCCTCCATGCTTGTTCCACTATTATATATTTGTTTATCAGCTCTGAAATGTTGGCTCAAAGGCCCAGCTGCAAAATGTACGGATACAAATTTCATGGAATGCTCAATTCATAATGCGTTTGTCAGGGGGTAAGTCAGAGCTCATACATAACACAGGAAAAATGCTCCAGAAATTCCATTGGTGTTATCCCTCTCAAAATGCACATGGATATGCACAGCACAGAACCTTTTGAACTTGTGAGCGGATGTATTGCAGCACAAACGAACATTTTCCTACGACAGAGATGGATCCCAGTTTGCCAATACTGTGCATTGGGCGACCTCCTGCTTTCGAGACACACACACAGCCAAAAGACAAGAATGGCCAAGTCTGCAAAACTGCAGCCCCCAGTGTCATAACTCAATGCTGCCAATAGTGTGTTTTAAGTGTTTATCTTGGAGCTTTCAGCAGACATGGAAGTTTTAAACAGTGGAACAGATTTCCACCTCTTATTTCAATAATTATTATTTTTTTAGCAGTGGTAACAATAGTGACTAAAGGTTTGACACAATGGAGCAGGCCTGGAGTGGCAATCTGTGGGTTAGGGCAAATGCCAGAGGGGCTGCTATAAGGTGCCATAGAAAGTCAGTATTTAGTGGGCTGGTGGGGGCTGTTTGGGCCTCTGTGTGGGCTGATTGGGCCTCTGTGTACCTGAAATGCCAGGGCCTATTTTGATTCTCAGTCCAGTCCTGCAATGGAGGGGCTCTTAAAAACACGGAACAATATAGTGTTACTTGGACATGAGTGCACAATTCAAATGCCATTGGCTGGTCAAATGAATTTGCCTTAAATAGTAATGGGCGAATTTATTCGCCAGGCGCAAATTCATGAATTGGGAGGCTGGTGACCATTGTGATGCCGACGACAATTAATAGATGCTCATTGACTTTAATGTGCGTCTGGATTGTCTCTAGCATCAGAATTGTCGCCAGCGTCAAAAACTCACATTTCGTGAATTTCGAGTGAAATCTTTCGACGAAATTGGAGAAATTTTCCCATCACTTGCCTTAAAGATTCACATAACAATATTAAACATAACAATATTACTACTCCTTAATAAGCTGACGCTTTGTGCTATTGTTCAGCCAGTATAACAATACAACACATTGTGCTGATGCAGAATAGTAGGATCTCTTGCTCTGTGGGTAGTGCCTTTCCAGAAAGTAGGGCAACGCTCAAAATGTCTTTTTTGGCCTACTAGACTTTAACAGAAAAAAAATCTTTCTTATATGAAGCAGGTATTTTTTTAAAGAAAAAAATAAAAAATAAATAAACAATCACAATATACTGAGATGCCAGCGTCTTCCAGACATTTAGATAAATGAACTTAATTTGAGGTTTGTAACTATCATATATCTTTTAATACCTTTCTTTCATGGAGCACAATGTCATATAAAGCTGTCAAGACAGCGCAGTAAGAATGCAGTTGTAGGTGGTGACTTTCGGGTCAGAACCTGCATTAGATTTAAGACACAATGCATATCCCAAAAGTGACCTCCCCGTAGAGGTTTTGTGGACAATAATAATCAATTGCACCACTTAGACTGTAAGCTCTACGGGGCAGGGACCTCCTTCCCACTGTCTCTTACCACATAGCACTTAACTTCCTTGTCCTATGATTCTGTATATATTTATTATATGATTTGTCTCCCCTATGTATACTTTTATATATATATTGTACTTTTATGCACTGTACAGCCCTACGGCTCCTTAACAGCGCTTTACAAATAAAGATCTACCTACATACATTCATAGTTTGTCAGCCGAATTGGAAAATTTGTTTCCCATGATTCCTAATAGTAAGGGTATTGGTCAGTGTGGAAAGGGTGCATAGGGTTGCTGTAAATCAGCTCCCTGGAGTATCGATTGAAGCAATATGGTTCTCTAAATGAAACCTTTCAGAGAATGGCTCAAACAGACAAGGTAATAATTAAAGGCTTTTTCAGATGGAAAGATTAAATGCCCAAGACTCAAAGAATGTGATTGACCAATATATGTGGCTATCTCCAAGGACAATACCATGCTTCCTCTTTATACCCTTTACAGTACCACCCATACTTACTGTCATAAAAAGCCTCTTGACAAATCCACATTATATTCAGTTTAAAGGGATACTGTCATGGGAAACATGTTTTTTCCCAAAATGCATCAGTTAATAGTGCTGCTCCAACAAACTTCTGCACTGAAATCCAATTCTCAAAAGAGCAAACAGATTTCTTTACATTTTGAAATCTGACATGGGGCTAGACATATTGTCAGTTTCCCAGTTGCCCCCAGTCATGTGACTTGTGCCTGCACAGAATGGAACTACTTTCTTGCAGGCTATTTCTCCTACTAAGGGCAGGGGCACATGGGCAGATTCAGGGAGATTTAGTCACCCAGTGATTAATTGCTTCTTCTTCAGGGCGACAATCTCCCTGAACTGGCTTCCTGCGGGCTATAATGTAAAATCGCTAGCAGTTCAGGGAGACTGTCGCCCCAAAAAAGAGGCGATTAGTCGCCGGGCGACTAAATCTCCCCCCGAATCTGCCTGTGTGCCCCTGCCCTTAATGTAGCTGGATCAGTCTCAGTGGGACTTCACTTTTACTATTGAGTCTTGTTCTTGAGTGTTCTGTTATCTTGTGTTAGGGAGCTGGTTATCTTCCCATTGTTCTATTGTTAGGCTACTTGGGAGGGTGGGTTGGCGGGGGATGATATCACTCCAACTTGCAGTACAGCAGTAAAGAGTGACTGAAGTTTATCAGAGCACAAGTCACATGACTGGGGGCAGCTGAGAAACTGACAATATGTCTGGGGTTTCCACTTTTTAAAAAAAAAATACCGGCCTTCCTATATATTAAGCTTTATTTCCTATTAATAACATTGGGATCAGCCATCAAAAATACCGATCAGGCCGGTAAAAAAACAGCCAGATGGCAACCCTAAATATGTCTAGCCCCATGTCAGATTTCAAAATTGAATATAAAAACATCTTTTGAAAAATGGATTTGAGTGCAGAATTCAACTGGAGCAGCGCTATTAAATGATGTGTTTTGAAAAAAACATGTTTTCCCATGACAGTGTCCGTTTAATGTCACAGTCTTTCTAAAGTCAGCTTTGGTCTTTCAAGCAGTAAGAAAACTTTGGATGAGGATCTACCACCTGCTTTAAAGACTGACCAGAGTTGTATTTTTTTCAAGCATTTCTCCCATTTACTATACCATGTTCCAAAAACTAAAAACCATACACACCCACATACATGATCTTATCATGAGCATGTTCCATCTTCTGATATCCTAATGAGCCTCTAGGACTCACTTTGCACAACCCCGTGTAGTGCACATGACAACTGGTATGTAAGAAACTGAAAGGAAATTGCCCAGGATATTGATCCTGTGATGTTACAATATACAAAAAAATTGCATTCCTTTAGCGATGGGCAAATCTTGTCCCGTTTAAAAAATTTGTGGAATGTTGAAAATTCGCAAAAAGTCATCAAAATAGTTTTGCCACACGACAATTATTGACTCAAGCAACAATTTTTATGCTCGCAACTATTTTGTCCAAATGCATTAAAGTCAATGGGCGTCCGAATATTTTTGATGCGTGCCAATTTTTTTGTGGCAGCGGATTTTTTGCCTGTGAATTTTTGATGCATTTTCACGAAAACAATTCGCAGCAAATCCTTACCTGCCAAATTTATTCACCCATCACTACATCCCGTCAAACAACCATCACCATCAACACCAGTCTTGAACTAGAACTAGAAGTAATGTCAAATCCATCTCTTTAATTTAAAGTAAAACCACTGTAGTGCTTTTACAGTAATAATAAATGGTTAATTCCACCCTTTGAAACCTGTCGCCTAATACTTAGCTAGTGAATTGGGTGATTCTCAAAAGCAAATACCAGTAAAGAAGTTTCCACATTTTATTAGAATAAAATACAGATGAAACTAAACCAAGCAGGCCTGGGCCGGAGTTAGGGTTTCCACCTAGCCGGTATTTTACTGGCCTGGCCGGTAAAAATGTTGCATGATTGCAATGTTAAGCATAGGAAAAACCCAAAAACATAGGAAGGCCGGTAAGTTTTTCTAGAAAAGGTGGCAACCCTCAAAATTGGCCCTGGCATTTCAAGTACACAAAGGCCCAAAATTCCACCACCAGCCCACTAAATAGTTATTGTGTATGGCATCTTACAGCAGGCCTGGACTGGCAATCTGTGAGTTCTGGCAAATGCCAGGGGGCTGCTATAATGTGCCATAGAAAGTCAGTATTTAGTGGGCTGGTGTGGGCTGATTAGGCATCTGTGTACCTGAAATGCCAGAGCCTATTTTAATCCTCATTTAGGACCTATCTTACCGTAGTCTTTTGGGCATTTGCTAGTCTGGGTCTCACCTAAAACCTCAAACTAACCCTGCACAGTAACGTGTCCCACACCACAGTCTAGTTAAAAGGTGCAATATTTTTTTTGCCCAGCTGTTAAAATGCAGCCATCAATATCATCAGACAGACAAAGATACCTTGAAAATATCCAGGGTTTATTATTAAGACAAAGCAAACCTTGCCTTTAGTGCAGGAATGATCTAATAGGGCATCCTCACATTCTGCATTGTTTGTAATAATCCAGCATTTACAGGAAAGTCTGGTCACCTTCTGACATTCCAAATGTCAATGCATTCCCATAACACTGACCCTCTGTTGACTTGTTTGTCTGTCAAGCAGTAAGTTTGGGCAAACAACTGCCCCGGACTGGGAGAGTGCAGGGTGAAGGTAAGACACAGCAGGGTTAACATTGACCTTCCTGGTTATCAAGATGAATTGACTGTGGAAACTGGAGGAGGAATATTAACTAGGGATTTGCCTCGGTCAATATCTACTGTTCCTTGCTCTTCCTGCACTGATCGGTCAATACATCTTCATGTTCACCCTTACAAAACTCAAAATCCATTTGATATATTGATACCTTGTTGTGCTATTTGCTTCGGTGACATTCCTGCATACTCTTCAAGCCATCTTTTACAATGGAAAGTGAAGCAAATGCATGGTTATGTAGTATGCGCAAGCTTTTCAGCAAGGGTCCCAGTTCATTTACAAGCACTGGTCATCCTTGGCTTTGGTCATAAAATAGAGAAAAATTGGAGGGGATCAGTGCACAATCATCTCCCTTATTGTCAGACTGTCTTCACTGCACAGGATTGCTTTGTGCAGCAGACAAATTAAATTATATGGAATTATAATGCAATTAGACAAGGAACTGTAAGGAAAATGTCAGGGTAGGCCTAATAGGCACCCTAGGGGAGTAGTAGGGACAAGGAGGAAGCTTAGGGGTTAAGGTCCCAATAACACGGTACAGGCAAGGATCAGGCAGGAATCAAGGTCAAAGTCCAAGCAAAGGTTTATTCAGGCAGGCAAAAGGCAATACAAAGTCCAGGCAATGGTCAAAATACAGGAAACAGGATCAAAAATAACACCCAGGAACAGTAGCAATGAGGTCCTATAATTGGGCGCCAAAATGCGTCCAATGCACCTTTAAATATTAAAATTTGGACCCAAAATGGCGCAGGCGCGTGAGGTCATTATGCCGGCGCCGCTACCTACGTAGCGGCCATGGGCACCGCCATTGTGGGAGCGACGCCGGCATGATAGGACGCGCTGCCCGGAGCTGCAGGTAAGACTTCGGGCGGCGCGATCCTGACAGAAAGTCACTTACCCCCTCAGTCGGTATTACCTCCTCCAAGATGGCGGCGCCCTGCCTTCCTGCATGGTCCTTCCTGCGACGCCAACACCATCACACACGCACCAACACTGTGACATCATCACGCCCACGCAATTGCCGACAAATGGAGGACTATTTAAAGGAGCCTGAGGCCTGCGGACGTTGCCCAGATATTGGTCCTACTTTGTATGTTCCTGGGTGCGCTTACTTATTTCCTGTTCCTGTGTTTGACCTTGCCTGTATCCTCGTCTACTGAACCTATGCTGCCTGTACTGACTTATTGCCTGGACTTGACTATTCTTTGCCTCATCCCTGCCTGTACTTCGAACTTTATTGGACTGATGCTTCCTCCTTGGTCCGCCACCTTTGCCGGAGCCTTCGGGCCTTAACAGGAACATACGCAATTTTTAATGAGGACTGATTGAAGCCAAGTACAGGTATGGGACCTGTTATCCAAAATGCTTGGGATCTCGGGTTTTCCGGATAATGGATCTTTCTGTAATTTGGATCTGCATACTTTAAGTCTACTAGAAAATCATGTAAACAATAAATAAACCCAATAATTAAATTCTTCCAATAAGGATTAATTATATTTTAGTTGGGATCAAATACAAGGTTCTGTTTTATTATTACAGAGAAAAAGGAAATACTTTTTAGAAATATGGATTATTTTATTAAAATGGAGTCTATGGAAGGCAGCCTTTCTGGATAACGGGTTTCTGGATAATGGATCCCATACCTGTAATGCAAATGCAATTATCATGTAGAAATGTAGAAAAATAGCGAGTGCATCTGCCATTTATTAGCAGTTGTGTATGTCAATATATTTATTGCACTCGCACGGCAAAGGCAGCAGCAGGCCTCTAAGGACCTGTGATAATCAGGTGGCTTAGGGCAGATATTTTTCATGGCTGAAAGGTACAATATAAGCACAACTTCTGGAAACCTTTAAAGGGATACTAAAATCACCACATTTCCTGATTTTTACGATTAGATTAGTCAGTTATTAAATGTATACCTTTTTAATGATCACAGAATGTATTATTTCTGTGGGGATGTCTCCTTCTCTTTGCTAAGCTTTCTTATCTTAATGATTCTGCTAATTAATCCTGATATGGGCTCAAAATCCTGTAGTGTTGTAACCAATGGGTTTTAGATGGAATCTTTGACCGCTATTGTCTGAATGCTCTATTATAAAGATAGCTGGAATCTCAGCCATAAATCATGGGAAAGGAGCGGAAGGAGACTAAACTATATGATTGCACTGCTCCATGTGAACATAAAAGGGATTATAGATTTTTCAGCATGTTCAAAGGGACATGTTCACGATCATGATGGCAACAGACACACAATCACAATGAAAGTACTTATTACTTTGTTATTATTATTCTTTATATAGAAATCATTGCTTTACAGTATTTATACATAATTCCCACCAGTCCCTGCACCAATGGAGCTTACAATCTAAAGGTGGCCATACATGGGCAGATAAAGCTGCTGATATTAATCGTTTAGATTGATTTGATAGCTTATCTGCCTGTGCATGGGGACCAATATCTGGACACAATATCGATCAGGAAGGTTGGATTTCCTTCCGCCCATTGCTGTAGTTGTAATCTGATCATTCGGCCATAGGGCCGAACGTTCGGAATACCGAGATATAGCCCTGCCAGTTTAGTGGCCTATTGGGGAAAGATGTCGTCAAACGAGCTGATCTTGGCATCTGTGGCCAGCTTTAGGTCACTATCACAATTACTCACACTGTGGATTATTTTATCAGGAGCCATACAACTTGCCTGTGTGTTTTTGGAGTGTGGATGGAAACCAGAATACCCAGAAGAAAACCACTCAAGCACAGGGAGAGCATACAGTCTGCTTGCAGATACTGCCTTGAGTTGAATCAAACTTAGGATCCCAGCACTGCATGCTATTAGTGTTAACCATTTCACCACTTGCAAGAGGGCACAAAGTACAATTTGCATTTCCCAGGGGAAACACATGCACAGTTGAACAAAATAGCTGACTTTTTAGTTAAAATTCGGCTTCTTGTTCTACTGCTCATATGCAGCCGCGCGGAGAAAGCGGAAGACAGAAGAAAAGTGATCCATGGTGCTCACTGGTATAACCCACGGTCGGTGCAATTTTCTGCTGTTCGGAGCACCAGCTTGGGGTTTTAGATAAGTCAATACAATCACTTTGGGGTGCCTAACATTTGGATCCCCCAAATGCACAAAACCTTTCCTTCTCCTTTAATTTGGGAACAGCTTAATATTTGGGGTGGCACTAAAAATAATTTTCTACAGGCCTGTGAAAATTCACACGTGAAACATTTAATTCAAACTTAAAATATTAAATTATCTTAACAAAAATGTCATGAAATAGTGTCTTCACAAAGATCCTCTATTGCCTTGTTCCCCCTGATATGCATGATCATGTGATTGTAAAGCTTTCAGGCAAATAGAAAGGATCTGTTAGAATTTTCAGTTTGATAAAGGGCCGAGATTAGGCCGGAAACGTTGCATGCTTCGGATCAGAAGCCAAATGTTACAATAAAGGCTTTTTAATTGAAATTTGGCAAGTAGCAGTGCTGTGTCATACTCTGGAAGACAGTGTCGGACTGGCCCACCAGGATACCAGGAAAAGTCCCGGTGGGCCCAGGTGTCAGTGGGCCCTCATGCTGCTAATTTGGCAAAGTTCATGGCCATTGCCTATTTCTAGAGGCTAAATAGATGTAATAATAAATTATAGTATGTAAAGAAAATACACTAGGAGAATAGAGGTTGAATAAGTAGAGGAAGAATAATAGTAATGAGAGTGGGCCCTTGGTCTAAGATTTTTTGGTGGGCCCCTAGTGTAAGGTTTTTGGGTGGGCCCCTGATGTCCCAGTCCGACACTGCTTGAAGAATTTTCATGATTACATCATTCACCTGCAAGTAGAACTACATTGAAAGTTTGTTGCCTTGTGTCTCTTTTGGTATCCAGAAACTTGAAAGCTCTAGAAATTGCTGCTGGTCTCTAGTTGGACAAGATGTGGGCTGAAAACATAGTAATTTAGATTTAAAAAATAATTCTCCATTGAATTCAAACCTGTCTAAATGAAACCTGCCCAGTTAATCCAGTGAAAGGCAGTAAACCCCCATCTGAAATCTCTACATTTGCCTCTTGGGGAAAAATTCCCTTCCTGACTGCAAGATGGCAACAGTCCCTGGATCAACGTTGTACTTAGAGGTAATTTCAATAATTCTGTATGTTCTTCCCTGTTAAAAAGGCATCCAACCCTTTCTTGAAGCTATCTATTGCATCTGGTACATGAACTAAATCTTCCCAGTGGCAAGCATGGGTGACTGGCTGCTGGAATCAGAAACAAGTGTGTTAGCTAACATGGGGTGTTTTTGAATGTGTTTAGCACCATTGTGGAGAGAGATACATGAAGGTTTTTTTAACCCACAATGCAGCATTTTCCCCACAATTATATTACTGCAAGCACATGTGGTTTTGCACCCTGTGATTCTTTTACACCCCCATGGAGAGGTACGTACCTGGCCTGTCTCAACTCCCCTCCTCTCTTCCCCTCCTCACCTATTACAGCGACGCCGGGCGTACACATGCTGACGTAGCTGCCCGGCTAGGGTTGCCACCCGGCCTACTGGCCTAGCCGGTAAAACACCAGACAAGGCCGGGGCCGGTATTACAAATTTACCGGCAATGTAGCTGCCGGTAAATTTGTAATACCCCTTAAAAATGGCCCTTGCCTTGCCTAAATCCAATGAGAAACTTACCTTTCTCGTGTCTTCAGCCGATCGCTCGCGTGGCCCCGCCCCCTTTGACGTCAGGTCACGCCCCCTTTGACATCACATCACGTCCCCTTTTGGCCGGTAAGGACATTTCTAAAAGGTGGCAACCCTATGCCCGGCGTGCCAGTTGCAGTGAACCACTGCGCATGCGTGCCCGGTGCCGTGTGTCAGAACATTTTTATTATCAAATTGATTGGGAGAGGGGGGGTCTGGCCCCGGGGCGGCCCATGAGGGTCGAGGCCCACTGGATTTTTCCCAGTGTCCCGCCGGGCCAGCCAGGTCGGAGAATTACTCAGCAGTTTATCTTGGTGTGTATAGCATGCCTAGAATAAAAGCTTCAGTATATATAGAAGTATATAGCATTCAGTAGCATTTAGTAGCACAACCTCATGCTGATGCATGCAGATACCCACAGTGCTACAATTATGCAGGAGTAGAGTAACTTTGGTGAAGGATGTTGCCCCAAAATATACACCCAATTCTATCATTGATCCTCCCCAGCTCCATACCAGGTCTCTGCCACACCCTGTTTGACATTGGAAGGGACCCTGGAAACCGTAGGCCCAGGTGAGAGCCAGGGATCTCCTTATGGTAATTTGGCACTGCAGATATGCCTTGTCATTTCAAGTTTACACTTTCCAGATCAACTTGCTTTTGCATTGCCCATCTACAAAGCTCACATAAAGTCAATTAAAGGAGAAGCTAAAATTAAATAGAAGTAGCTAGAAATGTTGCACATAATGCCTTGTGTTTCTGTACCAGCCCAAGGCAACCACAGCCCTTTAGCAGTAAAGATCTGTGTCTCCCCAGTAGATGCACCAGTAGCTCCCCATCTTCTTTTCTGCTGATTCACTGATTCACATGCTCTGTGCTGCTGTCACTTACTGAGCTTAGGGACCCACTCACAATATACAGTACACAAAGGGGCACATTTACTAAGGGTCAAAGTGAATATTCGAACAAAATTAAAATTTAAAAAATTTTAATTTTGAAGTAATTTTGGGCTACTTCCACTATCGTATAGGCCAAAATTCGATTTGAATAGAAAAAATTTGAAAATTCGACAAGTCAAATTTTTGAAGTACTGTCCCTTTACAATACTTCGAATTCAACACTTTGCCACCTTAATTGCCATTGCAGTCTAGAACAGGCCCTGGTAACTGGCCGCTCCATGCTGCCTGAGGCAAGATTCTCATCTTGCCTCATGGCCGCAGCAGCCCTGATCAGAGCCCACTGAGCATGTGAGTGTCACAGACACTTTCCAAGATGGTGACCCCATGTGACAAGTTTGAACTCCTAGATCATTGCTGCTATTGACAAGCTGAAACTTTACTCTGGTGCGATAAAATTAGTACAGGTATGGGATAAGTTATCCGGAAACCCATTATCCAGAAAGTTCCGAATTATGGAAAGGCCCATCTCCCATAGACTCCATTATAATCAAAAAATTCAAAGTTTTAAAAATGATTTCCTTTTTGTCTGTAATAATAAAAGAGTAGCTTGTACTTGATCCCAACTAAGATATAATTAATCCATATTGGAAGCAAAACCAGCCTATTGGGTTTATTTAATTTTTACATGATTTTCTAGTAGACTTAAGGTGTGAAGACCCAAATTACAGAAAAACCCAATGATTCTGGATAATTGGTCCCATACCTGTAATACGTTCAGCCATATTAATTTTTAGGGTTTAGTTCTCCTTTAAGGCCGATATTAAAATAGAGACTCCATGCTTTTCCCATAGTTGACATAATCTTTGCACTGTGCTGCTGTCAGTTACTGAGCTAAGGGACCCACTAACAAGATACAGTACACATAGGGACAGATTTACTATTGGTTTAATTTCGAATAGAAAAAAAATTAGAAATTCGACCAATTGACTGTTTTTGATCGGATAGGTCCTTCTCCTTTAGGGGCAAATTCACTAAAGCGCGAAGCGTCTAACGGTAGCGCTGATTAGCCAGCGTTACGTCATTTTGTAACTTCGCAAATTCACTAACAAATTATCGCTAGCGAAGTAGATAGACTAACGCAACTTCGTACCCTTACGCCAGGCGAAGTTGCGCACTGACGAAGGATTGTAATTACGCAAACTCACTAAGATCTAAGATCGTTTTACTGAACGTTACCTTTTACGCTAGACTTTACTTCGCCAGGTCAGACCTGGCAAAGTTCAATACAATAGATAGGACATTTTTTTTAAGTCCCAAAAAAACGCTAGCGTGTTTTACCTTTTTAAGGTGATCGTCTGAAAAAGAGAGACATTTTTTTGGGGGGTTACCCTCCTTCCCCCCCTACATTTCCTAACATATGGCAACACAACTATACAGGGGGCACATGTAGGGCAATAGGACAACTTTATTTTATTTATTAAAGGTTTCCTGGGCTTGTGTAGTGGAATGTAGTGGCTGGAACATATACTTCTATTTTACTTTGAAATTTGCGATGTATGCAAATTAGGCTTCGCTAGCGTAAATGCGCTTTGCCTGGCGAAGTAACACTAGCGCAACTACGCTACCGTTCGCTGACCAGAGCGTAACTTCGCACTTTAGTGAATTTGCGTAGTGCTGGCGAAAATTCGCCTGGCGAAGTGTGGCGAATGTTAGCGAAGGCAACGCTAGCGCATTTTCACCGCTTAGTGAATTTGCCCCCAAGTGAGCACCACGGAGCAATCTTCCGGCTTCTTCTTTCTTCAAATTTCCCGGGGCAAACGAATGCGCAGCTGAACAAAATGGTCGAATTTCGAATAGAAAAAAAAATTTGGCCAATCGACTGTTTTTGATCGAATAGTTCCTTCTCCTTTAGTGAGCACCACGGAGCAATCCCCCGGCTTCTTCTTTCTAGAAATAGGGACAGATTTACTATTGGTCGAATTTCGAATAGAACTAAAATTTGAAATTCGACCAATCGACTGATCGATTGAATAGGTCTGTTTACGGTCGAATTCGAATCGTTCGAATCGTTCGAATCGTTTTTTAAAGAGGCAGTACTTTGAAATTCAAATTTTCGAATTCTTGAATTTTTTTTGGTCTATTCGATAGTCGAAGTAGCCCAAAATGTCTTCGCAATTCGAATTTTAAAAATTTGAATTTTATTCAAAAATTCGCTTCGACCCTTAGTAAATGTGCCCCATAGAATATAAATGTCACAATATAAGGCTGATTAATAATAAAAGTAAGTACATGAAAGTACATTTTATATATATACATTATTTCACATAAAAATTTCACAGCAGAGAGATTTTTGCACTAAAAAAATCTATTTTTAGATAAATTACTAGGGCAATACCAGGTACCCAGCGCAACCCTAAAAGTGGCCAATTACGCACAGATAATATTGTATGAAACAAAGTTTTGTAGAATATTGGTACATGTATGGTGGGAGATGAGACAACCAATATCAGATTAAGATTTGGATATTGATTGGCTCATCAATCTGGCAGGTCAGAAAATCACTGTTAGTGCTGAATCATCAGATGCAGATAGAATTCTATTGTTTCTACCTGTATATGTGACAATTCAGCTATAAATGTCTGTATCAAAAACAAACCATCTTTCCTGCAGAATAATCATAATTATATGATTGCCACCTTTCTTCTCTTGTTCTCTGCACATCTGTACATAGTAGCATAAACGGGAGCTGCTATTCTGTGGAGAAAAGATTCACTCTCATCCAGAGGCTCCTATGAAACTCTATTCCCACTGGACAAATAATCATGAAAAATGACAGAATGATAGCTTGGATTTACAGAGCAATAACTCCTGAATGAAGTACCTCTCCGACATGAAAGTTACTTAGTTGTGCTGTAAGAAGCAAGCCATAGAAAACACTGGTGATTTTCAAACACCATCGCTGGTCAGTATAATGTCTTCCCAAGCTGTGTTTTACCCAGTAAGTCAGCAAGGGCCTATTTGACCCTACACTCTCATTTAGAAAATGTAAAAACCTATTTTGAGCTCTACCTCTGTATGTTGCTATCGCCAATACGGAAAGATGAAAAGTATCTGCAATGAATAGAAATATAAAAATGCAGAGACCAGGGAAGGTTAGATATTATTTTATTATTATTATTAACATGTATTTCTACAGCGCCAACTTGTTTCGTAGCACTGTAAAGTGATTGTGATTATACAACTAAATCACAGGAATTACATACATAGAACATAAGGAGTTACATACATCACAATAAATATGGAGTTGCATACATCACAATAAATACTGGTACAGGAGGTGAGGAAGGCCCTGTACAGAAAAAGCTAAAGGGAAGGGAATGATACACAAGGTGTGGGGCAAGATCAGAGTAAAGTGCGTGAGAAATGTCATATCGGGCAAATATTTTATTTCTGAGTTTTTCTCACATTCAGTGTCTGTTGACTGGATGATTATATAAGTGAAAGCAGGAAAATGAATATTATAAAAATAAAGGGCTTGGATGCAGTAAACTGCTGCACCTTTGCTGCCCAATGTAACCTGTAATTGACTATTTATCAGCTATAGAATACATACAATATTTGTAGGGCTATT
The DNA here is from genome assembly GCA_024363595.1 of Xenopus borealis. NCBI lineage: Eukaryota > Metazoa > Chordata > Amphibia > Anura > Pipidae > Xenopus > Xenopus borealis. Next base: position 135,186,891 of record CM044434.1, on the reverse strand, counting down.
GGTCTCATTTGTTAGTTCATTTGTTTATCCTTTTCCTTTTGTGGGTACACCAAATGACCTGCAGTTACGACTTGTGTGATTGACTCAAGCACATCGGCCTCTCCACCAGTAACACGCAAAGCCTTGGCAACACAAGCAAAGATGTCACAAATTGACATGACAATAGACACAAGCCCTATTTGTGGATTTAATATCACAAGCTGTATTTATACAATGGCAAAGTACATAACTGCACGGCACTGTTTTCCATCATTGTTGTTAATGTTAACATGTATTTCTAAAGTTTCAAACAAGTGCTAGGAAAGTGAAGCTGTTGAAGTAGTAATGGGAATATTCCTGCATTTGTCACCGGAATCACATTATTTTAATGGATTTTAATACGTTCAAGCAGATGTTCATTGTTTTTTAAAATATCATTGACTTATTGGATTCTACCAGATATAAATTCTGTATCCTCAACAAGCAATAATTGTTTTCTCCCCTGGTTGGAGCTGATAAACTTCTCAGCCATATTTTGAGCTGAATGGCAAGGTAAGTACAGTGACGTACAGTAGAACCCTCATTTTATGTTTTTCAGGGGACCAGAAAAAAATGGTGTAGAATCCAGAAAAATTTTAAATGTAATGTATTATGCATAATATATAAGTGGGACCACAAAACAACAATGTAAAATGAGGGAAAACTTAAAATCAGGGGATGTAAAATTGAAATGAAATATGAAAAATCAGTTATATCTGCCCATGTTTGCTGTTATATAAATACTGTTCTATAATGCACAGCTGGTATTTTAAGAAAAAAACAAGTATAACAAAAATAGAGATATTTCATTTATAAAGAAGCTGCTCATCATCCCAAAGAATTACACAATGATGTCTGCAAATAAATCAGCATCCCATAATCTAGATTAACATATGTGACTGCTTTGCAAAACCTGTAGGGGGCATTGGGACCTACTTGTTTGGGGCTTTATGCTCTTGAAAGCACTTACTACTACTGTATATTTTTCTGGGTATGCCTAAAAATAGGGAGGCCACCGTGCAGCTATAGAGAAAGCAGACTATGTAACTGTCGGGGGCCAAGGAGGTGCAGGGGATGGTCCAGTAGTATTATGTGTTTCATGTGTTATTACCAGTGGGGTTCCAAAAATAAATTTTCTATGGCTCCAGTAACTGTTAGTTAGTACACTGTAGGATTTCCTTGCAGAAATACACCTATGATAACCATAAATGATCCTTGTTCTGTTACTCTCATAGAAATTATAGGTTTAAAAATGAATCTAATTTCCTGATCTAATGTGTTGAGGTCAGTGGTTGGGATGGGTATTTGGAGAAGTCAGTTAAATCAAGGTAATGGTGTCTTACTTCTTACATAAACTTCTTAAAATAAACATGGGTTAATTACTTGTATGCCTTTTAGACAGTGGCGTAACTACTCCCTGATGGGCCCCGGTACAGGATGGGCACCTGGGCCCCCTGTTGGCCCCTTACCTCTATAAATCCCATGCTGAAGTGTTGGTAGCATGTGTGCTCTAACATTTCCCCCTAGATAATGTGGCTCTGATGGGCCCCAAAGGGGCGAGGCCCTGGTGCAATTGCACCCTCTGCACCCCTGGTAGTTACGCCACTGCTTTTAGAACTCCAACATACAGCAGTGCTGAAATCTAAATACAGGAGGTAACTAGATCACTAACTTCACTTCATAAACATTCACCTGTTTATATTAGGGCTTTCGATTGGAAAATCCGTAACCTGACAAGTGAAACATCCAGACATGCCATCACCGATTGTAATACTATTAATTACTATTTTTATACAGTACACAAACAGCTCTTAGTGATGTCATCAGTTATAAACGGAGCTTAGTGATGTCACATGACTAACTTAAACATGTGTATTATAATAAATAAAGTACCCCTTGTTGGAAAACATGAGGATATTAGAGTTCCATGACCTGTATGAAAGAACTTGTATATGGTCATGGAAGCCCTCAGTGACTTATAATAACCTTATATTTTACAATATAAAGGGGTACTACTATATTCAGTATATAATATTATTTATTATTATTATTATTATTATTATTATTAATGGACCTAACCACCAAGCCAATGTATGTTTGTGGTGCAGAGATGAGCAAATTTGTAATTAAGAATTCAAGTTAAAATAAATCTTATTTCACTGGACCTGTCCAATTGTCTGGACCTTGTGTTGGTAGTTTACAGCACTAATATTGTAATAATTCTACCTGGTCTGCAGGTGCTGTGTATTCATGGGGAATAATTGAATGTGAATGAATATATATATATATATATATATATATATAATTCTTAATGAATCAGATGAAAATTGAGCGTAGGACTGGCCAGATAGGGGATGACTTTGACGTAGTTGACCAGCTTAAATATAGTGCAATATATGGACAAACAATCCCTGTTGTTTAAAGGGTAAGGCATTTTTTAGTAGCTTTATGCACAAAATGTCTCAATGTCTTAAATATATTGATAATGGGTTGAGTGCAGAGAACCTCTTGTATTTGTCTATATGTATTTTGTGGTCACAGCCTCATTGCACCCCCGCCTAATGGCTTTAAAAAATAAGTGGTGAGCACAACTTTTCCTTGTTTGTTTTATATATATATATATATATATATATATATATATATATATATATATATAAAACATTCACATTCAATAATAACATTCATAGAGGAAAAAAAGCAGCTTTTGGGTACATCAGGAAATTTTTTGGTGTACAATTATTAAAAATGTGGAAAGCAATTGCCATTCTTATTATTATACGATGAGATGAGTTAAATTTGTTTATGTCCAGCTTTATTGTATAAGTGAGCTAATATAATGGGTTATAAACTGGTTTGGTACTTTATGTAGCTGTTTAGTTACACAGTCTCCAGAACATATCGCTTTGATACTATAGAGGAAAAAAAGCAGCTTTCGGGTACATCAGGACAATTTTTTAGTGTAAAATTATTAAAAAAACTTTACTTAACATCAGGGAAATGTACCCATAGAAATGCAATTATAAATTGGTGGTACCACAAATAAAAAATGTAAAATGTGGGAAAACGTAAAATCAGGGTACTTAAAAAGCAAGGTTTCACTGTATATATAAAAGCAAAGGGGTTAATGAACAAAGACCGTTTCTTGTTCCTGTCCAAGGATATGGCTAAAGAGATCTATGCACTACAAAATATGTTGGCGCTATAGAAATAAATGCTAATAATCTATGCAAGAAGAAAACATCTGGAAAATTATATTTAAAAAAATCTTGCGGTCATTTGTCACCATCTTTAGCCAAGACCCTTCTCCTCTTCCGTGGAGAATTTAGCAAAGGCTCCTTACATATGGAAAGGAAAGTCTTGTTGTAATGAATTGTGAGCATGCCTGACTTTTTCCAGCTAAATCTAAACTGGATCTAACCCCAACAGTTTACATACCCACCATCGCCCTATCTATCATTCCTCAGCTCACATCTGAAGACACAGCTGCTGAATGGAGAGGTGCCTCTTCTTCTCATCATTTCCAGAACTTGCTCTATTTTGTAAATATGGAGATTCTTTCTTCACTTTTCCATGGATTACTGAATTCAGAAGAATGAATTCCACCTCAAAAGGCTTACAATGCAATTTTCTACCTGAGGCAATGGGAGATGAAATTACTTGCAGTCACACAAGAAACAAAAGCTGATGATATGCAAAGCTGGAGGCTTATCACTGTAACGGTGCCGTATGATACGTTCCCAAATTCATACGTTCAGGTTGCATATCTTACTCTCTTGTCTTCCAGGCTCAAAGTTAAAATGGTTTTTAATCTTACTCTTGATAGCCTTTCATCACCAAACCTAAAGGGGATGTAAACTCAAAAATACAATTTTGCATGATGAAAGAAAGTCGAAGCAGCTCTCCGGTTTACATGAATTACAAATCCAAAATGGGTTCACAGTTTTTTATAAGCAGTGGCATTTCGCCAGTGAGGTGAGTTGTCAGGCAGCAGCTGGGCCAGAATTGCCCCGTTTATAAACCCCAAATGCAGGGCCGCTCCTGTCATGAGGCAAGGTGAGAACTTGCTCAGGTGACAGTGAGAGAGTTACAAGAATGGCAAAAGTAAAAAATATGCTGTATTAGTTCTAGTTGTGTAATACTTCATAGGTGTTGATATGGGGTTAGTAGACTCACAAAACCTTCTGACATCACTTATTACCATTTGTAAACATATATTTACATGGTTTTCATGGGTTTTTAGTACATATAGAAACATTTTCTTGTTTACCATTTTATCTGTTATGCCATGCCTTGCCTATCCTTGAATAAAAAAATAAGCCCATTTGGGGGCATTCATTTAATAAGCTGTATCTCTGATGGGAAATTCAGTGTTATTTTATCGGTTAAGGTGATGTAGTTTTTGAGAAAGATGATTTTTCATGCACAAAGGCTTCTTTTAATCTTGTTTGTACATGAAGCGGACATAAGGCTATCAACTCCAAAGTGAAGTGGCTCTATGAGATGTTTACATGAATCATTGGCAGAGACATTCTTCATGATTGAAAGGTGACTAAGTGAGCGACATAGTACTCCGGGCTTGGCAATTCAGTGGAAAATAATTTGTTGTTTGTTGAAGGAGTAAAATTTGTATTTTGGAATCCCCTCTCCTGCCTTCAGTATAATTCACCTCAAAGGCTGCGCTCTCTGGGAAGGAGTTAGAAAAAGTCAAGTGATTTAAAATGAAATAGGAATGCTGACAGGATTATGATGCTCTAAAAAAAGGTGCCAATGGTTTAAGCAAGGCAAATGGCATTGAAAGTAAAGTATGATGGATTGGGAGGAACAGGAGGACAAAATGAGACAATGGGAATAGAGAGAGCAACAAGGTGCTCAAGGAAACATGAAAATGCAACTTTAAAACAAGCCATTGGCTCGCTACTTTTTATGTAATTTGTATATTTGATGCATTGCTGGAAATAAGCATCAACAACATACTGTAGGTGTGTGCCTATGGTGCAACTGGGGGTAGACAGGGTCCCAGAAGCTCCACAAAAAAGAAACCGTGTGGTTATCATGCACTTGGGCTTTTTTGGTGCTTGTGGTGAGCAGCAGTGGTAGTAGTTGTGAACAGGGGAGGGGGGGTTGGTAGAGGTGGCTTCGTCGCCAGCTCTGGTTTGATGTATATGTGTTTGATGTGTATACCTTAAACCAGGGGTCCCCAACCTTTTTTACCCGTGAGCCACATTCAGAAATTAAAAGAGTTGGGGAGCAACACAGGCATGCAAAAACTTTATGGGGTGCCAAATAAGGGCTGTAATTGGCTATTTGATGACCCCTATGTGGACTGGCAGCCTACAGAAGACCTTATTTGACAGTACACCTGGTTTTTATGCAACCAAAACTTGCCTCCAAGCCTGGAATTAAAAAAGAAGCTCCTGCTTTGAGGCCACTGGGAGCAACATCCAAGGGTTTGGGGAGCAACATGTTGCTTGCGAGCTACTGGTTGGGGATCACTGCCTTAAACATTGCAGGTTTCTTTAAAAATATATTATACAACACAAATAACACATTATATAACTTTGTCATGGAGAATATAGTTTTCTGAACAAATGAAGCAATAGAAAATATTTTACTGCCACACTTCTTCCTATTGCTATTAGAACTTGCATTATTTTCTGCCATGTGACCAGCAAGTGACACAAACACATACACCCATAAATAAACCTGTAAGGTTGTAATGAACCATGCCTGTGGCAGGGAAATACATTTGTAATTACTGAATGTGTAAACATATTCAGTAAAGCCATGTGTAATCTGCCTGTGCTATATGAATAAAGGAAAATAAAATAGAAAGGATAATAACAAGAAGACTTTTTAAGAATGCAATTAGTGTATGACGCATTACCATTGCTCAAATGCAGCTGGTTCTGATCTAATTTATTTTAGTGAAGATTTACTACATTAGTTCATTAGTCGTAGCAAAGCCCATGGGTCTTGAGTTAAAAAGGGGCTGGCGCCTCAAACATCATTTAAGTGGCCATTTATGTAACTGATTGTGTATGAATTGTAGAAAATATCTCTCATGTTCTTTTTTTTTGTCAGTAAGATTATTGCTGATTGGTTCTGGGGGTAACAGAGGCACTGGCAGGATTAGAATGCATCTGAAAATCAAATCTGGGTGTGCTTACGGGATGGTAGCCAGATATATAGTTATATAATAAATCCCACACTTTAGTGGTCTATGGGTGCAGGTGCTTGGGCAGATCTAATTATTCCTATATGCAAATAAAATTAAAATTTTGGTAGAATCGCCCTTAGGTTGGCATGTGTGTGCGCCTTTTTAGAATACATTTCTAGCCTCCTTGACATTAAATGTGTATTTCACCTTAAGCAGTGACGTAACTACTGGGGGAGCAGGGGATGCGATTGGGCAAGGGCCCTCACACACTCATGGTCCCCTGGCAGCTCGCAAGACGCAGATTTCGGCCGGATTATCACTGATTACGGCCGGATTATTACTGATTCAGGCCGGATTATCACTGATTACGGCCAGAAAATCTCGTACTGCCTTTACAGAAACTTTTATTATGTTCTAAAAAGGCCAATTCCAAGCAACTTTTCAATTGGTCTTCATTATTAATTCTTTTGACTCTTTGCAGCTTTCAAATGGGCATCGCTGACTCCTTCTAAAAAGCAAATGCTCTGTAAGGCTACCAATGTATTGTAAATACTACTTTTTATTCCTCATCTTTTATTCAGGCCTTATACTATTCATATACCAGTTTCTTATTCAAACCATTGCATGGTTGAGTAATTTGGCCCCTAGGAATCAAATTGCTGAAATTGCAAACTGGAGAGCTGCTGATTAAAAAGCTAAATAACTCGAAAAACAACAAATAATAAAAAATGTAACCTAATTGCAAATTGTCTCAGAATATTGCTCTCTGCATCATAATAAAAGTTGTCTCAAAGATGAACAACCCTTTAATAATGAAAGTATGAGTAATACAATTGGTTTCAGGTTTCCTTACATTTTAGAAGACTAAGGGCTCAGCCACAACTGGCTATTCTGGGAGATTAGTCGCATGGCAACTAATTGCCTCTTCTTTGGGGCGACTAATCTCCCCAAACCACTTCCCCCTGTCTTGTGACGGCTATAATGAAAATTCGTCTGCGGCATGACACAAGTGGTGCTTCGTTTTCCGAAGTCACCCGAGGTTTCCTCACGAGAAAACTTTGAGCGACTTTGGAAAACAAAGCTCCGAGTGTCATGCCACAGGCGACTTTTAATTATAGCCGGCGCAAGACGGGGGAAGCTGTTTGGGGAGATAAATCGCCCAAAAGATAAGGCGACTAATCTCCCAGAATCCCCAGGTGTGGCTGAGCCCTAATGGGTTGGAGGTTTTAGGTTAACTTACATTTTGGAAGACTAATATCTGCTTAGCATCTTGTACTGCAATGGGCAACTTCTGATCTGTATTGTGTCCTATTTGCATTTTGATAACATCTAAGCCCATTGATCTCCATGCAAGAAGAACAACCACCGATTCTCTATGCTTCCATAAGAACCTTAAAACAGTTTTTTGTATTAAATACCCCTATCCCAGTTTATTAGGACTGCTTTGCCCCCAAAATAGTTATACATGTTTAAAAATCTGTTACATACTAGATTTAGCTGAGTAGATTCTGATGAACACGTGATTTAGGGGACTTTTTGTACATCAACAAGCTCCTCTAGCTTTTATTGTGCATTTGGATTGCCTTTGTAATGTGCCCATTAGGCCCCTCTCATTTCTTCCACTAATATTCTAAATCGGTAATTAAGTTAAAGGATACGCACCCTAATTATAAGGAGGGGTTGCTTTCAGTTAAATCACTATAAATGTTCAGTAAACCATCTGGGCATGAGTTACTCTGCACACAAACACATTATTATCTATGTATTTGTTTAAAGTAGTAATTCTCCTTAAAATATAACATTTAGGGACAGATGTGAATTTTCAAATTAAATTTGATTTTTTTTCCCAATAATGTTTTTATTCTGTTATACTTGACAGTTATTTTAAAAACAGAACACATATAAATTCAAAATGATGACTATAACGAATAATAGTCAAGATGAGTCAAGTGAACATGAGTTCGCGAAAGCAGTTAACATAAACTCAAAATGATGAAAATAACAAATAATAGTCAAGATGAGTCAAGTAAACATGAGTTTGTAAATAGCAAATAACATGTTTACAGTTTATCCAGGTGACCATCCTATAACAAAGAGTATCTCCATTTCCGAAGTATGCAATTATAGACAACCTTTATCAATTCAATTTTTGTAGGTGGTGATATTGAGTTATTGACTTTTCATGTGTGCAGTTTTTAATTTAATAACAATCTATTAAGGCGATGACTCCTGGGAGGTTCCATTTTGGTCTGTAGATTTGTATTGTTCATAAGTAATTGGTTCATCCAGGCCCGCCATCAGGGGGGGACAAGTGTCCCGGGCCCGGGGCTGGGGGCCCCCCTTACGAGCGCAGAAGCGTGCGCTCTACGCGAAGTCCTGAGTCAGAATGCGGAAGTGCCGAACAATTACGAAGTCCTGAAGAGGTGGAAAGACCTGAAGTCACGAAAGGAGCTGACACTGATGTCCTGAAGCGGCGAAAAGAACTGAAGTCATGAAAACAACTATAACTGAAGTCCTGAAGCCACGAGTTCAATTCTACTGACACCAATGTTGTTTTTTTTTTTTAATCCCCTGGTCTCAAATGTTTTATTTTAATAGTCTATAGGCCCCTGCACCAATATTTTTTTTAAATATTTTTTGGAGCCCAATTTTATTTTAACTTGTATGTGGGGCCCTGGCGCCAATGTTTTTTTCAAAAATATTTTTTTGGGGCCCCAATTTTTTTTAATTTGTGAGGGGGGGCCATGGGGCCAATGGTTATTAAAAAATATTCTTTGGGGCTTGTAAAGGGGGCCCTGGCACCAATGTTTTTTTAAAAAAATATTCTTTGGGGCCCCATTTTTTTTTTACTTATTAGGGGGGGCCCTGGTGCCAATGTTTTTTTTTTTAACTTATAAGGGAGCCGTGACCATCAATATGTGTGGGGGGGTTACTTTTTTAGTGCTGATATCTGTGTGGTTTTGATGTGGAGTAGGTGGGATCAGGGGTGGGCTTGGGTGTCAGCGTGGGCGGGGCCCAGGGGGCCCCAAACATGTTGTTGTGCGGGGCCCCCTGATTTCTAATGTCGGCCCTGGGTTCATCCTTTGAATCATTTGAATGATTTCAATTCGATCGAAAACGGAGCTGTTTGGTCCATTTTCCATCAAAAAATGTCCTTTGAAAAAATTCGATGGTCAAATTTCAAAGTATTTAACTTAACTTAATAAAGGAGTGATTTACATGTCTCCGCCCATGATGCATTATGGGAGAATAAAACTCTCATTTTTGATATCTAGGCAGTGCTATATGTATGGCATGAGACAAGTAAATACCTTCTGATTTCAGAAGGCTTCACTTTGCATTCAATCTGCCCCCAAGTGTGATGTGAGTTGTCCAAAAGAGTTTCCAGTAAGTCTTCTTTTGTTTTTTATTTACAATTTTCCAGTTTCCCCCAACAACCAAATAGCATTTTCAGTTGAAGGCCACACATCAGCATGATAGGAATGATGCCAAACATCTGAATAGTTACTTAGAACAGGTCCAACAATAACATGTGAAAAGATTACATTCAGGTGAATGCTGGTTATGTTAACAAACTGAATTATCTTCCTTAGCCTCCAACAATACCCCCATTAGGGACAAGGAGAAAAAGAGATGATGCCGGATCACCTCATTAAGTATTTGTTCCTGGCAGTAATCCAATCAGTGCATTTCTGTGTGGCCACAGGTAGACAAGAAGGTGCCCTGGCAATGAAGCAAAGGTCCTCTATTCAATGTTTTATGTCTTTTGCTACTGGTGGAATTCTGGAAGTTGCAGGGCAACAGCTGGAGGGTCACAGTTTGTATATTATGCCTAAAATTAACATTGCCTGATAATATAATGGATCAGACAAGTACACGGGAAAAATCTATGTCTTTTCATAAGTCTTTTCTCTACATTTTTTCCAATGGTCCTTCTGGTGCTGATTCCCTTTTGGCTCAAAATCAGCCCCGATCACTAAAGGGGCACCACGGGCCTTAAAAAAAACCTTTTATGCTGTTAATAAAGGAAACCATTGCAAGAAAATGTTATTAAAAAAACATATTCATGTTCAATATCTAATAAGGATGAACTAAAGGCAAATAAGATAGGAATACTAGTTCAACCTTCTTGTTATATAAACACCCAATGAAACTGCAGCATGTATAAGACTGAACACCATGCTCATTATTCTCCATTTTTTAAGCAAATGACAGAATTTGGAAGTGTGCTCAGGCAAAAATCCAGCTTAAGCTATTTTATTCTGCACAGCACAGGCCTAACTTTACATGCTGCTAACACTCCCCTGGCTCTATTGCCGGAAGCCATTAATCAAGTGAATCATTGCATTATAGGTGCATTGTCCATAACCCTTTATCTTAGCCCCTGGGCTCCTCATTACAGAACGTGCTATTATCTTGGCATATAATTCTGCTATTCCTTCTCTAAACCATTTCATTAACTCTCATTCTGATGCGTGTCATTTATTAGATAAGTCACTTTATCATGTAATACACTTCAGTACACACTGTTATGCTGATATAGGAAGTGCCATGTAGAAGTAAAGATAATCTAAATGGGCCACACATGCCTTTCCCTATGGGACACTTCTCTGCCCAGGATCACAAAGTTATACATTTAACCTATCACCTTGTGCAAGGAATTTAGCAGCCTCAGTAGACATCAATGTAATGTACTCAGCCCATGGTATGGGCAGACACGATGGGCGCTGCTCACAAAGCAAATTTATCGAGCTATGCAATGAATGCAATGAGTGGAGCACTGGTGATTAATTGTGTGAAAATGTGGACATTTCCATGAATTTACAGATACTGGGAAAGGGGGATCTTATTATAATATGTAAATCATTTATATAATGACTTAATGCAAAAATGCAGGGGACATTCTGATAATATGCTTCATCCTATTATATCACTGTATTCATCACACTTTAATAATTACTGGACATTAATCTGACATATGGAAATATAATGAAATTGAAACCGATTCAGGACTAGCATTGTTAATAATGACTAGCCAAAATACATCAAAATGCAAAGAACAAGGGTCAAAGTTACATCTGCTTAATCATTTTGTTCATTAAGCTTGCACTACCGATAAGTTGCCATCACATGTAATGAGCCATACCATGCATTGTCTCTGACATACTATTTAATTTGTACTTGCACTACCTAAGACTTGCCATGTAAATGTAATGAGTCTAGAACTACCCACAATATGCAATGTAGTGTCTTACACTACCTTATATTTACATGTCATATGGGAATCATGCACTGTCCCCCAACATAACATCTAATGTGCCTTGCACAACCCATTAATTACCATCTCCATGTAATGAACCATGCCTGTATTACCTATTCTAACATGAAATCTAATATACGTTGTAATGCCTAAAATGCTTCTTATGAGAAATGAAGAAAATTGCCATCCAGTACCTATATCATATTATATATATATATATATATATTTAGATTAAAGGCATTCTGTAATTTTTTTTCAGAATGCATCAGTTAATAGTGCTGCTCCAGTAGACTTCGGCAACTGAAATCCATTTCTCAAAAGAGCAAACATATTTTTCTATATTCAGTTTTGAAATCTGACATGGGGCTAGACATTTTGTCAATTTCCCAGCTGCTCCAAGTCATGTGACTTGTGCTCAGATAAACTTCAATCATTCTTTACTGCTGTACTGCAAGTTGGAGTGATATCACCCCCTCCCTTAACCCCCCCCAGCAGCCTTACAACAGAACAATGGGAAGGTAACCAGATAGCAGCTCCCTAACACAAGATAACAGCTGCCTGGTAGATCTAAGAACAGCACTCAATAGTAAAACCCATGTCCCACTGCGTTCCATTCAGTTACATTGAGAAGGAAAAACAACTTTATAGCTTTGTGCTACCTATTAAACCTCATTAAGCCACAAAGAGCAATGCCTTGCATTATCCACTCATTGTCACATATGGCCATTTGCTTCACGCATAAGAAGAGGAATCTGCAAGAGAGATTATAACTACTGACAGTCGGACTGATGGCAATCTAAAGAGATCAGATCAGCCTGGGATCAGCCAAGACTTGGTTGTGCTCGATGGATCGATGCCAGTTCTGTGCTTACGTCTGAAAAGCAGTCAGGATAGGGGACATGTAAGGGATGGGAGGGCGGTGACACCTAAATGCCAATCCCCTCCCATGCTTCATTAATACAGGGTCTTTGTGCTCCAAAACGAAGTGCAAAAACCTGCAACAATGAATTGATGCTGGAATCAGGGTGCAAATTACAAAAAAGTTGCACCCTGCATTTTGGGTTCAAAATGGGCCTTAATGTATAGTTTTTACCTTGCCAAGATGCATTTGTCTTATGCTATCTGTCACCCTTTCTTTTACATGGTGTCAGTCCATCCAATCCTTTCCCATTCTGATGTGCCAGCAAGCAGGTGCACTCTGGTATTCATGAGCTCATCATTGAAAACTTGTGCACATACTGATTACACACCATTTATAAGAGTGTACTGGATCTTATTTTTTTATGATGGGTCATTCCTATTTGTTATTTTATTTGTCAATAATATATTCCCACCTGCCCTGTCCTCAACTTCAATTTAGCCTTCAGGTGACAATACACGGGCAGAGAAAAGCTGTCGGCTTGGTCGCTCCATACTATGTCAGTAGTTTATTGACCCATTTCTGCAACAAAGGAGACAAGGAGCACATTGATGCATTTATGCTGTCCTTGCCAATGGGCCTCTGTTGGCAAAAGTACATTGTTTGATCATTAGTCCTAGGGCCAACAATTGGAACAGCCCAATTTGGCACTGTCGGTGAATGGTCAAACTTGACCCAGATCTACTCATCTCTAGCGGTGTTTGGACACTTTTTTTACTCTCTAGTTCAGGGATCCCCAACCTTTTCAAACCTGAGCAACATTCAAAAGAAAAAGTAGTTGGGAAGCAACACAAACATGAGAAATGTTCTTGGGATGCCAAATAAGTGCTGGTATTTGGCCATTTGGTAGCCCCTTGTACATTTTCAACCTACATGGAGACTCTATTTGGCAATGCACCTGGTTTTTATACAACTAAAACTTGCCTCCAAGCCTGGAATTCAAAAATAAGCACCTGCTTTGAGGCCACTGGGAGCAACATCCAAGGGGTTGGAGAACAACCTGTTGCTCACGAGCTACTGGTTGGGGATCACTGCTCTAGTCTGTACCTGGCTTATTTGGAGTGCAGTGAAAAGATTCACTGTTACTACCATAAGGGACCCAAAAGTCATTGGTGAAGAGCGTTGCTGGTAAAGCTTCTCAAGTGCCAGCTGTCAACTTGAAAATCTAATAGACAGGTTGCTATAATGGCATTGTTGGCAAGTATATAGTATAGTATGATGGAGCCACCTAAATATGGAACCACCTATGCTTGTGCATAGCCTGTACAGACATATGGCACACAAAAATGCCAACACAGCTACTCCCCTATTCAGACATTAGTACAATGTTATTGGGAAACATACATTTCTATATTGTACATGGCTTTTTTAAATTTCATCCTAGCCAGCTCCCAGTTTAACACTAACATTCATCACAAATGAATGTACTTCCTTTACCCCTCCTCTCAGATTAGTCCATCCTATTGTGTGTCAGGGGGGGATTTCTCAGTCACACTTTAGGTGACCCTGAGGTTCAGGTCAGCTAGGGGTAAAGAAGTTAAAAGCAGATGCAGCATCTCTAGCAAACATTCTATAAAAAGATGAGCTATGCAGATCTGCATTGGCTGCTGTCCTTTTCTGCCATCATAAAAGAATTTACACACCCTTAGGCCGACCTGCCAAATCTCTTCTGCATTAATTATCCTCAGTGAAGTCAGAGATCCTAGAAAATCTTTGTATGATTTACTTATTAAGTCGATCAGCCATATGATACAAACTCAAAAGAAACATACCATAATCAGTTAGTGGTATAAAGGACATCATAGTCATGGTTGGGGCTTGGGGGTCTCTTTTAAGATTTTTGTTTCTTGACATGGATAAATATACTGTATGTAAAATAAAATATTTATTAGAATTCTGCCCTGATTTTTTCTTAAATTGCAGGAAAAATACATTTCTATTTGTTAAAGGGGTTGTTCAATTTGCAATTGGTTTTCATTTTTTATCGTTTGTGGTTTTATAGTTATTTAGCTTTTTATTCAGCAGCTCTCTAGTTTGCAGTGTCAGCAATTTGGTTTCTAGGGTACAAATTACCCTAGCAACTCTGCACTGATTTGAATAAGAGACTGGAATATGAATAGGAGATGAACTGAATAGAATGATAAGTAATAAAAAGTGGCAGTAACAATACATTTGTAGCCTTACAGAGCATTTGTTTTTAGATGGTGTCAGTGACCCCCATTTGAAAGCTGCGAAGAAACAGAACAAAATTTGCAAATGATTAAAAAACTATGACAAATAAATAATGAAGACCAATTGAAAAGTTTCTTAGAATTGGCCCTTCTACAATATACTAAAAGTTAACTTGAAGGTGAACCACCCCTTTAAGAGGATGTATCATCATAAAACAAGGACAGTGTTGTTGTTTTGCACATATGAGTAAATAGCCCTGCACTGCATGTTCTGCACAACCCTATCCTGAATGTATGTTAAATGACTGGCTCTAGATTGTAAGCTTTGGTGATCCATGCCCTATTTATCTCATCTCTAGTGGAGATAGTGACAGACCCCAGAAAAGGTTACGACAACTGGAAAATACTATAGATGAAGTTGACTATACAGCAGATCTCTCCCCAGAAATGTCTACTTTTTGCTGTCCTCTCCCACATCTTTAGCAATTGTACTGTGCTCCATGTAAAACCCTGATCTTCTTGTCATTACATGAATTAACATGAATGTATTTCTAATGAATGTGTTCTATAATGCCTTGTCTTAAAGATCACAAACCTATATTGATATTATTCAGGGAGAGAACCTTGCCTTGCCTTCGCGTCGTTTTCGGCGCGCCGTGTCAAAAACGACGCGCGACTCGTTTTTGCGTGGCGAATTTTTGGCGGCGAATTTTTTTGGTCGTTTCGCGAATTTATTCGCCAGTGGCGAATCGCGGGAATTCGCCCCTGGCGAATAAATTCGCCCATCACTAGTTACAAAGTAACTTTAAGAGGCGAATTTCCAGGTTTCAACCTGGAAATTTGGCTCCGCAAGTGCAGAAAGTGCTATTAAGCTCATTGTTGTAGTGATACTCCCCCTTTCACTCACTCCAAAGCAGCCCCAGAATCGCCTCTATGATTACTACATTGTATTTATAAATGTATATCCCCCAGCCCGTAAGATAATAATTACTTTCTTAAAACTTGGATACAAAAATTAAATTGAACCCTGTTTCGTAAAGGTTGCAATCTAAAGCAGTCTTTCCAACAAAACATTTTTTTTTACAGTAAATTCATTTATGGACCTTATTGTAATAAGTATTTTCTGCTGTGCAAAGAAATGTTATAAGTTCTCATTTTTTATTAAAGGGGATAAGGGAGACCCACCCTAGGGATCGTTTTTTTATACTGTCCGTGACCCACAGGATAAGAATCCCGGCTTCATAGCAACATGAAGTCGTTTTTGTCTACTTATTCTTGTGTCAAACTGCCAGCTAGGAAGTTTTTGATTTATGACAAATAGTGACTTATTTATGGCTTGCTTCACTTAGACTGCCTTTCATTCATTTTTTGATACTGAAAAATATGTTAACTTTCAGCATTGCAGACATATTTGGTCTTGTGAGACTTGCCAAACTGATGGCATAGGTGCCTATTTGTCTGGATGAATGAGTCAACAATGATTGGCTAGGAGTCCAAAAGAAACAACAGCAATCAATAACATACTGTATGCACTAGACTTAGAGCAGAGACACATGGGTAAATCTGGGGAGATCAGTCTCCTGGCGATTAAACTTTGGGCAACTTCAGAAAACTAAGCGCTCCGACTGCCATCCCACTGGCGTTTTATATACTTGCTGGCGGGAAGGCTGGGGAAGGCAGTTCGGGGAGATTGTTGTCCCGAAGAAGAGTTGATTTGTCGCCGGGCAACTAATCTCCCCAAATCTGCCCATGTGTCTCTGTCCTTAAGGTATTGAAACTGACCATTTGACCAACTAGCCTGCAGATTAAATGATCAGGTATTTTGCAGCCAGGCTATCCACACAGTGGATTTCCATTTGGACGGACCAACTGCAGCCTCAGTCTAGGTATTTTTGATTCAGTTTTTTCTTTGGAGGCAACATAGTAATGTTGAATTATAGTAGTAATGTTAAACTGGGTGAGGCCTGGGTGCTATGATAAACATGTAAACCCTTGGTGAATAAGGCTGAAAGTACTTTTTCTACCATCAAATCAATAGTATGGGGCTTTGGAGGGTCAACAGTTTTAAGGCAACAAAATGACTATTACTATCACTGCTGTCTGTGTGTTAGCTACTGTATGTGCCATTTCTTCCACCATTATTACCATTCGAGGATTCTGTTTAGTATTCAGCCAGGATTCAGCCTTTTCCCAGCAGGATTTAGATTTGGCAGAATCCTCATGCCTGGCCAAACCGAATCAAAAACCTTAAAATCACATGACTTTTTGTCACACAAACAAGGAAGTAATAATATTTTAACTGTATATACAAAATGGGGTTCTCTTGACCTTTCCTGCCCTTGATTTGCATATACAAATTAAGATTTGGATTCGGATTCGGATTGGATTTGGCTAAATCTTTCACAAAGGATTCGGAATTTGGCTGAACCCCAAAATAATGGATTCAGTGTATCCTTAATATTTATGTTGTATATCATAATGTTCATGAGATGTCTATGTGCACACTGGGGTGATGCGCTCTTATTTCTAATTGGCTAGCTCAATTTGTCGTTACACCATGTATTCTGCCTGTTGTTATTTCCTTTCTGTTACTGTGTTTTAGAATAACAAAGACTGAATAACATCACATCCAATTAAATCCATTTTTTTGTTAGATAAAGACAACAATGATTTTGAGAAACATAGAACATGAAGAACTTGTACTTTTGGATACTTCCCTGATGTATTCAAACATTCCCCATTTAGGTGCTGACAGATCTTTGGAGCAAAATGGCCCCAACCCTTACTAAAGTATGGTGACTGGCCAGCTTTAAACATAAACTGTTCATGCTTGGCCGCCTTAGGGATCCAGACTCAGAGACTTTTTTTTTTTTTGCATTTGCAATGGTGTATATTTCATTTTCCTACATTTGTTCCCTAACCAAAAGATTGTAGCTCACTATAGACTAGATTAAGCATGTGAGTCTGAGATTCCTCCTCAATCATTATCATGGGATTTATTTAAATAAGACTTAAGGTGGCCATAGACACACAGATAATATCGTACAAATCTAATTTTCGTACGATATTCGGTGCGTGTATGGTGGGGAATGAGCCGACCGATATCGTCAGAGGATTAAGATATCGGTCGGCTGGTTGATCGGGCTGGACGGAAAATTTTGATCGGATGCCTTTGAAAGCTCCCTGAACATCGGCCATTGTTAGTGCTGAATCGTCAGATACAAGTAAGATTCTATTGTTTCTACCTGTATATTTGACGATTCAGCTCTACACGTGTGTGTTGAAACGAACGATCTTTCTTGGAAAGATCTTTTCCGAGAAAGATCGTAATTGTCAAGTCTATGGCCAGCTTTAAAAGGTAGATTGGGATTTACCAGTAGACCTTTCGTCCTATCAGTAGATCTCAAGACACTGTCCACAAACAGCTTGTCTATATCACCCTCCTATTACCTACTTTTCATTCAGATATGTATTACGTTAGGGTTGCATGAGAAATTGTTTTTTTTTTCAAATGTAGCAATAATTATTTTCTCATAAATCAACATTTAAGTAATATTTTCCATGGAACAGAATATTAGCAATGCTTTTATGGATAGGGTTGCCACCTTTTCTTGAAAAAAATACTGGCCTTCCTATATATTTACCTTTTGTTCCTATTAATAACATTGCGATCAGCCATCAAAAATAGCGACCAGGCCGGATAAATAACGGCCAGGTGGCAACCATATTTATAGATGATTGTAGATCATAATGGGAAATCTTGACTAAAAGTAGACCTTGCATTAGTAAAGTATGGGCACTCCTGAAATAAGGGGTATGGGGAGAATACAAATGTATGATTCAAATAATCATGTGTGTGTATTATATCAGATTATATTATCCCTGAAAATTTCTTCCCAGATGGAAATATGTATAAAGCCCTTTACTTGCACTGGGTTTGGCAAAGCAATTAACTGACTAAAGGACACTTTGTTACATACTCTCATTCAGGGTCAGACTGGGCCAGAGGGATGCTGTGAAAAAACTTGGTGGGCCCCACCTACTACTTGCCTGCCTCCTGACCTGCCTGCCATCTGGCCACCGTCTGTTCACCGCCACAATGAACTAAGGTACGCAATGCATGGTGGGGGGTAGGGGCATGCCAAAGGGTACTGTGAGCCCTGGACACCCCAGTTTAACGCAAACGGGCCCCCCGGACTCCCGAATCCTAAATCACCTATGGTTTTCTGCAGGCTGAGAAAAGTAGATATGCTTCTTTCTGCATCTCCTTGTATCTGTACTAAAAAGTACAGTTTCAGATTTTAGGTGCAGTACATGGAGCAGAGCAGAGATTAGCCATAAAAAAAGGCATTTTCAGCAGCTGTTTGATCAGAACTAGCACTACAGGTTTATAGTTTTTTGTTTCTGTTAAATGAGGGTAAAACTTATGCATAAAAAGAGATAGTGTCACTTTAATATGCTTTGGTTTTGCCTTTTGTATATATATATATATATATATATATATATATATATATATATATATATATATATGTATATTTATATATGTAGAATGGTATCTCCCCCCGAGTAAACTTTAATTGCACATCCCAGGGGCAGTGCTGGATTACATACTCCTTTTCACTTCTCACTGAGTACCCCTGAGTGCAAATAATAACCTCTGTGTAGTGATGGGCGAATCTCCCCCATTTCGCTTCGCCGAAAAATTCGTGAATTTCCAGCGAAATTTGCGAATTGGCGAAAAAATTTGCGAAACGAGTCGCGTTTTTGACGCACGTCGCTTTCGTCGTGCATCGCGTCGTTTTCGACGCGTGTCGTGCTGTTTTTGCCGCATTGCGCCATTTTCGCCACGTCGTTTATGACATGCGGCGCGTCGTTTACGACACGTCAAAAACGACACGCGACTCGTTTTTTTTCGGCAAATTTTTTTGGGGCAAATTTTCACTGGCGTTTCGCGAATTTATTCGCCAGCGGCGAATCGCGGGAATTCGTGGCGAATTTGCCTCTGGTGAATAAATTCACCCATCACTACGTGCTGATTTGAATGGTGAAGAAAACTCTCCTCTAAGCGCCCAAACACCTTATATTTTACTACTTAGGCCACTCTAATTTATCTGTTTAATTTATGTATGCGTGGGCCTTTTAACATACTCTAATTTATAAATGAACCAAGCTGTGATGAATAGCAGTCATTTACCAACCATTTAAGCATGAAGTCATTTGTACATTGGCCTGTGACTGGGAGAAAACCTTTAACAACTTTTCTATTCTTTCCTTTATCACAGTAAGCATGTATGGGGCATTTTCTCTTCTAAGGGCCGAATTATATTCTGACCTGCAGAATTAGCCTCTATACAATCTTTAGTTTCTAATTAATAACAATTCTATGAGGACTAGGGTTATTTTTAAAAATAGACTGCTTGTAATTCATTGTAGAAGACATACATGACAATGTTTCCTCTAAGCTGTGAGCTTGTGCATGCACCATAAATAACGACACCCGGGCACACAGCAAATTAAGGAGCAAACAGAAAAATGTGTATGCACATACATAATTCATAATTTGCTTGGACTTCTGTGCACACAATTTCTGAAAAGGTGCACAAAATATAATTTTTGCGTCTATGCCTATGAGAAATTAAAGGGAATTTTGCTTATGCAGTGCACTACAACTCTGTGTAATATAAAACAATGATTAAATTATATTGAAATCTAGCTGCATCAGGGAGGGTTAACCAGCCTCCAAATCTACAGTCCACATCCCCATCATCTACCTGACAGTTGGACTGTGAATAGGGGCAGTAAGGCAGGATAGAAGTCAGTGAGACAAAGAGGTATACAGCCCTACAGACACACAGAGACATATACCAGTGTAATGATAGATAGATAGATAGATAGATAGATAGATAGATAGATAGATAGATAGATAGATAGATAGATAGCAAGACAGAAAGACAGACAGATAGATAAGAACAAAACATACAAAAGAAAAACAGAGTTGTAAATAAAATGTACCCATTGAGTTTCTCCGTAGACAATGGAGGACACTAAGGGAACCAATCACAGAGGTGCAATATGACATGAACATAGCAGAATGTTGCTCAGAGTATTATAATTATCAGAAATGTGCTGACTTCCTTATTCCAGAAATGTCACAACAGGATGCGTCCTTGTAAATAAAAGAACGTAGTTTGTGTTCACTTTCTTTTTGTTCCTTATTAGAAGTTTGTGGAAAGCAAATTCCCTCACAATTCTAATTAACCTACCACTAGATGGATCATCCTAAACCTAGATTCATCTTAGACTCAGAGTAAGAGGCTTTTTGTTGAAGAAACCAAAAAAAGGTTACTCTTTGATTATTAATTTACTATATGGAAGAGGGCCCCAACCATTTTTACCCATGAGCCACATTAGAATGTAAAAAGAGTTTGGTAGCAACACAATGAAAAGTCCCTGGGGATGTCAAATCAGGGCAGGAATTGGCTATTTAGTCCCTATGTGGACTGGCAGTCTACAGGAGGCCTTGTTTGGCAGTACATATGGTTTTATGCAACCAAAACTGTCCTCTGTGTATGTGAAATGCCAGGGCCTATTTTGACTCACAGTCCAGGCCTGCTCATGAGCCACTGGTTGGTTGTCACTGCTCTATGAAGACAGTAGTATTATAAAACTATTAGCAAGAGTGTTTTTGTGGTAGTTTTCAAATTATTTATACATTTTCAATTCTGCAACTTTCCACTTTAGAAATAGACTGGTGCCATGTCTGCATGCCAGACTGAAGGAATGGGCCTAGAATGACATATCCACCTGTTTAGATACATATCATAAGCCTATTTGTCTGCACCCACAATCAGCCAACCTGATTGGCAGTCACCCACATAATAAGACAGGAGACAATCTTAAGTTCTGCTTATGAAGAATTGACAAATCTACTTCAGCTCACTATCAGGCAGTTGGCGGGTGCTGCAGCAGACTAGACATAATTTCTTTTCCTGGAAATTGTGGCCCCCAACTTTAAGGAATTAGCGAGGAACCCCCATTTCTCTTACTCTTACCTTTAATGATATAATTAAAAATTCATGAAGGTGCAAGTGACAAACTGTGTAGATAAAGTACATTGCCCTTATGTATACATAGTCCAGCTTTGGATGAAAGAACAGAGGAATGTTCTACTGGCCTGGACTGTACAGCATTGAGACTGCTAATATAAAACCTGCTGCCAATTGTACCATAAAGAGTAATGATTAATCCTTTGAAATGTGACTCCTTCCAGGCATAACACTTCTGTAATAATACACATGGTCTGTCAAGCCAACTTACCTTTTCTGGCTGAGACTTCCCAATGTGTTTCAGAGCAGTGAGCAATAGAAGATATATATTCACTTCTACACTGGATCTCTAATTACTGATGATATAAAACTCAGTGGGCGAGGGCAGTTGCATTTGTTCCAAAGGCACAGACCCATTCTATATATTATATTATTATTAACATGGCGGGAAGTTGCCTGGCTTCTTCTGTATTGGAGAATATGTTTGCATAATTAAAGATATAAAGCTGTCTAAAACCTTTAATAATAAATACTGCTAAAGTGTTTCACTGTAACCTATTGAATGCCAGCTAGGCTGAGAGAATTGTGCCATATCTCTGTGAACTGGAAAAAAAATCCTATAACAGAAAAATAAAATGTTAATAATAAGATGGAAACATGCAATATAAAAAAAAACATGTATTAAAATGTAGAGATAACATCCAGTAGGCACAAATTTCCTTTAGTGGTAGGATTCTTCCATTAATACACTAGAGATTATGGGGCTATATATATATATATGTGTGTTATTTTATTCTTAAAGGATAGCTAAACCATAAAATGAATTAGGCTAGAAATGCCACATGTTATATAGTGATCTTATTGATTCAGCATAAAGGTTTAACTTCTCTGTAGTTTTGATGATGTGGGCCTTCAAAGTTGTCACTGGAGTTTCCCATCTTGGATTTTGTTATGCGTGTCTGTGACATGCACATGCTCAGTGAGCTTTATGCATCTGTTGAGAAGCTAATCTTAGGGGCCAAGATCAAGAAGAAAATGAGGTTTACCTTCATAGTCATACAGTATGAAAAAGTTTGGGAACCCCTCTTAATTCTTTGGAGTTTTGTTTAAAATTAGCTGAGCTTTCAAAGTAGCAAACTCCTTTTAATATATAACATGCCTTATGAAAACAGTAGTATTTCAGCAGTGACATAAAGTGTATTGAAAATATGCAATCTGCATCATGACATTAGACAGGTGCATACATTTGGTATTGGGCACCCCAGCAGAGATATTACATCAATACTTAGTTGAGCCTACTTTTGCAAATGTAACAGATTCTAGACGCCTCCTATAGTTTCCTATACCCTATGATGAGTGTGTGTATATTATGGATGGCGGTATTTTTGACCATTTATCCATAAAAAATCTCTCCAGTTCAGCTAAATTTGATGACTGCCGAGCTTGGACAACCTGCTTCAAATCATCCCATAGATTTTCGATGATGTTCAATTTGGGGGACTGTAACGCCCATTCCAGAATATTGTACTTCTTCCTCTGCATAAATGCCTTTGTAGATTTTGTAGTGTGTTTAGGGTCATTATCTTGTTGGAAAATCCAACCCCTGTGTAACCTCAACTTTGTGACTTATGCTTGAACATTATCATGAAGAATTTGTTGATATTGGGGTTGAATTCATCCAACCCTCGACTTTAACAAGGGCACCAGTCCCTGAACTAGCCACACTGCCCCACAGCATGATGGAACCTCCACCAAATTTGACAGTAGGTATCAGGTGTTTGTCTTGTTTTTATTACACCATGCAAAGTGCTTTTTTTAAGGACCCAATAACTAATTTTTGTCTCATTAGTCCAGAGCACTTTGTTCCAAAATTACTTCAGCTTGTCTAAATGATCCCTTGCATACAACAACCGACTCTGTTTGTGGTGTGTGTGCAGAAAGGGCTTCCTCTCCTCCTTCTTGCAGGTCTTTGGAGGTGATGTTTGGGTTGTCTGTAACCATTCTCACAATCCTCCTCCTATGTCGCTCCTATATTTTTCTTGGCCTGCCAGATCTGGGTTTTATAGCAACTGTGCCTGTGGCCTTCCATTTCCTAATTACATTCATTACAGTTAAAACTGACAGGTTAAACCTCTGAGATAACTTTTTGTAGCTTTCCCCTAAAACAAGATAGTGAACAATCTTTTTCAGATCTTTTGAGAGTTGTTTTGAGGATCCCATGCTGTCACTCTTCAGAGGAGAATCAAACAGAAACACAATTTGCAATTGGCCACCTTAAATACCTTTTCTCATGACCTGCCTATGAAATTCAAGGCTTAACAAGCTAATCCAACCAATTTGGCATTGCAGTAATTAGTATTGAGCAGTTACATGAATTACAATTTACAAGGGTACAAACATTTTTGCACAGCCAGTTTTTCACATTTGATTTAATTCCATACAACTGAATGCTGCTTCACTAAAAATCTTTCTCCAGAAAACACCCCAGTACTCAGATGTTCCTGGGAAATGAAAGACATATCAGTCTTATCCTTTTTGTTGAAAGTGGAGTAAATTATTATGCAGGCTTAGAGGGGTTCCCAAACCTTTTCATATGACTGTATAAGCTGATGGTACTGGGCTTATAATTAAATGCTGACGCTAATGGCCGTGCACCAGTTTAATTATTTATTAATCAGCCTTATAGTGTGACATTTCTATTCTGTCTGTACTGTATATTGTGAGTGGGTCCCTAAGCTCAGTAAGTGACAGCAGCACAGAGCACGTGAATAAGTGAATCAGCAGAAAAGAAGATGGGGAGCTACTGGGGCATCTACTGGGGAGACACAGATCTCTACTGCTAAAGGGCTGTGTTTGCCTTGGGCTGGTACAGAAGCCCCAAACATAATGTACAAAATTTCTGCCCTACTCTTCAAGTTACTTTTTAGTTCTCCTTCAAAGTCCTGGGACAAAGAGACCTTACTGGGCCCAAAGTAACTTTGTATTTTAACCACTATTAAAGAGCATTATATTGGGCAGATCCATTTCTTGACTACTATTCAAAAGAGGATTTTGTATTTCAAGTACCTTGATGCCAAAACTGCCACCCTTAGGTCCAATGTGGTTTTCTATGTTAGGAGATCTTACAGCAGCCCCTCTGGCATTTGCCAGAATCTTGTCAGGGTAGGCCTAGTAGGCACCCTAGGGGAGTAGTGGACCAAGGAGGAAGCTTAAGGGTTAACGGACCAATAGCGTAACACCAGCAAGGATCAGGCAGGAAACGAGTCAAAGTCCAGGCAAATGGTTGCATTGGCAGGCAAAAATAATACAAAGTCCAGGCAATTGGTCAAAAACAAGGAAAGAAGGTGAAAAATACAGCAACAGGATCAAAAACAACACCCAGGAATAAAACTATAGAGTCCTATAATTGGGCGCCATAATGGCATCCAATAGCCCTTTAAATATTTGAATTTCACATCAAAACCCGGGCGCCGTGACGTCATCACGTCAGGTGCGACGTGATGACGTCACTACCCGGTGCCGCTATCCACGTGGCGGCTATGGGTGCCGACGTTGTGGATGCGACGCTGGGAAGGAGAGGACGCGCCGCCCGGAGCTAAAGGTAAGCCTCCGGGCAGCGCGATCCTGACAAATCTACTTCCACTGGGAGCACAAATATGAAACATTTTCTCACCATATTTCTTTATTGTAACCATTTTACCATAACACTGTCTTTCTCCTCTGGTTTATCTACTAGTCTTACTATCATTGTTTCTGCTCTGCAGGGGTCTACTGTCTACATGGCCCATGGCAGTCAACTCTATTTTCACTTTTACTGAAAGAGTGCGGTAGCCTTTAGTGTGAGTGGTGTCACAAGCAAAAGACACAAAGAATAATGAAAGTACTGATTTGTACAAAAAAACTCAAAATTCCATGGTTATTACCATAACGGTCATCCAACATTTTCCCTCTGGTCATATAATTACTCTCTCTATCTTTCTATATTCCTTAAACATTCCAGAACAAGCTAAGGAAAAACATCAGGAGTGAACATGGTAGACAGCATTAGGGGTGTCTCACACAAGTAGGGTTGCCACCTTTTCCTGAAAAAAATACCGGCTTTCCTAATATTTATCTTTTTTTCCTATTAATAACATTGGGATCAACCATCAAAAATACCGGGCAGGTGGCAACCCTACACACAAGGGACAGCCTTCTAACATTTGGGATACCCCTCAGTCTCGGGTAAGTGATTTTACAGAGTATAGATGATGGCAATAAATCAGCACTGCCTACAAACATTTCCTTATTGGAAAAACAGAAAGGGCAAATGGGACAGACACAACGTTTACAACATAGGAAAATGGGCCCAGTGGGTGTCATAAATACTCTAATAACTTTGCAATCATGCCTAACTGATTCAGGGACAAATTGTTTGAGGGCTTAAAATCAATACAAAACTAATATGACCAATCTAGGTAAGAAAATAAAATTGTTATTCTGTTATTTTGATCATTGGGGATCTGACACTGAACATTAAGATTACTGTAAAAAGAAGTTCAAACTGTAACCGTTATGCAGCAAGGAATTTAATGTTTCGGAAAATGTATGGTGGCCAAAGAATCCTTACCTATATCCATGTACTATGGATATTGGTTAGTTCATACTGTGTGTGGATTGGGTCTCATTTAATGAAATGCTACACTGAAAACTAGATTCATTACATTTTTTATTTGAAAGCATTTAAGTGAAAGCCATTGTATCTAATGACAAGGAAAGCATTTCAGTTTGTGGTAGTACTGGGCGCACGCAATTTGTAGTGATGGGTGAATAAATTCTCCAGACTTGGATTCATGGCGAATTTCCACTTTTTGCTGCCCATGAATGTTTTCATGAAAATGTGACGGCAAAGAATCCATCACAAAAATTTTTTTGTTGCGGCATCAAAATTGGTGCACACATAACAATTGTCATGAGTCAACATTATTTGGACTCCCATAGACTTTAATGCATTTGGGCAAAATAGACCCACGTATAAAATTGTTGCGTGTCAAAATTATTTTGCTGCCAATTGACTTCAATGTCTTTCGCGAATTTTCACCAGAACAGATTCGCCCATCACTAACAATTTGGACTGTGGCCTCATAGTTGAGCAACCAACATTTTGTCTAAAGGTACAGAGTTAATTAGAGTATTGAAACCTCTATGGGATATGGACTTCCCACAATTTGGAGCTTTCTGGAAAGTGTTTTTTTCGTGTAATGATTGTCACACATAACAGCAGAATACACTAAATTACATAAAAAATAAAGAAATATCTACTACATTTCCAGCACCAGACCGAAGTAGCTGGGTGGTTTCTTGAGATGTCTGACATCATATGTATTCAGATTGGCACATTCGCACAAGGACTTTACTAAACTCTCATCAACAAAGGTCTATTGAATATAGTATTTGCCTATTGGCTTACAGCAGTGATCCCCAACCAATAGCTCGTGAGCAACATGTGCTGTCCAACCCCTTGGATGTTGCTTTCATTGTCCTCATAGCAGGTGCTTATTTTTGAATTTCAGGCTTGGAAGCAAGTTTTAATTGCATAAAAACTAAGTATAGTACCAAGCAGAGCCTCCTGTAGGCTGCCAGTCCCAAAGGGGCTACCAAATAGCCAATCACAGCCCTTATTTGGCAACCCCAGGGACTTTTTCATGCTTGTGTTGCTCCCCAACTCTTTTTACATTTGAATGTGGCTCACGGGTAAAAATGGTTGGGGACCACTGGCTTGCAGTATTTAAGAAATAGACTTTAATTTAAAAAAAAAATGCTATTTCTTGCACTATTCATGGAAATGAAAGTAGGAAAATAAACCATTCCCTAGTTCTGCTGAGATACTAAGTTTCCTTGGGAGGCAACTTTGGGCATCTTAGAAAACTGAAGCACAGTGTATGTTTTTCCATTGGTGATTTACTTTATTGAGAATTGTCGCCTGCCGTAGTACAGATATAAATGTGAGCAACAAATCTCCCCATGTGGCAGTAAGGCTAAGGCCAGACGGGGAGATTCGGGGGCATTTTGTCGCCTGGCGACTTC
>CM044434.1:135127653-135157435 GCA_024363595.1 Xenopus borealis | reverse complement strand
CGTGATCAGAAAAAAAGGAGTAAAACAGGAAGTGCTGTCATTGTAAACCGGAAGTGACATGATCAGTAGTAGAAATACTCAGAAAAAAGGCGTAAAAGATTCTATGGTGAAGAACCACCTACCCGTTCTACATTCAACCCGCAGGGTTCTGTGGGATTTTGCAGGTACCCAACCCGCTGCAGGACTCTACCAAAAGACTTGTTAAATTAGAGGAGCTAAACCTATAAGTGGCTATACAGAAAGCATTTTAGTTAGCCTGTCAGGAAGGAAAGCATGTTTTACTTATGGCTTATTGGTGTCTGTGTGGGTCATTAACCAATATGCATCTGCAATGGAAACAACATGTCCATGGACCTTCCATTGAGATCCCTTTGTGTTGCCCTGATCAATGAAAACCATGTGATACCATAGGGGTCCTTACTGATAAAACCAGCTTTTGCATTGCCACTAATCAATGCATAATGTATAGATTAAGCTGACTAATATAAGAGGTATTAGATTACTAATGCAATTGCTGTATTGTCGTAAGAGATTTTAGGTTGAACTATATTAACTGTGTTAGTGTGTACTATTCAGTGTTAGGCTCATTTATTACTTTGGTAAGAGTGCTAGTGTGTTCGGATCCCACTAGGTGTGGTTGTTTCCCAGTCTCTCCAATTACCAAAGTGGCAGGTCATGGAGTCAAATCAAATGTCATTCTATATAAAGAGATAGGGCAAAGCTCCTGCAGATTCAGCCCAAGAAGCTTATCCTAGAGCAAGGTTCCTTGTGGGGTAAGCTTGAAGCAGGTGTGCCAAACACAAACCAAGGAACCCTGGTAATGTTCTTACACCAACTCCCTCTCCTGCAGTGACATCACCATGCCAACTCTGCCCAAGTATGTTATCTGGGGGAGCTGGGAACGGTACTGCTTTAAGCAGGATTTTGAGGGGTAAGGGTTGGCAAATTTGTGCAGCCACCATTGCTATAAACATGATACTTTGGTTGTTATTTAGAATGTATTATATAATCTGTTTGAACGCATGCCAACTTGAGTTTTAAGCTTTACTTAAGTGACACAGCTTTCAATAGGCTCCATAAAACACAGAAATAAAAGGTTCCAAAAGATAATGTATTAGTTATATAATACACAAAAGTCATGAATAGCATGTGAATTATATCCTTATACATGGCTCTTAATGATTTCATCAATAATTAGCAGCTTAGTAAGTCATTTTTGTCACATGACTCACTAAAACTTGTGTATTATAATAAAGTACCCCTTGTTGGAAAATATGAGGATATTAGAAGTAACCTCGGAGTGCCATGGCCTGTATAAAAGGTATAAAATGGTCATGGAACACCTCGTGGCTTATAATATCCTTATATTTCACAATAGGGGGTACTTTATTCACTATATAATGTACCATTAATCTATAATTTAAGGCACCCTCACCTCAGGTATACAGTTATCAGAATGTTTAGAATATATATCAGAACTGCATTAGCATTTGCAAAATTTCTTTATTGTTATCTAAACAATTACATTATAATTATTATAATTATAGCTGCACTGGAAAAGCCTGCATGTCATTATAACGACATACAGTTGTATACAGCTACTTTTCATTGAGGCTAAATGCATGAGATAATGATTAAATGGATAATACACTGTTAATGTCACGTCAACCTATATGGGGAATACTGCAAATGGCCAAGGAGACCTTGCCAACATCAAAGGAGCATACTTTGTTCAGCGATATGATCTAAGGGACTGTGGCTGTAGAATTGAGGGTAAGGAGAAGGAAACAGTTGCATTCCATATTAGTAATCAGGTTTTCCTAAATATGATTTAGACTAGTCCCCTAGGGTCAATGTTAGGGGGGTAGAGGCAGGACTTTTATCATAGGCTCATGAGATAATGGGTGTCCCTTTGGGACAGTTTGTAATTGAAACTCCATGGTCTTTCTATCCAGATATGTTAACTGTGTTAATGTTACCATACAATGTACCATACACTGTTTTATACAGTAGTTATTGTATTTTTCCAATGAATACTGTAATTTTAAAGGGATACTGTCATGGGAGATGAAATCCGTTTCTCAATTTCCCAGCTGCCCCAAGTCATGTGACTTGTGCTCTGATAATATAGGAAATGGAAAGGTGCGCTATATTTGGAAATCCTGAAACAAAAGAAAGAACACTATCTAGTGTAGATTTCTTTCGCTAAATACACATGTATTTTCTCATGTGCTACTCACAAACTTGCGTCTTTATAAGTGCCCGTCATTAATTAACACTTGGAGATAAGATTCCCTTAATCCGAGGTGATCTGCGGTGAGAAAAACTCCACATAGGGTAGTATGATCGGGTTTTACGTATAGAAGCCCTGCAGGCTGAGAAAACACTTACAGGACTTGAAGATTTGTGAGCAGAAAACAAACACGAGAACTGGATGTTCACTCTATGCGCTTAGTATCTCACCACTCCACCATCTCCACCATCACCAAGGTGCTGCTCTCCCCTTCAACTACTGAAAACCGCGCAGAGTTTACTTTCTTTTGACATTGTGCTCTGATAAACTTCAGTCACTCTTTACTGCTGTACTGCAAGTTGGAGTGAAATCACTCCTCCCCCCCCCCAGCAGCCTAACAACAAAACAATGGGAAGGGAACTCCCTAACACAAGAAGCTCCCTAGAGGTGGCCATACACGGGCCGATAAAAGCTGGCTACAGACCGAGGCGGCATGTTATTACTTCCGATGGGAAGTCAGCCAGATGTCGATCGGTCTGGACTAAAAATCCCGTCGGATCGCGGTCGCATTTGTTTGTTGATGCGTCCTGCCAGGACCAGACCGCACCAGCTGGGCACCCCAGCCAACCCAGCCGGCCTCACCGCCCCCCTCCGCCGGGCACATACGCACTCGAATCTGAGCATGCACATTAAGACTGTCCAGACACGACAAGAGTAAGCGTACTTGTGCGAAAATGAGCTCTACAACCAGGACCGCTGAGAAAGGTATGTGCCTGGTGCCCCTCAAGCTTTGCGCCCAAGGCTACTCTGCCTAGCCCTAGTTCCGGGCCTGGGTCTTGTGATCCGACCACCCGTATCTCCTCTATTGTGGTTTGATTGCTGGGCCCAAGGGCCCATGACTGGATCACCCCCAATATCGCCCACCTCAAGGTGGGCATATCGGGGAGAGATCCACTTGTTTTGCAACAACGCCAAACAAGCAGATCTCTCAGTGTATGGTCACCCTAACACAAGATAACATCTGCCTGGTATATCTAAGAACAACACTCATTAGCAAAAACCCATGTCCCACTGTGACTCCTTCAGTTACATTGAGAAGGAAAAAACAACAGCCTGACAGAAAGTAGTTCCCTCCTAAAGTGCTAGGACAAGTCACATGACCAGGGGCAGCTGGGAAATTGACAAGATGTCTAGCCCCATGTCAGATTTCAAAATTGAATATTAAAAAATCTGTTTGCTCTTTTGAGAAATGGATTTCTGTGCAGAAGTCTGCTAGAGCAACACTATTAACTGATGCATTTTGAAAAAACATGTTTTCCCATGGTTTGGAAAGTTGTGGATCAGCTTATTGTACTTCAAGACAATGGACTATATGTACTAATCACTGATAACAATGTCAGATTCTTTGCCAGCTGAATTAGACCATACGGATATGAATGGATATGAAAGGTACAATACAATGCAACATTTGGAACGGTAATTAGACTATATGCATGCGTGTGTGTATAAATCAAATTAGATTGCCAATTTTCTTTCAGTGTTGTTTAATTTGGGATTCAAAAAGTATTGATATATTGAGGTACTGAGTGAGGGATTTCCAACTAAGAGCCAGTAGGTCAGAAACAGGGTTAATACTTTTTTTGCTGTCAAGAACAATCTTAGGGTGGCTGTTTTGAGAATATGTTTATGTCTACTTAAGTAGAACCAGAGAAGGGAGTATGGGAAAAGCTGAGTTGGAAGGAGAAGATGAACTCCGTTTATTAGTCATTATGTATATGTTCCTTGACCATGATCATATTCCACAGTGCTGTGCTTTAGAGCTTACAGTTGAATCTAATGCAAGGTCCACAGCATGGGCCTATCAGCTTCTGCAGAACTATATGTCACCTCTTAAACTTTTTTTGTGACTATCACCATGCCAAAGCCAATAAGGTGGGTGGAAGAGGAGCTAGATAGGGATGGCGCGAACTGTTCGCCGGCGAACATCGGCTGTTCGCGCTCGCCGGATGTTAGCGAACGTCGCGCGACGTTCGCCATTTTTGGTTTGCGTTAGTTGGCACTTTTTTTTTGCCCTCTCACCCCAGACCAGCAGATACATGGCAGCCAATCAGGAAGCTCTCCCTCCTGGACCACCCCTACACCCCCTGGACCACTCCCCTTCCCTATAAAAACCGAAGCCCTGCAGCGTTTTTTCATTCTGCCTGTGCTGTGTGTGCTTGGAAGAGCTAGTGTAGGGAGAGAGCTGTTAGTGATTTGAGGGACAGTGGATAGTAAGTTTGCTGGCTAGCAATCTACTGTTCTTCAAACAACTGCCATCTAGCTGTGTGAGCTTGTTCACATTCTGTCTAAATATCCATAATATTACCGTCTCCAGAAAAAGCACCTGAGTGACTTTTTTCAAGCAGCCATAATATATTTTACGTAATCCGTATCCACCGCTGTAGTAGTGTATACGTTGACCTTGTAGCCATTATTTGCCCTGTAGGCATTTTTTGCCCAGTGTGTTCTTCAAACAACTGCCATCTAGCTTTGTGAGCTTGTTCACATTCTGTCTAAATATCAATAATATTACAGTCTCCACAACCACCTGAGTGACGTTTTTCAAGCAGCAATAATATATTTTACGTAATCCGTATCCACCGCTGTTGTAGTGTATACGTTGACCTTGTAGGCATTGTTTGCCCTGTCTTTAACCAAGTGCCACGTAGCTGTGTGAGCTTTTTCACATTCCGTGTCCAGAAACATCACCTGAGTGACGTAGTGTGATTTCTGCCCTTTACAGCACAAAACGCAACGCTGTGTCAACAATGTATTTTTTAGAAACATTTTTGCCCTTGATCCCCCTCTGGCATGCCACTGTCCAGGTCGTTGCACCCTTTAAACAACTTTAAAATCATTTTTCTGGCCAGAAATGTCTTTTTTAGCTTTTAAAATTCGCCTTCCCATTGAAGTCTATGGGGTTCGCGACGTTCGCGAACCGTTCGCATTTTTGACGCAAGTTCACAAACTTTTTTTCTGACGTTCGCGCCATCCCTAGAGCTAGATCACAACCCCCTTCTTATTTTCTCTGCCCCTTCACTTGCATATATGTATGCATGTATAATTTTGTTTAAAAAGTGTTAACTGCATTCAATGTGATGGAATTTTCCATGACACAATACAGGGAAGAAAAACACTGTAAACTAAATATAAATATACAGTTACAAAGATGAAGGGGTATCTTTTGGGGTAAAACTCATTTTTTTTTAACACAAATTGTTTTATATTTATTAAAGGCCAGAATCTGAAAATCTGCCATCTCAGACCCGCTGAGGTAGTGAATAAGTCAGTGGTAGATGTCCCTTTCCTATTTTGAAGTTTCTATGGTCTGCACTGGAATTATCCTGAAAATCGGACAAAAAAACCCAACAAATTCTACCTTTTTGGGAAAACAATTCAAGTTTTCTCTCGATTTTATCAAGTTTTTACCCTTTTTAAATAATTAATAAGATCAAATTGTGCGTTATAGTTTGGTCAGAACTATGCAGAAAAATGCAGATTTTGATAAATAAACCCTCAAATGTCATGTTCTAAGAGACATAAGAGGTAGGAGGTCCATGACCCATTGAACTTACAAATCATTTGGTCTCCAAACCCTGCGTTTTGCTTTTGGACCCAGTAGCCATATCATTAGTACAACACAGACAGTGTCCATAGAGTTAACTGTCAGAAGATGCTAAGGGGACATCAAACTCTAAAATGTTCCTGTTGAATAGTCAAGGGAACACCTATGCTTAATGTTATAGTGTTTCTTAGCAGCAAACTGTGGCACCGATTAGATCACTAACCTCCAAAATCCCATATCAAACTTAATACAGCAATATTGAATTAATCATGCAAACACGTGCCAACTTCTGTAAAAATCCACATGCACCGTTGCTTGTTAAACAAAGTGCCATACGCATGCAATAATAAATTTATTTTTGTTCTTATTATTAAGCCTTTATGGAGAATATGTAAAAACACAGGAATATATAAAAGTATTCTGCATCCTAAACCCATTGACACATTGAAGGAAACACTAGCTGGGACAGAGCCAAAGATTTAGAATGACAAGTTAAACAAGCAATAGAAAGCATCACTAATTAGACGGGTTCAGGAACCGACAGAATATTAGCTGAGCTCAATAAAATCTTGTAAGGTGATGGGTCTTGCAGATAGCAGCAGCTTTAGAAAGCTCAGCAAATGTTTTGGAAACATATACATCATTATTCCAAGTAAAGAATAAAATAAAAATGCACTCAGGTTAGTATTTTGCAGTCCATACTTTATAAGTGTAATAAGGATTTCACAAATCTGTGCTTTAGATTTTAAAACAACCTATAGGTGAAACTATATATATATTTATGTACATGTGTATGTGTGTGCCTTGCAGATCATGTTTTGAAAATCATTTATTACTGGGGTCCAGTACCACCTAGCCACACAAGTGAGCATGGTTTAGTCCTCCTACTTACTCATAGTAGAAAAAGTGTAAAAGCACTCACTAGTAGCCTTCTTAAGCTGCAGAACCTGGTGCTCAGCCATAGGGAGATGGGACTCCCCAGAATCCACTGGAGACCAACCAAACGAGGAACCGGCACACATGCGCTTTTGCAAACGGGGAAGACCCCTTCTGTGTTTATCATGTCAAATGATGTAGAATGTTTCAGGGGCCTCCCCCTTTGTCAGTTGATGTCCTCCTACTTCCCATCTGACTGTTCCTTTTCCCAATTCCCTATTCAGTGTTATACTGTAGATCAATAACCTATAAACTGATAGATATTTAGCTCAGTTTTTAGGGATCATGGCATGAATGGGACCTCTTTTTCTGCACAAAAATGTCTGACATCTGAAATATAAAATTCACATTTTTTGTGTGGGTACTTGGAAACCTACTGGATGATTTATGGCCCATTAAGAGTAGGGTCTTTTTTATCAAAGAAAAAAAATGCTGAGAAAAAGCAAAATGTACTTAGTGTTCAGATTCCCATGGGGAGTCTGTTTCTTTAGTCAGAACTTGTGATGGTTGCTTTGGAGAATGTGCTACGTTTGGCGCTTTATGGCTTAGTGTATGTGTGAAAATAACCTAGGAGATGAGAAAGAGTTCCCCTAAGTACAAGTAATCACTACACAGTGTGTGTTTTCCCCATGTAGAGCTCTCAATTAACCTCCTTGGGCATTAGCAACTTTATACTGGATCAGTTATTTCTTGAAGTTGCTAACGTATACATATACACAAAACTACAGTATGTGGAAGTTTTTTTCAACAGGTTCTAAAAGAAAGCAGTCAGTTAATCCTCAATAACTTTCATTCTCTCTGTCTTACTTATAAGCAGAATAGAATTTGTGAGAAACATTTTCATTTTTGATTTTTGATCTTTATATGTGCAGTGTAACTGTGGGATATTTTGCACAGAGGAATTTTATCTTTCGGCATATTTTAATTAATAATATAAGTGGAATCTGCCTCACACCAGTTTATCTTTAGAAAATGCAGGTTGATTTTTTGAGCAACCCTTCATTTACACAGCAAGCAAACCTATCAATATGTGTAGTACCTGTAAGGGGTAAGTATATTGTCCTTGTAAATGCTAAGTCACTACACACCCTCTCTGGAGACAATACTCTTGATCTCTACTCTGTTAGTTGTCAGACAGGCTTCAAGCTACACTCTACAAGGCTTAAAGAGGTTGTTCACCTTCCAAAACTTTTTTTACTTGAGTTGTTTTCAGGTTGTTCACCATAACAAATACTTTTCAATTGCTGCTGTCCATCTTTTATTTTTTACAGTTTTCCCAAAATTCAAGCTTAATGTTTAATGTTTCTGTCCCTAGTGTCTCATTCTAGCAGCTCATTGATCCATGGGCATCTGAACTGTTACAATTTGCTACAATTAATTAATTGATTGATACAATTAGTTGATACATTTCTCAGCAGCAGCTGTGGAATATTAGCAACTATTGTATCAATTCTAACAGTTACCTTTATTGAAACTCAGAGATTCTGCTCAGGAGGGACAAAGATAACAAATGTTTAAACTAAATGCATTACAGTAGCCCCCCAGGGTACCAGAAAACAATGGTGTAAAATCCAGGAAATTGTAAAATCAGGGAAAAGTATTATGCATAATATATAGGAGGAACCACAAAACAACAATGTGAAATAAGGGAAAACTTAAAATCAGGGGATGGAAAATTGAGTTTTCACTGTAATTTAAACCAGTTATAGAGTCAGGGATCCCCCACCCAGAGCTGCTTTAGAAGGTGAAAAGTTAAACTTCAATATTAGAAACATTTATACAAATAAATAGAAATAAATAAAAACAGAAAGTAATTTGAAAAAAGTATTAATTTCTGGTGAACTATCTGAAACCAGCTGAACTGAAAAAAAAGTATTTGGAGGTAAACAACCCCTTGAAAGTGGACCCATCACCCAGACACAAAAATCAGTATAATGAAAGTTCTATTCAAATTAAACATGAAATGCGATTTCAAATTTTTATTAAAGCATTCATAGCTGTTTTAAGCTCATTTAAAAATCTCAACTGCCAATCAAATATTGTCTGACACTCCTCTATGCCTTAGGCAGATAATTACTTTCACTTTCCATTCAGCACTTCCTAGATGTCACTGCTCTCCACACATTCCCCCAGTTCTCTTAACCATTTAATTGTGTAGCCAGGACATGGGGATAGACATCGGGTCCCCCATTCTGGTGCACAAACAAGATTCTGAGATGATACAAGGCTTGCCTTAATAACAGTGTCCACAAAATGGCTCCTGCCTGCTTGCTATAATTATGAATTCCCAGACTGAAGAAAACAAGATTAAAATAATTTATATAGTGTAATTAATGTTCATTTTGCCTGACTAATGTGATAAAATATGATTTTGAATTTTTTTTGGGGTGACGGGTCCACTTTAAGTTCTTTTAGATGAAGAAAATATACACATTTACTAGATGAAGGACCATAAGACACTTAACAATAAAGTCTATGATGACTCTCTACTAAGGGAATGATAAGCTTAGGAAGTTATCCCTGCTATGGGGTGCTTCGTTTATTACCCTGGCAAAAATGATGCTATGCCACAACCTCAATCTGCTAGCCTACACTCCCTTCTGGCTTATTTCAAGGGAATAAGAAGCAAAAGGGCCCTAGGATAGGAAAATGTACAAGACAAAAACTGCAAGCTGAGCAAACTAAACAAATAATAAACTGTGAATATTTCTGTAAGGGAAATCCACAAAACTCAAACAATATATTTATTGATCATATTGTGCACTATACGCCACTAAACATTGCTTCCCCTCATGTTATTGTATTCATTTCCATTTAAAAAAATACATAATCAAATACATAGTAATTGATTTCTTCTCATCCAAAAAAGAAACTCCCTGTTGTCACTCTTTGACATGGGTTACTGTTTGTGTCCACTAGATGGTGCGTGCAGATGAGATCACTTTGTAAGCATGTGAGGTGGCCCCAAGGCCGATAAAATTCTTGTGTACTGGGTAGTTTAATCATAATACCTTGGAGCTGTAGGCCTCTGTACTAGTGATGGGTGAATCAGCGACGTTTCTCTTTGCCGAATTTTTCGCGAATTTCAAGAGAAATTTTTTTGATGCGGGCGTCCATTGTTGGATGCTGGAAATGGGCGTCGGCGTCCAAAAATGGACGTCAAAAATGAGTCACCTGCAAATTTTTGCCAGCCGAAATTTCACCGGCGTTTTGTGAATTGCAGGAATTTGCAGCTAATTAATTGCAGGTGAATTAATTTGCACATCACTACTCTATACCCAATGCAACAACTGCACATGGTGCATTTGGTTATATATATGGGGCAGTAGGTGTAGGGCAGTGGCTGGGCTGAAGGGTTCTCAAGGCTGGTATTAAAGAGATCCTGTCATGGGAAAAAAAAATTCAAAATGCATCAGTTAATAGTGCTGTTCCAGAAGAATTCTGCACTGAAATCCATTTCTCAAAAGAGCAAACAGATTTTTTATATTTCATTTTGAAATCTGACATGGGGCTAGACATATTGTCAATTTCCCAGCTGCCCCAAGTCATGTGACTCTGATAAACTTCAATCACTCTTTACTGCTGTACTGCAAGTTGGAGTGATATCACCCCCTTTCCCCCACCCAGCAGCCTTACAACAGAACAATGGGAAGGTAACCAGATAACAGCTCCCTAACACAAGATAACAGCTGCCTGGTAGATCTAAGAACAGCACTCAATAGTAAAAACCCATGTCCCACTACGTACTATTCAGTTACATTGAGAAGGAAAAACAACAGCCTGCCAGAAAGCAGTTCCTAAAGTGCTGGCACAAGTCACGTGACCAGGGCAGCTGGGAAATTGACAAAATGGCTAGCCCAATGTGCAGTGCAGAAGTCTACTGGAGCAGCACTATTAACTGATTTGTTTAAAAAAACATGTTTTCCCATGACAGTTTCCCTTTAAGCATGTCTTCCTGACACTATACAGATCCACCCACAACATGTTACTATTCGAGACCCTTCCAATAATGACAGTTGCATAAAATGGATCAATTAAAAAGAGCCTGGGGGGCCCATTTACTAGCTATTTTTTCCAAGAATCTCCAAAAATTTATGGTTATCCTTTATTTCTAAAAAGCTTTGTTATGTGTAAGAGCCAAGGTCAAACTTCACCAAGTAAAAGTTGTCGAGGAACTATAGAAGTCAATGGGAGCTGCGCTGATCCTATTGGACCGCTTCAAATCAATTTGGACTTTTACAGGTTTTCAGATTTTTTCTTCACTAGAAATTGTCCCAAAAACTTTTCAAGTTTTTTTTTTTGGGTTTTTGTGCATCGC
This sequence comes from Xenopus borealis, assembly GCA_024363595.1. Taxonomy (NCBI): domain Eukaryota; kingdom Metazoa; phylum Chordata; class Amphibia; order Anura; family Pipidae; genus Xenopus; species Xenopus borealis. Next base: position 135,146,344 of record CM044434.1, on the reverse strand, counting down.
CCAGCCTTTTTTATTATCTGCACATTTTATTATTGGATCTTTTAACAGATTCAATGACAGTGGTTGTTTAAGAGTTTGTGAGTGGTCTCAAAGCCTCTAAAACCATAAACATTTGACCTTTAAAGGGTTTTTGTCAAGATTTTTATGCTGTATTTTTTATTTCTAAATTACACTGATTAGCAAGTAATTCACTCTACAATATAACATTTAATTCCTGAACCAGCAGGTTGTGATATTGGTGTTTAGGCAGCACTCTCAGGACATTTTGCCTGGTCATGTGCTTTCAGAAAAAGCCAGCACTTTAGGATGGAACTGCTTTCTTGCAGGCTGTTGTTTTTACTTCTCAATGTAATTGAATGTGTCTTAGTGGGACCTGGATTTTACTATTGAGTGCTGTTCTTAGATTTACCAGGCAGCTGTTATCTTGTGTTAGGGAGCTGCTATCTGGTTACCTTCCCATTGTTCTGTTGTTAGGCTACTGGGGGAGGGGTGATATCACTCCAACTTGCAGTACAGCAGTAAAGAGTGACTTAAGTTTATTAGAGCACAAGTCACATGACTGGGGGCAGCTGGAAACTGACAATATGTCTAGCTCCATGTCAGATTTCAAAACTAAATATAAAAAAAAATTTGTTTGCTCTTTTGAGAAAGATATTTCAGTGCAGAATTCTGCTGGAGTGGAACTATTAACTGATGCAATTTGAAAAAAAAAAACATTTTTCCCATGTCAGTTTCCCTTTCATAAATAAGCCTCTAAAATTAAGTATGTGATATGTTTATAGGAATCTAACTTATGCTATGATACAGAATTGGAATAAAGCCAACAAAGCAGGGAGCCCAATAAACTCTTCTCTAATATATTATTATATAAGCAGTGGTATTAAGCCAAGAAAAAGATCTAGAGCTCATTAACATGGCTCCTTGATGGAGGATTTCTTTAGTGGGGTAGGAAGAGTACTTATATTATATTACAGGATATACAAATACAGGTATGAGATCAGTTATGCGGAAACGCGTTATCCAGAAAGTTCTGAATTACGGAAATGCTGTCTCCCATAGACTTCGTTATAATCAAATAATCCAAAAATTTTTAAATTATTTCCCTTTTCTCTGTAATAATAAAACAGTAGCTTGTATAAGATATAATTAATCCTTAATGGAGGTAAAACCAGCCTATTGGGTTTATTTAATGTTTACATGATTTTCGAGTAGTCATAGGGGCAAATTTACTATTATTCACCTAAAATCCCTTGTATCTGTTTAAAATTCGATAAGCATTCGACTATCGAATGCTTATCGAATAGTTCTAGGCTTCGATATTTGATTTCTCGATGAAAACGTATGATCGGATACCGATCGTTCGATTTCACGAAAAAAATCGTACTTTTGCCTTCAAGCCTCCAAAAAAATTGTACAATTCGAATGATTGAGGCGTTCGATCGTACGAACGGTATTCGAGCAAGTCTTTGCAAAAGAAGCCAATGGGGGGGTGGGTCCCATAAGCTTCTATTGGTATTCGGTAGGTTCAATCTGACAAAGTAGGCATTAGAAGGATTTTAAAATTTTCAAACCGTCGATCATCGAATGATCGAATATACGATCATTCCTCATTCGATCTATTCGATCATTCGAATTTTCGGTATTCGATGATCGAAGTGGCCAAATTTGCATATTCGATCCTCCGAAAAAAACGTGCGATCTGCATTCGATCTCTTCACGTGAATTTTTTAATTCTGCCCCTTAATGTGTGAAGATCCAAACTACAGAAAGACCCATTATCCGGAAAGCATCAGGTTCAGATGATTCTGGATAATAGTTCCATATCTGTATTGCTCAGCCTTATTTGTTTTATAAAATCAATAGCTATAGTTTCTCCGTGTGTTGGCTGGAGTTTTTCGGCTGGCTAATCTACATATATCTACTCTCCAGGACTACACAGAGACATTGTTATGACTCAGGAACAAGCAGGTAAGTAGAATCTGTAGTCCCCAAAGTCAAGTGGCCCTATTTAATGGAAATAATATTGTTAAGGCTGGGGACAGACAGGGAGATTCGGGGAGATTCTGTCGCCTGGCGTTTTTTAGCAGGCGACAATCTCCCCAAATTACCTTCTCCCTGTCTGTCCCTACCCTAAAACTAAGCCTACCTGGGAATAGAGCTTAATTTACCTTTAAAGGTGTGCCCCCTATGGTGTTTTCAGCCATCATTCATCAGAAAAAGTGCACCGTGACTGTGTGATGGAAAAACTCTTTGTCCTGGTTATATTAGTACACAGAGACGTGTCCAGCACCAAACAACACACAAATACTGCTTGAAACTGCCCTGGCAGCTGTGAAAACAGACACAAAGCAAATATACACATCAAGCATACCAATACGATTGTTTGGCGTTGTCTCACCTGGCTAATGTTTAACCAACGTGTGCTGAATCTTATACACTCTGGATTTGGGAGGTTTGTGCTATAGGTGAGATTATGGGAAAATGTCTTTCTTTCTAAGGTCAATGGCACATCAGGTGTTTCACGCAGCTTAGAAATAACAAATACCCCAGCGCTACGCAACAAGTTGGCGATATAGAAATACATGTTGACGTGTTGATACCCCACCTGCACCTCTTGTCACTGACATGCATGCAAAAATGGAAAGCAGGATCGCCATATGGATACCTCTGTACAACTGCATACGATTACCTGTAATGGTCCACTGGAAACAAATAAAAAAAGAGAGAAGTAAAAAAAAAAACGTAAAGCAGGGCCACAAATGCTCAAATCTGCATTTTATGGCTGGAAAACCACCTGTCATACCTGTGTCACCAGAGAAATGGTGGTGGTATTAGGCATTCAATGCAGGGGGAAATACGTGTGCCATTAGATATCATATCAACATTAGAAGAACAACAATTACAATAGCTGGAGGCATCTGTAGTCTGCAAAGGTTGACTCACTTATGAGTATGTATATTATTTTTTTTCTCTTTATGGGCTAATGGGGTAATGTACCAAAGTCTGCACCAGCCTTGTAACCCATAATAACACATCAGATGGTTGCTTTCAAACTTTATTATCTCTTAAAGGGAAACTGTCATGGGAAAGCATGATTTTTTTTCAAAACGCATCAGTTAATAGTGCTGCTCCAGTAGACTTCTGCACTGAAATCCATTTCTCAAAAGAGCAAACAGATTTTTTTATATTCAGTTTTGAAATCTGACATGGGGCTAGCCATTTTGTCAATTTCCCAGCTGCCCCGGTCATGTGACTTGTGCCAGCACTTTAGGAGGGAACTGCTTTCTGGCAGGCTGTTTTTTCCTTCTCAATGTAACTGAATAGTACGCAGTGGGACATGGGTTTTTACTGTTGAGTGCTGTTCTTAGATCTACCAGGCAGCTTCTATCTTGTGTTAGGGAGCTGTTATCTGGTTACCTTCCCATTGTTTTAGGCTTCTGGGTGGGGGAAAGGGAGCGGGTGATATCACTCCAACTTGCAGTACAGCAGTAAAGATTGATTGAAGTTTATCAGAGCACAAGCCACATGACATGGGGCAGCTGGGAAATTGACAAAATGTCTAGCCCTGTGACAGATTTCAAAACTGAATATAAAAAAAATCTGTTGAGAAATGGATCTCTTTTGAGAAATGGATTTCAGTGCAGAATTCTCCTGGAACAGCACTATTAACTGATGCATTTTGAAAAATGTTTTTCTTTTCCATGACAGGATCCCTTTAAGAATGCTACTACAGTAGGAAACACAAACTCATGTCCAAAGATTCAGATCATATTGAGGTGACCACAGTTGGACATGAGTGCTTCCCACTGAAGTCACCATTATATAGTTCGGCTGCAGAATATCAGTGGCACAGTCCCACAGCTCAAGCCAAGTCTGATTCCGTGCAGTGGCATAACTAAAAGTTACTGGGCCCCACAGCAAATTAATTTTAGGGCCCCCAACATATGCAGAGGTTGTTCTGTTTTACCAATATATGTTGAAATTGCTCTTTATTTGGGCCTCATGGGCCCCTTATACCTCCTGTGCCCCTGCAGTTGCAAAGCAGAAAGGTCATTTCTCATAGACTCTAATTTAATCAAATAACTCAATATGTTCAAAACTATTTCCTTTAAAGAAAGATCCCTTATATGGAAAACCAGAGGTCCCAAGCTGGATAACAGGTGCCATACCTGTACTACAACATGCACCTTTCTCTCATTCATGTAACCCATTTTCTTAAACAATTACACTTGAGCCTATGAATGAACTTTCACTACCTGGGACCCTATTTAAACCCCTGCTTTAAACCTTGGAATCTATATAAATGATGAGGCATTTGTGAATAGCTGGTATAATGTACTGCTGTCTGTGACCCTTTGTTTCATTGAGTAATTGTTCAGCATGACTTTTCTGTGAAATCTGTGCTAGGCAGTTAGATAGGGCTGGAGCAACGCAAGGCATTTTCCTTAGGCAAACTCCATCCCCTGTAATCTTATGTAGGGTTACCCTGTGATACTATAAGACTCAGTTACTAAGACAGGCCTCTAATACATTTGCCATTGTAATGAAATTGGTTACTGTTATAATTATTATCACACTTTATTTCTACATTTATATATTACGATTGCTCATCATTCAAATAACTAGCTGTTTCACATGAGCTTACAGTCTAAGGGCACTTGTCACTTGTTAAATCATGTCACTTCCACTTCCACGTTTCGGACCTCCTGGTCCTTTCTCACTTTTTTTTACTTTTTCAGCTTGAGAAAGGACCAGGAGCTCCGAAACGTTGCTGTGCCAATGTAAAGTGCAATAAAGGCGGTTTTATTATGACCTGTGAGTGCTGCAATTCTCTACGGATGAATTCAATCTTTGGTAAATGTGCCTCTAAATGCAGGTTGCTAAATAATGCTTTGCAATCACGCCTCCGCTAGAAAAATACCGAAAAATGGCTGGTGTGCGTCGGAAAAGCCGTTAAATAAAAACAATGCAATTGAAAGAATATACCCCTTGAGTAATTAGGGCAAAAAGAAAATCAAATCAAAAACCAGTGTAGAAAAAAAAAAGTGCAGGCTGTAATATAGAGAAAGCAGGTCTTTACAGAAGAAAGGATAAAGGTTGCATTTAATAATAGCACTGAATTTCATTTACAAAAATAGAAATGGGTTTAGCAATAGAAAATGCAGCTGTAAAGGCTAAGGTTAAACAAAACCTGAATAACAAAGTAGTCTAGGGTTCTTTAGATTATATATATAACTGATGGCTTATAACTTGGGGGGTGGGGGATTCAAAGTGAAAAAACAGAGTTTTGCACAGTGACCCTAGGGACATGCTCGTACTGCTCACAGGTGCACCTCTCTGTTCTCCCGTCTTTTCCTCTTCATGCATTCGTCACATTGGAAACACCTGCCTCTCAGGTCTGAACTGGGATTCAAAATAGGCCCAGGGATTTCAACTACATAGAGGCACAAACAGCCCCCACCAGCCCAATAAATTATAATTGTCTATGGCATCTTATTTCAACCCCTCTGGCGTGTGGCAAAATCCACAGTAAGGGCCCTTACACACTGGCGTTTTTACCTGCGCTCCCCTGCGTTCCGTTTTGCTGCGTTCAGCCGCAGGGGAGCGCAGGTATAGACGCACTCATTATTTTCAATGGGGCTGTACTCACACGAACGCATGTAGGCGCCGAACGCAGGAAAAATGCAGCATGTTGCATCTGAAGCTGCGTCTGGCGCCTACATGCGTTCGTGTGAGTACAGCCTCATTGAAAATAATTGAGTGCGTCTATACCTGCCCTCCCCTGCGGCTGAACGCAGCAAAATGGAACGCAGAGGAGCGCAGGTAAAAACGCCTGTGTGTAAGAGCCCTTAGCCCAGTGGTCCTCAAACTTGGCCCTCCAGCTGTTAAGGAACTACAAGTCCCACAATGCAATGATGGAGTCTGACAGCCACAGTCAGGCAAATGCATTGTGGGACTTGTAGTTCCTTAACAGCTGGAGGGCCAAGTTTGAGGACCACTGCCTTAGCCAGTCCGGGCCTGTTGCCTCTACTGCATTGGAGGGGGAGCTAATGGGCCAGGGGAAGCAAAGGCAGTTGTTGTCTATGATTTTTGTTATTTATTGAGCTAAACGAGGCAAACGGTGCAACTAGCTCCTCCATGTTTGGTTTTGTAAAGTAGATATCAGTACACAGATAATCCCTCTGCATAATAAACTCCTGTTTCTGAGTACTTTTTGCCAGATTATTTTGCACCAGAAAGTACTTCCTTATGTCCTGGGTTCAGTTTCACCCAGGGTACTATCTGCAAAGAATCTGGAAGGTATAACCTGTGTGTTCTGAAAATTCCTCTAGTACCTAAAAATATGTGCCATAACAATCTGTGTATTGATTAGGCAGATCTTAAAAGTTAATCTGCTAATACACCAGGATGGCCAATGCATCAGCATTGCAGCTCATCTTTATTTCTTGCAGTTCAGATATTTCAGGGTTGTCCATCAAGCAAACAAAACAATTGAAAAATGGCCATACCATGGATGAGTATCAGCCAGTATATGTTTGGGGGGCAGGGGATTGGTAATTTCTGATGAGAATCATCAAAGATCATCTGCTGTAATTCCCATCAGCAGTTACTATTAGTATAGTGGGGTGTTGCCTACCTGCTTTCTTTTCAATCTGTAGTGCGTAATATTCCGATACATATAAAATATATCCTGTAAATGATAATTAGTGATTTCATAAGTTATTACCACTTTTTTAATATGTGTAACATTAATATATGCTACACCTTATCCACTAGAAAGATATATGATGCTGTGAATGCACTTTTATGATTAAGCACAGTTTTTATATATATATATATATATATATATATATATATATATATTGCACTTGTCACTTTAATAAGGTGATGTCATGCCTTTAATTGTTTAATCACCACTGGCTATTTAATCGTGTTCCAATGAGGGTGTGGTTGCCTTGAGAAAGGTCCTTGTATGGACCGAAACGTAACGTTGGCTGTATATGCACTGAAAAATACAAATTTTGAATGATTGCACCAAATCCCAGTGTTGCTGGTCTTCTTGAATGCTACGTGTATCCTTTACCGGGCACCTGGGTCTTCAATGACTGTAGCGGTGTGCCACCCAGCGTGAAAATTATATTTATATATATATATATATATATATATATATATATGTATATATATAATATTGTATATAATAATATAAAAATTATAATATTAATATAATTTAAGCTTCAAATAAACTAAATAGGATTGTTTTACCCCAGTATGGGTTAATCAAGTGCAAGCAAGGTTCAGTTTTAAATTATTTTTATCAGGTTAAAAAAAAAAAAATCTGAATTATTTGATAAAATGAAATCTATAGGAGATGACTTTTCTGTAATTCAGAACTTTCTGGATAAAGAGTTTTGGGATAACTATAAAAGACTGTGATCTTGGAAATATTTGATGATATTACGTATCTGTTTATTTAAAACAAAAATCCTATATCTTCCCTTGTCGAGCAGTTGCAGACTGATACCCCTGTGAGATTGCACTAAATGAACTAGGCAACAGAATAAGGGCTGAAAAGCAATGTATATCTGGTCATACTAATGCACAGTACCAAGGTTAAAAAATGCAATTTTATGTTAACTGGCACACATATGAAAAAGGAAGCCTTCACAAACCCAATTTGTGCCAGCTAAAAAGATAAAAAGGTCATAAGAATATATTAGAGAAAGTGATAATAACTTCCCTTTGAGGCATTTTTAAATTGCACCATCCACACATGATATATGGGTAGTGTAATGAGTGATGCCTGTTGCTAGTCTGACTCCAGACACTGCCTGGCTTTTCACAGTAACAGCTTGTATTCTTTTCAGCACTGTGGATATGGGCCCGATGCTTCATATTTTTCCTATAGTGTATATCAGCGCCAGTGTATACTCTCTCAGGAAGCAATGATTTCTGCTATCTATTGATTAAATGCATGAAGTGATTGAAGTGTTATGGTACAATGAGATATCTCCCAAGACTCGCTGCTTACTTGCATCCTACACGTGTACTTCCACTCTGTAGTCGCAAAATACATTTTTAAGCAGGTTTCTTAATACAGTTTCTGTAGAAGTACATTTGTTTTTTTTTGTTTTTTCAGTTGAACTGTTTCAAGTCCAACCAACCAGCACAAATGAACTATGGAGCAGACGCCATAATCCATGCTGATTTGTAATGTCCTTCGGCAGATATCATTTGGTTTGAGTGCAGCAGTTCCCTGGAGGTACAGTTATCCAAGATATTGCTCATAAGATATTTAATTGTGTAGTGCAATTGGAATGAATTGTAAAAAGCAATATATATATATATATATATATATATATATATATATATACATATATATATATTACAGTGTGCGTATATATGTATACACACCAACCCTATTCTATTTCTAGACTGGCGCTGGCCCACCAATGATGTCACAAAGGGGAATGGGCAGACGCAAGTCTATAAAACAGGAAGCCAGTAGTCGAAGGTCATGGGCAAGGAGAGCAGGCAGAAGAGCTCAACCCGAACCTGCCCGCAACAGAAGGTTGACCCAAACACTCTGGACCTGCAGGTAAATCCGCAAATTTAATATAGCTTTTGCGAACCAGGAATGTTTAGCGACCACTTCCAACAATGGAAGACTGTTAAGACAGTTAATGTAATAAAACTTCTTACTGAAAAGGTTATGTTTGCTCCAAAAGATTACAACACCTTCAAGCACTTCTTATGAGTGTGTAATTAAAATTTGCAATGCGCAGTTAAAATTCACAATGAATAAACAGTTTAAGGAGCAATATTACAGTGCGAGATCACCACCGATCTTACCTGTATCGCATCAGAGGGGGCCCTGGCTGGTTGCATAGTTAGTGCAGAGAGCACATAAAGGATATTAAAATTAGAAACGGTTTGCATGCAGGGGAGATTGTTCTCAATGCTGTCCTCCCTTGCCACCTGCACTTACCTATACATAGCCAGCGGGGGTAGGGTTGCCACCTTTTTATAAATAACTTACCGGCCGGCGGGGGGGCGGGACCAAAAAGGGGCGGGCCGTGACACAAAGGGGGCGGGGCATGATGCAAAAGGGAGTGGAGCCACTGCAGCGATCGGCTGAAGACGCGAAAAAGGTACGTTTTTTTTGGATTTCAGGCAAGGCAAGGGCCGGTAAATTTGTAATACCGGCCCCGGCCTTGGCTGGTGTTTTACCGGCTAAGCCGGTAAAATACCGGCTGGGTGGAAACCCTAAGCGGGGGTCCAGGGGAGTGCCGCATCTCTGGCACAGAGACTACAATTTTGCTCTCTGAGCTAGAAAAGCCAAATTTGTTGTGTCATTTCTTTTTGCCACCCCTGGTAACTTGTGTGGAAATGCCACCTGAGACAAGGTTCTCACTTTGCCTCATGGCAGAAGCTCCCCAGTGTGTGTGTGAGCAGGTCTGGAAGTATGAAGAAGCTGCAAGGGAGTCTTGGCAAATATAGGTAAGATGTGGTACTAGCGGTGAGAAAGAACCCCAGACAAGTGCTATTATTTCAAAACAGAAGCACTGGTCTGGGGAAAGACTTAAGAGACTTATTACACTAGGGGATGACTAACATAGTGGTACCATACAGTAGAGTTGCCCTCTGTCTGGTCTTTAACTGGACAGTGTGGTATCTCAAGGGGCTAAAATTTTAAGGCGCTAAACAACCTATTCGGGTTTCAGAGTTAAACTGGATAAAAATATGCCAGTTTGAATAACACATGATGTCATAGACCTACCCCCTATGTCCCAACTCTGCCCCCAAACATCACTGACTGCCCCCCTGACATAATGAACCCACCCTCAATATCACCACAATGCCCCCAGCAATCCTACCCCCCATGGGATTGCACCTATTGATGGTGGGCAACCCTGAAGTTACCCCCTCCCGGAACATGGTAACTTCAGTGTTACCCCCCAACACACTTGTAGCAAAATAATCTCAAAATTTTATTCATTTGTCACATCGAGCTAAATTGTGGCAGGTGCCAGAGTGGCCCCAATTAGACAGGAATTCTTGGATAAATGTTGCATTGTGGGTAAAACATGGTGATTTGAATCTTAAAATTGCAGTTTGCACACAGCACTGTGTTTGTAATAAGGCTTACAGCTGCCTTGTGTGTGTGTTTTTTTAATTGTTATGCTAAAATATTGTGATATTCCCTGACAGCACAAACAACTGGTGCTGATTGAACACTTTGCCTCAACCAGCTGGAAAAAAGCATTGTCAGCTCCATATACTGTCAGTAAAGGAAATCTTTACATGTCTCAGTGAGGGTTCCAACATGCCGTTTTAAATCAGATCAACCAGTTCTGAATCATTGCTGCAATTTTAACCCCCAAATCAAATCCAGACAGAACTCTCCCTACTTCTAATGGCCATGAGCCAACGGATTTCCGCTCAGCCTGTGTATTTGCATTGAGCTGAAGAAGCCTGTGTACATTGGGATTTTTTGGGTGTTTTTGTGGCAGTTTCAGTGACACCACTCTGGATATCTTCATCAGGAATTTGATTGCATGAAACATTCATGTGAGAGGTAAATAGTGTGTTACCTACGCCTGGAGGGAAAGTAGTCACCGAGGATCTCTGGGTACAGGCTCTACTGCCACAGTTATCCTCTGTTTTATTGTGATTATTAGAGGATTTTTAAATTTCTATTCTGCAGCATGGAGAAGTGATAACATGATAGTGTTATGCAAATTTCTTTCAAAATTTGCATTTTGCAATTAAAAAGAAATGAAATCTGAGCCACAATGCATTGTTTCAGTTGAATAGTATCTGCTTAGTTGTTTCTAAGTCATAATGAAGAGACGTCTGCTGTGAAGCAAAGCGCAGATTGTGGGCTGATTAATTCAAATTTGAGATTTGCCTTCACCACAAAAGTCACGGTGAATAAAACATTTCAGATTCAAGTTTTCCAACTTCAAATTTAAATGAAACAATTTGGAAGCTAAAAGTTTGCAATCTTGCATAAATTTGGGAATGTGCGTTATGATCGGCTTATTTGGGGAGATTGGGGAATAAGAGTGGAGTTGCTGATGGTTGCCAGGGTCAGGATGGGATTGGTGAGTGTGTTGGCCTGTCGCAGGATGTTTGCAGTGGAATTTCAGGGGTAGCAGCCTCAATACTGCACCTTTTACCCACTCTATTCTGTGAGTTGCATTACTAGTATTAGTGTCCTTTCTGCACTAGAAAAGACAATTTTTTTTGCCACGCCTGGTAACCGGCCACTCACCCAGGGCCGGATTTAGATAGCTGGTGCCCCTAGGCCTGCTGTTGTTTGTCGCCCCTGTCCTGTCCCATTGGGACAGATTAATAGGAATTGGCATACAGGAAATTTAAATTTCTTAACCAATGTGGGTGTGGGCCACCCCAGCCCCCAAGCCCCACCCCAGATCCCACCCCCTCCACTCTTCACAGACATCAGCGCTAAAAAAAAGTAACGATCGCTTCAGGATAAGCTTTTAAGATTTTAAAAAAGATCTTTTAAAAATCTTAACGTCTATGGCCACCTTAACTGTCTAATATAAAAAAATGAGCTTACTGTTATTTGTTTGTTATATAGGACATAAAAATGTACATAACAATCACTCCAGTGCCCCGTTTCTATATAGTTCCTTGCACTGCCACAGAGATTGCCCACCCCAGGGATCAGTCCTGACCCATGCTTCTCTCTTATGCAATGATGAACATGTGTGGGTCTAACCAGTTGCAATAAATATCTTTTGTACGATATTTGTATAACTTCAGTTCTGAAGCATGATTGGATCTGCATGGTGTAGGTGGCATCCCACAAACTGCAGTATCGTATAAAGCAAGTCATGCAGATAATGTCTTTAGAACGTGCTTCTCACTATTTACTCTTGATATACATCTATTGTCTTTCATGTAAGATGTATGTTATTAGGCTGCATGTGCCCTGGATATCTATACATGTGTGTTTGCTTGTTGTATCCAGACATTACACTCACCATTGTGTATTAATGTGAATTGTTTGGCAATATGTCTGTGTCGCTACTTTTTTCTTTTTTCGAGTGGGTGTGGGTGGGAGGCAAGAGAACATTTAAAGAGCTGACACAGGCCTCTCCTCTAATGTGAGCAAACTAAGAAAGTGCTGAGTGTGCATTTATCCACCCACCGGCTGCCCACTTCATTCCTTGCTGCTTCCAGAGCACACAATAAAGGATACTATTCTGTACAACTGCCCATATGGATCAATACAGGTATTTTCCTTTCTCTTCTTTTATGTCAGCAGTTAATTTTTAAATGCACCAATAGCTGAGAACTGGGGAAGGCATCTGTCCCTGCGTGTCACCGTTTCCTGCTGCTGAATCATTTTTAATAAGGCTGTCCATCTGCAGGACTAGGGGCCGGATGCAGTTGTCTTCAGGATTGCTGGGGCCCCCAGCCTTCCCAGAGGCTTTATGTGGCATCATCTTTTTTTAATATTTGTATGTTGGATAATGTTGTATACAAAGAAAAAGATGGACAGCCCTGAATAATATAAAAAAAAACACAACCTTTATAAAGTTCCACCTGTTAGAGCTACAGGTATGGGATCCGTTATCTCGAAACCTGTGATCCAGAGCTCCAAATTAAGGAATGGCCATCTGCCATAGACATCATTTTAATAATAATTCACATTTTTGAAAATGATTTCTATTTTCTCTGTAATAATAAAACAAAAGTATATTGGGTTTGTTTACTCTTAAAATTATTCTCTTATTTAGAAAACCCCAGGTCCCAAGCATTCTGGATAGCGGGTTCTATACCTGTACCAGGGCAGGAACTAGGGGTAGGCAGAAGAGGCACCTCCCTAGGGTGCAATGATGGGGGAGTGCTGGGCAGGTACCTCTTAAACAGTTGTCTGCCCACCCCTATTCCAAGCTCTGTAGCTCCTGTTCCTGGGTGTACAGTAACTGCAGAGGAAGCAGATCCTGTGGCTGCAGGGGGAGGGGGGGGGGCAGGAAGTATAGGGGCCCCATGAGGTCCTAATCCATATACAATTTAAATAAATATTGGTAAAACTGGTCAACCTGGGGGCCTGAAAAATAATCTGCTGTGAAGCCCTGTAATATCTTGTTATGCCACTGCTCCTGTTGCCACTCATCCTGATCATGCTTACAGCTTGCTTGCTGTCCTCCCTCCCATTGTGACCTCTCCCATGCCAGTTGGTGGAGCCAGCTAGTTGCTTGGCAGCCTTCTAGCCATTAGGAGTTGTCTTTTTTTTTTTTTTAAATGATCTTTTATTTCTAAAGCTACATGATATTACTTTGTATTCTGTAAAGTGGAGGACAGCTTGGAAAATAGGTAAGTATTGTTTTCACATACAACCAATTCCTTTCTGCAGCCATTGCCATTATTTAGAGGCCAAAATGACGGCAGAATTCATTGCATGCATGAAATATGGACAAACCACCAAATTATCTTCTTGTTAAATGCCGGTAAATAAGAACAGATGATGGACATAAATTTCTCGGGTGGAATCAGGGCTGGAACTAGGGGTAGGCATGGAAGGCACATGCCTAGAGTACAGTTCAGGTGGAAGGGGAATATGCAATTGAGTGAGTTATAAAAGGTAAGAAAGCAATGGTGGCAGCAGTGGGGGAGGGATTTATGGGTGCAAGCAGGTAGGGGTGGTATATCTCATCTCATGGGCAGGTTATACACACAGATATAGGATCTGTTATCTTCAATGCTTGATACCTGAGATCTTGCAAACCCAATGGGATTGTTTTGCTACCAATATGGATTAATGGAGTTTATCTACCATTGAGAACAAGGTACTGCTTTATTATTAGAGAGAAAAATCAAATCGTTTTTAAATATGGATCTTTGTATGGACCTCAGAGGTCCCACCAGAGAACCTGATATCAAACTCCCACTCCCACAACAATTTGATGTAGAAAAGAAAGGACTGAGACCTTTCCTTGGTTGGGACCTACTTTGAGATCTTCTGGAACTCCAGCAGTCCATTCCAAAACTGGTATTATTTGTGTATCCGCAGCATTCTACAAAACTGTACATAATAACTGCCATTCAGACAAACGGATACTGCAGATAGTAAGGGCTTTGTAACAGTATCGGACTTGGACACCAGGGGCCCACCCAAAAACTTAAGACCAGGGGCCCACTCTCAGAACTAATATTCTTCTCCTCACTCAACCTCTATTTTCCTAGTCTCTTTTCTTTACATACTATAATCTATTATTCCATCTATGTAGCCTCTATGTTTTCATAGAAATAGGGAATGGACGTGAAATAGGCCACATCTTTTGCAGCATGAGGGCCCACTGGGAATTTTCTTGGTATCCCAGTGGGCCAGTCCAACACAATAATGCCCAAATATGGTCCCTATGAATATCAGCCCCAAAAATATAACCAGCTCCATCTTTGAGGTGGATTTTAGGAAAAACCAGAGTGGGATTTTGCCCTTGGGGAAAATTCTGATTACAAAGGATATATTTTATTTATTCATATTCAGATATTTCAGTGTATACATCAGGAATGTCCTACCTCCAGCTGTTGTTGAACTACATCTCCCACATCCTACAGCTGGTGGACATGCTATGCTTTGAACCTTTGTTTAGGGCATCCCACCTCTAATTTCAAATGGGAACAAATGACACAGGATGAATGGCACATACCAAGACAAGATGTTTTAGGATGCCAAAATACCAGGGAAGTAAATGTTAGAAAATATCCAAACAAAACTATAACCAAGCATGCGACATGATGTATGAGAATCTGAGGCGATGGAATGTAAAGCGTGCAATCAAGCTTAGATGGAAGGGAAGATTTGAAATAAAAGTTGAAAAACACCTTAACAAAAATGCCAGAAATGTGCCCAGTCGGTGTCAACATAAAGCTAGAGAAACCCGGAATTCCTTTGCCGTTTGGAGAAATTGTAACTAAAACTCATCTACAGAAAGAGAAAGCCGCCCCTCAATATTAATTTGTGCAGAAATACAACTCCCAGCATCCCCTTTACCACAACAGCTAGCAGAAAATGAATTTTTAATAACACCGCCGCCATTTCTAATGCCATGATTTCTGCAAGTGAAAAGAGTTTTTTTTCTTCACTTATCTGATTTTCCCAGTGTCAGTCAATATTTGTCTATTATCTATGGGGCAGATTTACTAAATTTGTGAAAATAGTCTCGAACAATCTCAATTCGATCGTGCGACTATTCAAATATGCAAATTAAGTATTTTCGACCATCGAATATAGAATATTCAGGCGCATCGAATATATTGAATGAATATATATTCGAGCGATCAACTATTCTCCAGTTGAAGAACTTGCCCTTGAAATTTTTATTTTAAAAACCCTCGAATTCGACCATGGGAATAGTTAGGGAATAAAAATTCTCAGAATTCGAAGGATTTTTAACGCAATTCGATTGGTCAAACTATTGAATAGTAAAAATTTTAATAACATTTTTTTATTCGATCGAAAATAACCAAACCCAATTCGGTAGCTTTGATCTCGCGAACTAGGCAGTCTAATTAAAATTTAAAGGGGAAGTATTTCGACTGTCGAATAGTCGAATATTCGAATAGATTTTTACTCAAATCAATCGATTCGTTCGAATTTTCAAAATTCACTGGTCGAAGCGGTCTTCAAAAACATTCGAAAATTCAAATCTTTTTGAAAATTCGAATCCTTCATGTGAATTTAGTAAATCTGCCCCTTTTAAATGTATGATGAATACAATATTGTATCGTACAGCACTGTGGAATAGATGGGAGCTGTATAAATATGTGTTACTGATCATTTTTATTCAAAACTATAAACTAGGGCTGACCCTGAAAGACTTGAAAACATTCTGACCCAAATCTTCACATTGGTTTTACCTTGTATATTTAGGATAAATCGTTAGCACATCAGGCAACCGCCGCACATATATTAATATAATGACACACACTGCATTCATATAACACTTTATTATTTTTTAAGGTAATAATATGGTTAGAGAAAATGATTTGACCAGATATTTACCTCATATTCTGTTTCTTTCCATCAGGATTGGTCGGAGGTGGAATAATCGTCAACTGCGTTTTAATACTGAAACATCCTCAAAATAAAAGGCTTTGGTAGTCAGGAGTTGGTCTATCACTTTTTACACATTTTTAGGATTTTTTCCTATGGAATAATGATCTACAACATAGGGCACGAAAACGTATTTTTGTTTTACTGGTTGCTTGCAGACACAGCAGCGATATGAACTGTCTGTAACTCCACCATGGGCTCCAAACTTTAGCTTAAAGGGGTGGTTCACCTTCAAGTTAACTTTTAGTATATTGCAGAAGGGCCAATTCTAAGAAACTTTTCAATTGGTCTTCATTATTTATTTTTCATAGTTTTTAAATGATTTGCAATTTTCTTCAGTTTCTTTGCAGCTTTCAAATGGGGGTCACTGACACCATCTAAAAACAAATGTTCTGTAAGGCTACAAATGTATTGTTACTGCCACTTTTTTTTTCTTATCATTCTATTCAGTCCATCTCCTATTCATATTCCAGTCTCTTATTCAAATCAATGCAGGGTTGCTAGGGTAATTTGTACCCTAGAAACCAAATTGCTGACACTGCAAACTAGAGAGCTGCTGAATAAAAAGCTAAATAACTATAAAACCACAAACAATAAAAAATAAAAACCAATTGCAAATTGTCTCAGAATATCACTCTCTACATCATACTAAAAGTTAACTCAAAGGTGAACAACCCCTTTAATAAACAGACATGGAGCGGATTTAGATTTTTCAGTTCATTTTTGTAAGAAATATGCCCATTAGTAAAGAAGTTCCTTGGATGCAAATCAGAGCATTTTGCAGAATTTCCAAATGTGTGAATTGGCACATTATTTGTTTTCACCTTTTGGGAAACCAACATAAAAACCTTTATTTGGAAAGGTGGTGTATTCTGCCTTTGTGAGTGCCATGTTCCCCTACTATAGGTATAGAATCTGTTATCCAAAAACCCGTTATACGGAAAGTTCCAAATTACGCGTAGGCCGTCTCCCATAGACTCCATTCTAATCACATAATTCAAATTTGTAAAATGGTTTAATGAATATTTGGATTATTTTTTAGTAGACTGAAGTGCAGATTTATCAAGGGTCGAATTTCGAAGTAATGGTTGTTTTTTTAACTCCCATTACTTTGAAATTCGAATTGTATGATTAGAATGGAGTCTAATTCGAAATTCGAAGTAAAAAAGACCGAAATGTATTAAAAAAATCTACGTTTTTTTTCTGCGGGTGAACAGGCTGTATTCAAATCGTATCCAATTGAAGTTTTTTAAAAAGAAAAACAAAAAACTTAGATCTTTCAAAGTCCACCAAATGTCTCTAAATAGGTTCTAGGAGGTCCCCCATAAACTAAAACAGCAATTTGACAGGTTTTAGATGGCGAATAGTTGAAGTTGAAGTTTTAAAGAGACAGTACATATATTTATGTATTTGAATAGTTGAATTGTTTCATCTTTGAATTGCATATTCTACAGTCAGAGTTAACAAAAATAGCTCAAACGACAGTTTTTTTACTTCGAATTTTTACTTCAATCCTTGATAAATCTGCCCCTTATATAAAATATACTATTTATGCATATTATATGCATAGCCAATTTATAATAGCGTTGGAAAGTTTGGCTAAACGCTAAGCACAAAAGTCAGCTATAACCTCTGTGTTTAAGGACAGAATTATCTATGAATAAAGCAAGACTTCTCTGCTGCTTATCTACTTCTTTAGTATTTGTGAGACCACATTTATCTGTGGATGATTAAAGATATATTCCCTCTTTGATAAAGACCCCTCTAAAACTCTATGCATGTGAAGAGGCAGTTTTATGCAGATTTTTATCATGTAAAAATACAGAACACCGCATTTCACAGTAGGTAATTTCACTGCTGATTTTTAAAGGCATATTTAATATTTATCAAGGGGTTTAAGTAACCCCCTGCCCCTAAAATCAAATACAAGCAACATCCTATACAAGCAACTAGAAAGCGGTGAAGTTTCTCTCTGGCAAACTTTCATCTTTTAATAAACATGCCCCTATGCAGTTAAATTAGGTGCAAAGCCCTACATTTATACTCTCATGTACAACAGTATCCTGTGTCAAAGTAGAAAAGTTCTGCCCCCCCCCCCCCCCCCCCCCACACCCAGGAGTTGAGTAGCAGCCCTGGAACTTCTGCTTGGCTCTGTTTTGCTTCTCCTGCTGCCTGAACAGCCATTTACTCACAGCACAGGCACTTCCTACCAGAAAAGAAAAAAAAAGGCTAAATGTTTTATTTTATTGTTGATTTTTTATTACAATAGCTCCTGCGGGAATGACTTATGAATAGCAACCTACATTCTCAAGCAATTACTCCAGAGTAGCCAAGGAACTTTTACTTGGAAAGAATGTAAACAAGATATTAAGTTGCAATAAACTGGCCAATGTTTTCCTAGCAAAGCAGGAGGTAGTAGGGCTACACTGTGCCTTATTGTGCACCCTTCTGTGTATTAGTATTTATTGCTCCATGGGGGTATATATCCCAGTAGATAGGAAAATAATGTATATACATATATATGTGTGTGTGTGTGTTTGTATATATATGTGTGTGTGTGTGTGTGTGTGTATATATATATATATATATATATATATA
>CM044434.1:135105068-135120303 GCA_024363595.1 Xenopus borealis | reverse complement strand
TAAATAAATAAATATATATATATATATATATATATATATATATATGAAATATTTTACTATATCACTATTTACTATTTCACTTTTAAATACTCATAATTGTGCAAAGAAATGCATTGCTCGAATAGTCCTGCTGCCCTCTAACTATTGCTGGACTACAACTCCTAGAATCCCCAGCTAAATATCAAATAACAGCTATAATGCAAAAAGGATCTGATAAATAATTATGCCAGTCAATTCTCACAGTCTCACTTGTCTGTTTCTTTATTAAGAACAAAGGATTAAAGCTTAGGCCTAGGCTGTGGTGTGATTGATAGCAACAATGACGCTGGGCATAACTCACACCACTTTAGAAAGTTCTATTACTGGAGTCTTTTGCAGGCAGAATAGACCAGTAAGGCTGATCCTGCAGTAGGAAGTGTGCCAATTACAACAATTATTGTTAATATTTATTTTGGCACAGTGCTGGTCTTTATTCTTGACCCAAGTAATCAGTAAAACAGTTGGCTAAAGGAAGAGGGTTGTGTATGGATACATTTATAGATGGATATAGATAGATGTTAGACCTACACAGAGAAAAGGGCATCATAATGGGTGTCAGCCACAGAAACAAGGAGACAAATATACTGCTTATATACTTAGGACCTGGGTCAGAACTTTATTGGGAAATTCAACTGCAGGGTAGGGTCCTCTACCCCTCCTTGACATTGAGCACTTAGCATATTCCCCACCCTCGTACGATTTTCTAAGTAAAATCCGACAAAATCGATCATCGAATTCGTAGGATTTTACTGCTATTCGATTGCTAGATAAATATATATATATATATATATGTATGTATGTATGTGTGTGTGTGTGTGTGTGTGTGTGTGTGTGTGTGTATATATATATTTATAAAGTTTGTGATTTTTTTTATTGGGTAACTGAATTAGTAAAAATTGCAAGCGTTTGGAGCACACAGGCCCCTTCCTCAAGCGATGTACAAATGAAAGCTGGAAAGGCACATCATATGTATTGTTAGAAACAGGGTTTATGGGCAATGAATTAGAAAGTTACAGATAGAGATAACTTGTAGAAATAATAAAAGTAATTCGGGTGGGTTGTAAATATAGGAGGATATATATATATAGAGAGAGAGAGAGAGAGAGAGATACATATAGATATATAAATATAATGCAGGCCCATTGCAATAGCCCAAAGCACAGATTGGTCTCACTATTCTCCTTTGTCCCCTTGTCAGTCCCAAATATCCAAGCCCAGCTCATTAGACTGTGACGCTTAGCAGTGACATGTGTCCCCTAGAAGCCAGTGAGGGAAGTTGTGCTGGAGACTGATATGATGATAAGATGCCCCTTTCCTCATCCATCAGCCCAGGTACAACTCCCAGCGGTTCTGGCCCTTTTGTAGCGAGGCAGTCACGTGGGGCCCCAGCACCCAGGCTCCAACCTAAACTCCTAGTCCTTCAGCTAGAGGCAGTCATCTAATTACTGTTAATCATTTTTATAGCTTCCTGCAGCACTTCCAGTAAATAAATCCAGCTGTCACGGCTTTACCCTGTCATCTCAGACTATATCAAACAACTCGGAAATATTGGTGTAAAATGATTGCTTGCGGGATTTAAAAAAAAAAAATCACTGAAGCAAAATCATTGATTCTGTTCTAGTTAAAAAAATAAATAGAAAAACACATCAGGGTGAGACAGAGGGAAGCAGAACTACAAAGGCCTGTAAAAGTTTGTTAGAAAGTTACAGTAATGACGGCTGGCACCTATAAACTAGAAATGTAGTGTAAAACTGCGGGGTGAATGCCACTAAAAAGCAACAGTTTCTGTTTCTATGGCTCTATACTGTCCCATTGTTTCATATAAACCAAAGAATACCTTTTAAAGTTTCCACAAAAAATGGAAAGTGTTTCCAAACCAAATATAATTATGACTTTTTTTCACTATAAATTCGTCAAAGCGATTGAAAATAAAGGTTTGAGTTCAGATGCGATTGTTTGGGAAAAGTATAATTTGCTACTGATGGGGGAGGGGCGTTAATTTACAATCGATTAAAATTGGTTGAAATGAAATTGAAGCTGCAGCCCTTCCGTTTTTGTTGCACTACAACTCCCATCAGCTGTCGCCTGTCGGGGGGTATGTTGAGAATAAATAAGAGCAGGAGGGCCTCAGAGAGCTGAATAATGGGATTATAGTAAGTGAAGGTGCATTGCTGTGTCTGACTGTGCCCTGCATTTTCCCTTGCCAGGAGCAGCCATGCAGTAGAGGTGATATTCCGACCTGCTACCACTGAGGATCATGGAATAAAAGCTCAGTGTCTCCTCATCCCAGACCCCTCGTGTTTTGTTTCTGGAGTCTGGAGAGCCGAAGTGCAAGTGGACAAGGTGCCAGAAGGTGGCTCGTGGGGGCCCCTATCAGCCCCTTGTAGTGCGTGGAACCCTGGGTAGAGTGGGTGGCAGGCTGGAGTGGGTGTAGGATGCCCCCGCTGTATCTGATCTCAGTCTGATTCCCCTGGCTTGGGACCATCAGGGCATTACAAGGGCATTCCTGGCTGGGAGCCGATCCCTCCGCGCTGAGACTGAGAGGAGCCACATTTCTGCAAGTGGCAACTACACAGACACTGTGGAAATGCAAAAGTCACTTTTCTATGACAATTCTGCTTCTTTTGGGGGCTGTGGCTTCCACCAGGGCAGCACTGACATGGGCTATCTCGGGCAGCAGGACTACCCCAGTGACAATGACTACCAGCCCCCCTTCTGCTTGGCCCCAGACTCCCTAGCCAATTCCTCAGCTAGCCACAAAGTCGAACACTCAATCAAGGCCATTGACTTCCATTTGTCTGATGTATCAGAACAAGCCCAGCAACCCCAGTCACCAAACTCACATTCCCCATTGCCCAAATCAGCTTCAACCCAGAGCTGCACATCTAATAAGCCCACTGGGCCACTGGCCTCTTCTGACGTCACTATCCCCGACAAGAAGAGTAAAGTCACCAACAACGTGCCCAAATTGCCCAAACAGATCTTCCCATGGATGAAGGAAACCCGGCAGAACTCCAAGAAGAAAAAACAAGCCCCTCCCCCTGCAGGTAAATATTCCCACAATGTGCCGCTTCTTTACTGTTTGACTTTACCTGTTGGTGGGGAATAAATGTACATAGATAAGAATTGACTAAGGCTGGTAGTGGCTTTATGTGTGTGTGTGATTCAGAGACTTGTATAATCTGCTTAAATTAGTTGTTCACCTTTGAGTTAACTTTTAGTATGATGTACAGAGTGATAGTAGGCGAAAATTTGCAATTGGTTTTCATTTTTTATTATTTGTGTTTTTTGAGTTATTTAGCTTTTTATTCAGCAGCTCTTCATTTTGCTATATCAGCAAATTGGTTACTAGGGTATAAATTGCCCTAGCAACCATGCATTGACTTGAGTAAGATACTGGAATACAAAAATAAGAGGACCTGAATAGTAAGATGAGTAATACAAAGTGTCACTAACAATATATTTGTAGCCTTACAGAGCATTTCTTTTTTTGAGATGGGATCACGGACCCCCTTTTGAAAGCAGGAAAGAGTCAGAGGAAAAAGGCAAATAATTAAAAAAAGACAAAATAAATAATGAAGATCAATTAGGATGAGTCATTCTATTACTTAATAAAAGTTAAAGTAAAGGTGACTCACCCCTTTGAAGAGGATGTAAACCGAAAAAAGTTGTAATTCTAAAAAAAAGTCCAATTTACATTAATACCACATTTTCAATAATTTCACTGTTACTTTAAATGCAATTGATATTAAATGCAGTATCTGTCTGCTTCATTCTATCCTCTGTTCTAACTATAGCAGGATGATGAACAGACCAGAGAAGACTTTTGCTACTTTGTTTCAAGAGACAGAACCAGCAGTTCAGATAGAGATAAACATACACATATTTTGTCAGGAGCCGCAATTACAAATAATTTACTACTTTTGACTAATATAAATTGGAACTTTGCTTACAGTTACATTTTCTTTCATTGGGCAGTAGTTAATATTTGTCTTTACTTCTGTTTTAAGACAATCAATCAGGTTGTTCCCACCTGCTCAGTGATTTGGGATTTTCTGCCTTTTTTTTTAGTTTTACACTTAGGGCTCTGATCTGCCTGAACTGGATACATACAGTATACAGTGTATCAGCATATATATGAATTAAACCAGTATATATACCCATTTACACATACAGAAGACAGCACTTTGCGCTCATTATTCATTAAAGGGCACATCAACCTCAAAATAAACATTTGCCTTATAAAAGAAACATAATTCTAAGCAATTTTATAATATACATTAATGACATATTTTCAGTGCTTTTATAGTTATTTGCAAAAAACATTTTATATTGAAAGCAGCATTTGCTTATGACCTGGTTGTTGCGTTTAAAACAATGTTGCAAAGACAGGTCTGTTAATCAGCTGCCTTGTCTTACATTGTATCAACAAACAGTTGGAGCCATCAGGGCAGAGCAGAGAAAAGGACAGACAAACACTGCTTTCAATAGCAATAGATAATTTGCAATGCATGTATATTGCAAAGTTGCTGAGAAAAAAAGTTTTCTTTTATTAGGAAATTTTTGCCCTTTAAGGGAATTTAAAGGGATACTCTCATGGGAAACATTTTTTTCAAACCGCATCAGTTAATAGTGCTGCTCCAGCAGACTTCTGCACTGAAATCTATTTCTCAAAAGAGCAAACAGATTTTTTTTATTCAGTTTTGAAATCTGACATGGGCTAGACATATTGGCAATTTCCCAGCTGCCCCTGGTCATGTGACTTGTGCCAACACTTTAGAAGGGAACTGCTTTCTGGCAGGCTGTTGTTTTCCTTCTCAATGTAACTGAATAAAACATTGTGATATTGAGTGCTGTTCTTAGATCTATTAGGCAGCTGTTATCTTGTGTTAGGGAGCTGTTATCTTGTTACTTTCCCATTGTTCTGTTGTTAGGCTGCTGGGTGGGGGAGGGGAGTAATATCAATCCAACTTGCAGTACAGCAGTAAAGAGTGATATAAGTTTATCAGAGCACAAATCGCATGACTTGAGGCAGCTGGGAAATTGACAATATGTCTGTTTGCTCTTTTGAGAAATGGATTTCGATGCAGAATTCTGCTGGAGCGGCACTATTAACTGATGCATATTTCCACAGAGATCAATGGGAATCCCTCACAGTTTGCAGACCCTTTATTCGGCAGTTCCCATTGGCAGCGGTTTTAGCTTTATGTGATGCAACCAGGCAATCGTTAGATTGTAAATATGTAGCTTTTGATGGCATTTACGATGATGATAATATTAATGTCAGCTGTTCCCCTCTCCAAACAACACAACTTGGTCAGATCCTCCCAGAGTCCATGGTGCTTGGTTTATTGGTTATACAGGTAACACGGTGAGAGTGATGATCCAATGTGTTTGGTGTGTGTTGCAGAAGATGCCCCATCCATGGACAGCAGCTTCCTGAGCTCAGCCTCCAAGAGAGCCCGCACTGCTTACACCAACTCGCAGCTTGTGGAACTGGAGAAGGAGTTCCACTTTAATCGCTACCTCTGCCGCCCAAGGAGGCTGGAAATGGCCAAACTGCTCAATTTATCCGAGAGGCAGATCAAGATCTGGTTCCAGAACAGGAGAATGAAATTCAAGAAGGACCACAAGGGCAAAGGGGGAGGTGGATCTCCAGGAGGCCTGTCCCCAAGCAGTAGCCCCTCTCTCCTGCCCTACAGCAGCAACAGCTTGCCCTTAGATGGTGACTGTGCCTATGAGGTGCCCATGGCTACTGGCGTTTACAATAAAAGCCCAGGGAACATGTATGGTCTAACTGCTTATTCTGCACCTCTGTTTGAGAGCCCTTCAACCCAAAAAAGATATGACCCTCAGGCCCTGGCTCCTGAATATGACCCTCACTCTATGCAAGGGGACAATAACTATGATACCTCTGGCTATCTGGGCAATTACATGGAAAATGGATCTGAGAGCTGCTCCATGTTCAGCCTCCCACAGCCTTCCTCAGAGAGTATGGACTACAGCTGCGCAGCGCAAACGCCCAGCAAACATCACCTTGGCCCCTGTGATCCACACCCCACCTACACAGACCTACATATACATTCTGTGCCTCAGGCTTGTTCCCAGGAGCCCCCAATGCTGACACATCTGTAACACTGGGAAGCCTTTGAAGGGCATCTAGCCCCTGCTGCACCATTATGCCATCAAACATGCCCTGTACATGTACAGCGCCAAACACCCCTCCATGCATTTTCTACGTATTTATTGAGCTATGCACAAAGCCAGACTATGCATGGATCTCCTCACATAAGCAAACAATTATGCTATTTCCACAGAACCTTAATCTCTCCCAGCAGAATCAAACACAACTCCTTGCCCTTTGCACTGAGCGCTAGCGACTTTGTGTAACTGGAATATGCCTTGCGTCAAATTCTCCAGAAAAAGAGCCATTTGCGCCTGTTTCACTTTCCAGCCGTTTGGGCTCTCTATGTTTTTTTGTAACTTCTGTAACCTCTTTGAATCTGTAGGGGGGGGGGATATATTTATATGACTTTGCGTTAAATTTGTGAAATATTTTTCCATGTTTTAATAATAATTTCTGGGGGGTTTTTTTGTGACTTCAGGTAGCCTTATTTATTTCTATAGATTTTTTATATTGTTTCATTCAGCAATTTATCTAACTGCGTTCAGATGTAGATTCTAAAGAAAGAGTTGATAGAAATAAAGTAATATTAGAAAATTAAAATTCCCCAGAGTCGTTATTACAGTTCTCCAAATGTTATTTGTAAATAAAATGTAATGTTTTAAGGCAAAGAGCAAATGGCTTATTTGAGTTACCGAAATCTCCTTGGTTGTTGTTTTTTTTTTTTTTTTTTTAAACAAGGGGTTGGATTTCACCCCTAATTCACCCCCATTAATCATCTAGACAGGGACAGTTCACATGGTCCCCTGAAGCCCTTTTCATGTTAAGTTAGTATTCAGCCCTGGTTCAATCTTGCTTGATCACTTTGCACAATGCTTTCTGCTAAACTCTCAAATTCTACCGGATTCCAGGTTTGAGATTGCATTATTTTAATCTATATTTGATTTACTTGAATTGAACTTCGGCGTATCTAATAATTCTGAGGATTTTAAGGGTCTTTTACACCATATATAAAAACATTTTATACCTATAGATTTATTAGTATATACAGAATTTTTGTTTGAAGTATATTTGTTCAGTCAAGCAGTCACATACATAAAATAATATAAACAGTGTGCAGACATGACAGCCAGGTAATTCTGAAAATATTCTTTTTCCTATTAATTTGTGTTTGTCAACCAGGTTTAAAAGAAAACATTTAGGCAGATTTGATTTCATAATTGCCTGCTCTTCTCCGTAGGGTGCGGAATCCATTTATTTGCACTTCAGCTCCCAGCGGGAAAAAAATCGAGGAGAAAAAAAACACTTTTTTTTAATAAAACCAAAAAAAAACTTCAATGCGTTTTTAGGAAACTAAAAAACGCATCCCGAACGAATATTTACGGATGTAGCAAGATCCTCTTCAACAAAATGAATTTACTTTTTTTTTTTTCAAGTTAGATGTTTTGCAAACTTATACCGGACAGAGAGACTGAGAGATACGAGTAGATGATAGATATATTCATATAGGTATAGAGTTGCATGGCAGATGATTTATTTTATAATGATAGCTAGACAGATGCATGTACAGTAACACAGAATGTCAGACAGGATCACATACATGTAAACTTATTTTAACTCTGCAAATATAGCCAAGTGATGACAGGATGTAAATATACAGATATATAGATGATGAAATTACATAGCGGCAAATAGAAATGCCATAAATACATGACTTTTTGAAAGTAAAAAACATCAGGACAAATAGATTAAATTAAGGTATTGAAGGTTATATAGTTTAGTAGAGAAGTGATACTTCAATCATATTGTTATTTCAATTATAAATATAAAGCTTATTTAAAGAGACAGTAAGCAATAAATGCAAGTTACTCTCGTTTATATAACACATTAGGACATCTAGCAGTACTTTATATAAGAAAGCGAAATAAAAGTTATTATATTGTACGCACCCATGACTGAGCGACGATTCCTAATAATTTACTTGTATTTGTAAGTAAATGAAGAAAACAATAACACACTTTTTGTCCCATAAACGTTCTATAAAACCCTGGAGCGATGTCCAAACCTGACCCCCCAGTTCCCTCGGTATCAGCTTTTTCTGAATTAGAAATGCCCCATGCAGACAGTTCTGTTTAGTTATTAAACTTTGATTGCAGTTTGATTACAAAGTTGCAAAGTGATGCTAGAAATACAAACTCATCGCTAATGTGTCCTTTATTATTCACTAAAGGCAATTACAGTGTAACTAGGGGAGAGGCAAATGCGCCCTCCGAGTTAAAGGAACAGTGTTTTTAAATTAATAAAAATATAATGTAGTGTTGCCCTGCACTGGTAAAACCGATCTGTTTGCTTCAGAAACACTACCATAGTTCATATAAACAAGCTTCTGTGTAGCAATGGTGTACATTGAAAAAAGGCCAAATGTCATAGATTAAATGGTGGATAACAGATAACACCATTATGTTCTACAGAGCTTATCTGCTATCTGCTGTGTAACCTGAGCCTTTTCTCCTTTGAATGGCTGCCCCTATTGCTAAACAACAGCTTATTTATATAAACAATAATAGTGTTTCTGAAGCAAAAACAGCAGCACAGGGCAACACTGCATTATATGTTTATTGCTTAAAAACACCTTCATTTTTTGACATTACTGAACCTTTAACTCAATTTGCTTGAGAGCAACAGAAGGTGGGGCCCCAGGTACTGAACCCGATAACGCCCACGCCTCTCTTCTGTTTCACTAATAAATGCGCTCTTCACCTGCGTCTGTGCGCAACGATCTGCGCAACCTGAGAAGCAATTTCTCCACATTAAGAGAAGCAAGTGTTTCTGTAAATGCTGTGTTTCTCCAGATTATATATCAGGACCCTCTGTTAGGGCTTGTTGGAAGACTGTATGATTATATTACAAATATACCACCTATAGCAAAATATATCTACTATGGGTTAGTGGATTAACATCCCAAAATAAAATTATGATTAAAAGCATCATAAAACATTTCCAGTAGTTCCACAGTTATTTGTAAACGGAATTGCTACTTGAAATACATATAATCACTTTGTTTCTGTACTGCCTGTTCAATGGCTTTAAAAAATATAGCAGACCACAAGGGGCAGGGGACAGACTTCAAAACTTCAAAACCATTGCTTAATAAACGCATATTAAAATTTCTTTCATGAAGAAAATATATTTGTTGGGTTTATATCCCCTTTAATTCCGGCTACACACACACAGATTTCTTTTTTCCAAACAAAAACTGTGACCATCTGTAGATGTGCTGGTCACAAAAGAATGAATATGGCTGATTCATTTCTAATGCAATTTCACTATAAGCTCAGTGTGCAGAACAGAAAACTGGGCTGATAAGTATTATAGGTCTGACCTTTTCAAAGACCATAACCTGTGAATAAATAAGCACAGAGCCATTGGTTCATATGGTCAAATAGAAACCTGGTCTCATAAGTAACTGGCCCCCACAAAATCATTTTAAGGACCCCCTAAACTTTGGGAATAGAATATAATTTTAATCAACATATGTAATAAATGATCTCCTGCCCACTCTCATTATATAGGCACTAGTCTGATAGATAACAATATGAGCTACATTACCTGTCTATTTAGTATCCTTATTATTAAAAGACAAGGAAAGTCTAAAATAGAATAAGGCTAGAAATGGTGTATTTTGTATACTAAACATAAACATGAACTTACTGCACCACAAGCCTAATCAAACAAATGATTTATGCTTTCAAAGTTGGCCACAGGGGGCTGTCATCTTGTAACTTTGTTATACATCTTTGCAAGACCAAGACTGTGCACATGCTCAGTGTGATCTGGGCTGCTTAGGAATTGTCATAAATGATCAAAACAGCACAAGTCAAATAATATCTGCCAGAAGCCGATACAGCAAGACTGATTAATAATCAGAATATACAGACTGCACTGGGTCCTGTGTTGTTATGTAATCTAATGTGAATTTTATAGTTTTGTATTGCTTAATATAAACTTTCTCCAACTCTGCAGAACCAGTGGCTGCAGCAAAATAATCCTCCAAATAGAATCCCAGTTTATCTGTTTAAATTTGGCTCCATGATCTTTGTCCCTGCAGCTGGAGTTGGAAACATTTGTTCCTGCAGCTGGAGTTGGAAACATTAAAAGGGATGTAAAGGCAAAAATAACATCCAATACAAATTTCTACACATTCGCTGACTGCAAGCTGCTGGAGTTCTGCATGGCTGGGAAGTAAGGCGGGGCTCCCCCTGCTGTTCATAAATATAATTGTTTCCCTGTAGAGCAGTTAGGTACCATCTGACAATTCCTATCCACAGCACTAAATGAAGGGAGAATTTCTTATAAAAACAGTTCACATTTTTTAATAAAGTACATTGGAGATTGATTTCTTTTTCATAAAGAAAGTAAAAACAGGATTTTATTTTTTTTGCCTTGTCTTTTAAATAGCATTACTGCAGAGATGTAGTCAGAATCTCAGAATTCCCATTCCCATACAGGCAGGTTTGAAAATATTGAACTAATTGGTTCGCTGATGTTGTCCTTGTTGAGACAGATCCCCCAAGTCAACAATAAGATGAGCCCAAAATTGGTCCAGCACATGGATGGCTAAATTGCAGTCATGGGCGAATTTATTTGCCAGGCGCGAATAAATCCGTGAATCGCCAGCGAAATTTCACCAGAAAAATGAGTCGCGCGTCAAAAACGCGCCGAAAATGATGCGACGTGCACTGAAAACGCAACGTGCCAAAGTTCACGCGACGCGCCAAAGTTGACGTGACGCGCGTCAAAAGTGTCCCGCGACTCGTTTCGCGAATTTTTCGCCGAAGCGAATCTCGGGAGATTCGCCCATCACTACTTAATTGTGCAGAGATGTGCTAATTTGGCTGTCATAGTATACGGATAGCTTTAAAGTCAGTGGTTGAAGAGGAGGAAGATGATCCAACCCAGGGCATGGGGCTGACAGTGATTGTTCACTTTTAAATAAACTTGTAGTATGATGTAGAGATTGATATTCTGAGATAATTTGCAGTTGGTTTTCATGTTTTATTAATTCTAGTTTCTGAGTTATTTAAGTTTTTATTCAGCAGCTCTCCAGTTTGCCCTTTCAGCAGTCTGTTTGCTAGTGTACAAATGACCCTAGCAACAATTGCATTGATTTGAATAAGAGACTGGAATATGGGTCTGAATAGAAAGATTAGTAATAAAAATGTAGCAATATAATGCAATATAAATGTGCAGCCATAAGAAGCATTTGTTTTTAGATGGGGTCAGTGACCCCCATTTAAAAGCTGGAAAGAGTCAGAAAAAGAAGGCAAATAATTAAAAAAAAATGTAAAATGAAGGCCAAAAAAACGTTGCTTACTAAATACTAAAAGCTTAACCAGCCCTTTAATAATCAGAATCCACTAGCCCATATGGACATCATGCTGAACAATTCTGGGTTCTGGATATGAGCAATAATGAGCAGAGCAAATGTTCTTTCATGTCTGGGAATGTTTTATTAAAAAGTAAGTATTAAATCATATTTTTAAATAATTGTTGATTATTAATAATATTAATTAATTATTATTTATAATAATTGTTTTTAAAATTGTTCACCTTCCAAACACCTTTTTCAGTTCAGTTTTTTTCAGAGTGTTCACCACAAATAAAGACTTTTTTCAATTACTTTCCATCTTTTACCAGTTTTTCCAGAATTGAACTAAAAGGTTTAATGTTCGTGTCTCTAGTGTTTCAGTCTGGCAGCTCAGTGATCCAAGAGCATCTGAACTGTTACAATTTGCTACATTTAGTTGACATTTCTCAGCATCTGTGAGATATTAGCAACTATTGTATCAACTCAGGGATTCTGCTCAACAGGGACACAGAAATGTATTAACTAATGTATCAATTTAGAACAACTTCAGAGTTGGTGACCCACCCCAGCTGCTTTAGAAAGACATAAGATGGTGTAAAATTAAATGTTAAAGGGATACTGTCATTGGAAAACATGTTTTTTTTTCAAAATTCATCAGTTAATAGTGCTACTGAAATCCAGAGAAAACAGATTTTTTTTTATATTCAATTTTGAAATCTGACACGTGATAGACATTTTGTCAATTTCCCAGCTGCCCCTGGTCATGTGACTTGTGCCAGCACTTTAGGAGGGAACTGCTTTCTGGCAGGCTGTTGTTTTTCCTTCTCAATGGAACTGAATGAGCTGCATGCTGCGTCTGCATCCAACAGTCTTGTTGCGTCGGCTCATCGCTGCAACTTCCTCTGACATTTCCATCTCTTACCTTATTTCCGTTGTATCTAACGTGATGCCTGTGTTTTTGCACAGCGCATCGGATCACGCCAAATTCACCCGTGGAGTTCTACCCTAAGTGCAGTGTGTATGACGGAGATCAACCTTTCCAAACCACCAAATCAAACTCTCACATTTCCAAATCAAAAACCCTAACAGATGGGCATTGTCTATTATGTGACTTCATTCTGCCTTGGCCTTGCACTAGTAGATGTGTGTGTTGTGGCTGCAACCCTCCAGCTATAGTAGGGACAACAACAGGCCCGGACTGGCAATCTGTGGGTTAGGGCAAATGCCAGATTGGCTGCTATAAGGTGCCATAGAAAGTCAGTATTTAGTGGGGCTGGTGGGGACTGTTTGGGCCTCTATGTGGGCTGATTGGGCCACTGTATACCTGAAATGCCAGGGCCTATTTTGATTCTCAGTCCAGTCCTGGACAACAACTCCCAGCATCCTGCATCATCTGGAGGTTTATGGGAATGGTAATTCAGCATTAGCCGCAGGTGACTCATAATTTACCTAGATCAGTGCTGCCCAATATATGCCCTTGGTCACTTGTGCATTTTTTTAGCGTTAGGGCAACAAATAGATCTTACACATCCTGGAGGCCATAAACATGTCTTCTAGGGATAGATTTGCCCCACTGACCCCCAATTGGAAATCCCTGGCCTAGACCATTCACAAAAAAACTGGGCAATTATTATATATTCTATCATTTTACTAAAAAAAAAAGGATATTTTGCGTGACTTTTTAAGTAATGTTCAATATTGTAGTTTTATATCGAGACAGAAGTCGTTTTCTTGCTTTCGACCCGGCGGACTATATTTTTTCACTGCTGGATTTTCCCTTTGGGTATTTAAATCATCATAACTATCCACGGGGGGATTGTGCATTCTGCCAGAAAAACTATTTCACAGTAATACATCTCAACCCAAAATGTAAGAATATAAAACACTGTGTAAGCAATGGTGAGTTGGTGAGTTTAAAAATACATTCGGTTGTGAGAGATGCTGGAGTACCAAGTCATTATAAACTACAACTCCCAGCTTTGAATGAGGGCCAAAGGCTTAACCAGTAAACATCTTAGAAACTGAACTACAACAGTGGATTTCAGAGGATACCGGAAATTCTGTTCAAAAACAGCTGTATGAGTGCAGGACTGACATCACTATTTTATACTATATCAAAATGTGTATTAAAATTATTATGTTATATAACACATATTATGATAGGTAATGGCAATATAAGAAAGTAAATTTATTGGGTAGGATAGTGAGTTGCATCTGACTTTCTTGTAGGGCTACTAAAAAAGAAAGCTAAGGACTAATTCACAGAAGGTGGAAAAAATAAAATTGCACGTTACCATGTTTTTTACACATGTGCCCTGCATCAGCTTTAACAATTGTGGGCACAGGTCATGAATGGAGTACAGGTGCATTTCCTCCATGAATACAGAGTTCTCTGGATTTGACAGTGCTGCATTCATGGGGGGTGGGGGGAACCATGTAGGAATCCCCTCTCCTGCCTCATCTGTCCTCTATATTCAGATATACAAGTTACTGGCAAGGACAGGGCTGCCTTATGCTGCACTCCCGACTCAAAGCTCAGATATACCCCAGACAACAAGGTTGCTAAATGAGCACTAAGACATGACATTTTGTAATACAAAAAGGCCCTTAGACAGCATTATATTTGGGTCTGGTGCAGATAGGGTTGCTACCTGGCCAGTATTTTATCGACCTGGCTTGTAAAAATGATGGTTGATCCCAATGTTATTGATAAGGAAAAAGTTAAATATATAAGAAGGCCGGTATTCTTTTCCAGAAAAGGTGCCAACCCTATGTGCAGCCCTAGGCACCAGACCTCCAATCACCTTCCTACTCTCCTCAGTTGTCCCAAGCACAATTATGGTTGCCACCTATTCTTTAAAAAAAAATACCGGCCTTCCTATATATTTACCTTTTTTTCGTATTAATAACATCGGAATCAGCCATCAAAAATACCTTGCCCTTGGGAGAATAAACTGTCATCTGTTTCTTGATGTAGAGAGTTAGCAACACAAGCTCTGTTTATTAAATACTGTCTTTAACAACAGATTCCATAAGTTATTTAAAGGCATACCAAATTAAAAAAAAAACAAAAAACAACAGTATATATATATCATATATCAGATGAAAATGGATAGGATACCCTTCCCCTATACAGTATTTATATTTAAACACTTCATAAATGGAATTACAGAACTCCTGCCACTAGAGATCGTGGATGCAAACTTTTACAGTTTTAAAAGACTTCAGAAATCTATAAATGCTGCTGGATATGGATAAAATTGCATATCTAGCATAATGGAAAGCAGTCCTCCTCTGCAAATACACTGGCATTATAAAAATCTAAGTATGCTATTGCCAACCCAGGATATGATCCCTGAATAAACTGTGGACATTTTATGTGCAGTAGCAATGTATTGCAAATAGTCCCTATTTGTTATTTGTTTATATGTATTTGCATTCTGTTTCTTTCCAATTTGCAATGGAAAATGCTTTGACTGTACAACATGTCAGTTTGCTGCGTCCATGGAAATGCTGGTTAAGGGCCCTTCTACACCATCATTTGCCTTTGCATGCATTATTCATTGGAGAATCTATTGAGTTTATGATTGTTTCGAGGTTATGAGGTAAGTGCGGCTTTGTGAAAATAAAAAAAAAGCCTTTCTGTATATTATTGTATTTTTGAACTCATGGAAAACACACACACATATATATATATATATATA
>CM044434.1:135044342-135105058 GCA_024363595.1 Xenopus borealis | reverse complement strand
ATATATATATATATATGTATATACTGGACAACACCAACTTCCGTATAGCTACCTTATAAGATATACCATGTAAGATCAGTGTATACAAAATAAAAAACAGCACCGAGGGTCTTTTGCAAAAAGCTTATATTATGGTATACTTTGGACCTTTCTTGAGGTCCTAATGGGGACTGAAACTTCGGTTGTGCATACTATACCATAATATAAGCTTTTTGCAAAAGACCCTTGGTGTTGTTTTTTATTTTATATATATATATATATATATATACAATATCAAAAACAGGGGGGTTGTGAGAGCACTCTAAAGGCTTTAAAGTATATATAAGTATTATAAATGCTAAAGCATATACACCCAAAACAGGGGTTATTTTGTTACAAAGTTATGATCATAAAATTGATAAGCCACCATACCACATCAAGGTGAACCCCGAATGGCGGTCCCTAACTTGTTTTATTTATTACGTGCATTCTAGCATTACCTGTATTCAATGTCCGTTGAACGCTGTTTTTTCACTGAAGGCTAAATCCTCCCCAGCCAGCAATCAGGCTTTTAAAGGATAGATATTCCCAAAACAAACTCCCAATTTTTAAAGGGGGGCATGGGGTGCTACAACCACTGGCTATACATACATTATCAAAAACAGGGGGGTTGTGGGAGCACTCTAAAGGCTTTAAAGTATATATAAGTATTATAAATGTTAAAGCATATACACCCAAAACAGGGGTTATTTACCTTGACGTGGTATGGTGGCTTAGCAATTTTATGATCATAACTTTGTAACAAAATAACCCCTGTTTTGGGTGTATATGCATTAGCATCTATAATACTCATATATACTTTAAAGCCTTTAGAGTTCTCCCACAACCCCCCTGTTTTGGTATTTTATATATATATATATATATATATATATATATATATATATATATATATATATATATATATATATATATATCCAAAAGGGACATTTATCAGGCAAATAGCATTACAAAGATGATATACTTGTGAGCCTTGAAGGATTGTACTTAATCATACCAGCACACATCAGACTTGTGTCTACTGTATAGGTACCTGACAGCACGTAGCTGCTTTACTTGGATTTGTTGGGTCTCCATCAAGGCCTCCAGAGATTCCCAGCAAAGAATAGCAAGCTGCATTACTTCAGAGGGATTGCTCCCATTTATTGTGGTGTTGGTGGATAAATATATATATATAAATATATAGCCTACCTACATCACAGTAAATGGGATCAATCACTTTGAAGTAATGCAGTTTGAGCAGACATATTACATTTTGCTGTGTACACACAATAAATGATGGTATCATGTGTCCTGTTGGATTTAACCAGAGTTGTCCAAGTGTGCTGGGGATCAGGGACAATTTCCTGGTAGGCACAAAATACCATTTGTCTTGGGACCCAGAAAAACAAGGTCCCCTTAGGATGGAATGTTGTTAAAAGTATGTTATTTTGTTATATTTTGTACAAGTTATTGGATATATTGTAGTATACATACAGTACCTGCGATGTCCTACTGGCTACCCTCGGAATTTGCTGAATTGCAACTCCAAGCATCCAACACTTTTTGTGGGATTTTGGGAAAGTCACATGCTCCTGAATTTTACACCTTTTCCACTTAGATTGTAACATCCGCCTTCCTGGATTAGCTGGGGTACCACATTTTCAGACCTTCTGGGGCTTGATATTGGTCTGTCCTGTAGTAAACTATATGAGTAAAAACTCCTTAGTGCTGTATAAAGAGTAGAAAAAAAGATGTGGCCCACATAACTTCAAAAAGCTGCCTAATAGCCTGTAAAAATGAACCTGTGACTGCTTTCTCCCTGCCCCCATCACATCCATAGTGACACCATATGTTCCAAAAACGAAAATAGGTGTAATCACAGATAATAGGCAAATAGTGTCTAAGTGAACCATTCTGTTTCCTTTTAGAAGGCTGTATATTATAGCTTGTGCAGCAGGGATATCAGGCCCATATGTCCTATTTTTATGTAGTATTAGAGAAATACAAATGAATTTCTGCAGGATCTTGCCCCTTCCTTAAAGGGATCCTGTCATGGGAAAAACATTTTTTTTTTCAAAATGCATCAGTTAATAGTGCTGTTCCAGAAGAATTCTGCACGGAAATCCATTTCTCAAAAGAGCAAACAATTTTTTTTATATCTTTTATATTTCATTTTGAAATCTGACATGGGGCTAGACATATTGTCAATTTCCCAGCTGCCCCAAGTAATGTGACTTGTGCTGTGATAAACTTCAATCACTCTTTACTGCTGTACTGCAAGTTGGACTGATATCAGCCCCTCCCTTTCCCCAACCAGCAGCCTAACAACAGAACAATGGGAAAGTAACTAGATAACAGCTCCCTAACACAAGATAACAGCTGCCTGGTAGATCTAAGAACAGCACTCAATAGTAAAAAACCCATGTACCACTGTGTTCCATTCAGTTACATTGAGAAGGAAAAACAACAGCCTGCCAGAAAGCAGTTCCCTCCTAAAGTGCTGGCACAAGTCACATGACCAGGGGCAGCTGGGAAACTGACAAAATGTCTAGCCCCATGTCAGATTTCAAAACTGAATATAAAAAAAATCTGTTTGCTCTTTTGAGAAATGGATTTCAGTGCAGAAGTCTACTGGAGCAGCACTATTAACTGATGCATTAAAAAAACGTTTTCCCATGACAGTTTCCCTTTAAGACTGACATAGTGAATGCAGAAGGCAAGTAGAAACCCTATTTACATTATTGTAATTATTTTGTATTTAGAATTTACCAGTGCATTCTGCAGCTCTGAACAATGGATGGATACAAATACTGAATAATACATGAGATAACGGGAACACTACTCAGTTAAATGTATGTATGTTTGTATATTTTTATTTTTAAAGCGCTCCTTGAGGGCAAAGCACTCAATTGAGCTTACAATCAAAAAAGATGAATTTATAATCATGAATTGAAATTATTGTACCCTGCAACTATTCTTATGTAGCCCCACTTAAACCTTAATAGGTTCCTTTTATGTCAAATGCATAACCCTCTCTCACTGAGCAATTTGGTATGGGAGGAGCCACTCGCCAAAGAATCAGCATGAGACGTTTTACATAAGGGCTGCCCAAGTATGGACTGTGGGGTGCATGTGAACTTCGCATGTGAGCTGCAATGATCTCTTAAAGTGGACCTGCCACCCCAAAAAAATATTCAAAATCATATTTTATCACATTGGTCAAGCAAAATGAACATTAATTACACTATATAAATTATTTTAATCTTGTTTTCTTCAGTCTGGGAATTCATAATTATAGCAAGCAGGGTCCATTTTGTCGACACTGTTATTAAGACAAGCCTTGCATCATCTCAGAATCTTGTTTGTGCACCAGAATGGGGGACCCAATGTCTATCCCCATGTCCTGGCTACACAATTAAATGATTAAGAGAAGTGGGGGGAGCTGTGGCATCTAGGAAGTGCTGAATGGAAAGTGAAAGTAATTATCTGCCTAAGGCATAGAGGAGTGGCAGACAATATTTGATTGACAGCTGAGATTTTTAAATGAGCTTAAAATAGCTATGAATGCTTTAATAAAAATTTGAAATGGGATTTCATGTTTAATTTGAAAAGGACTTTTATTATACAGATTTTTGTGTCTGTGTGACGGGTCCACTTTAAGATAACACATCATTTTATTATAACATGGCCCCTGACTATTTAGTATAATCAGTTACTGGTCCCACTAGATGGAATTACATTATTATATATTCTTGAGTAGGAACTGCGGTAAACAAAGGGAAAACTGTTCCTCTTACTGACACCTGGAAATATACAGCATGTTCCATAAAATAATACATGTCTGTGCTCCAGGTACTTTCTGGGTTATAATTCCCAGCATTCCCAGCATGCACAGCCTTTGACCACAGAGGGATGCTAATGCTAGGAGTTGTAGTTTACAAAATAGCTGCAGGTATTGACATTGTGGTACCACCTCCATGTCTGATGAGACATAAGCGAGCCTTCTGATATGGTAGCTGTTACATTTCCTTTCAGTGAAACAGGCCTTGAATGAATGCAATGCACATAGACCTCAGTCCTCTCCCTGAAATAAAAGATTGTCCATATCATATATATCCATGAACAGAACCACACTGGCGTGCATGCGAGTTCTGTTCTATCATAAATCTTTCTATATGGTGGAAATCTTCTTTTGCTCTGTTGATGTACATCAATTATCCTTTTCTGGAGTGGATGTGGTTTTTCTCTACGAAATGAAAGCTTTTGCATAATCGGAGTGTGTCTGCACTGAGCTAAGCGTGCAAGCTTCAGAATGAAAAGTATTAACACATGTTCCTTTGGATCATACAAAAATGTTAGCATATCCCTAATCGGTCTACAATACTGATTTATTAGTGTGGTGAACAGACAGAAAGCAGAGCTCAGAGAAAAAGCTGCAAGGACTCAGAGGGAGAGATACAAGATCTGTTTCATGGGGTTTGTACCAGAGTGGAAAAAATGAAGAATCCAAACAAAAATGAGTGAGAAAATTACAAGAAAGATTATGGGTCCCGTGGGGGAACTCACAAACAAAATACTGGGGGAAACCATGACATTCTGTGATCGAAAACAGGAATGAGGAAGTTCCATGAAAGTGCTACTTTTTTCCAAAATGCAGTCGTCACACTTGTAGCCCAAACTTCCCCAAAAAAACCTGAGTGAGGCTCAAAGAAGATGTCTCCTGGTGGCATTTGGTGTTGAAAGCTACTAACTACCATGTCCTGTGGTACAAATTACACATTTGTCAGGGGTTGGTCTGGACTACATTGTGACAGGATAAGCAAAGAACACCAAATACAGTCTCAGAATACTATGATAATACACTCAATACTATGATAATACACTCAATACTATGATAATACACTAAAATGTGATTTAGAGCAGGGGGTGCTGCCTAACAAAAAACCAGTGACCCTCCTCACAGGTGGATTTTAATGAATGCTTCATTAATACCAAATCATTTCCAACAAGCCCAGGGTCAAAAATATTGTATTTGAAACTGGCACTTTATTTATCCTGCCATGTATTCTGAAGAAATTATACATAAAGCTGTCACAGTTTTTATCCCGTTGCATTCTAGAATGTTATGCTATTATTATAATTTATTATATATAGAGCTGGTGATACATGTATCCTACAATGTGCCCTGGGTTATTATGCATTTATCCTGCCATTTGTTCTACAGATATAGCTTCTATATCAATACTTTTATAGGTATGGGAATATTATTCAAGAAATTGCCACTACATTTCTCCTTTTGTCTGTTCTGGGGTATTGGCAACAAAATCAACATGGAAACAAGATGAGTGAACTGATGGCTGATGGAGCTCATTACTGGGTCACTCCCCCTTACACAAAAACACCAAAATATTTATAGGTACTGGGGAATCAAAGGTCCCATGCCCAGCTGTAAAAGTGTAAAGAATATTTTTTTTCTGCAAGTTATGGATCACTATTTAATGCATGTTCATTTGGGCTGCGCTGCCCCCCCCCATTGATGCACCTTGTACATTGAGCTGGATTTAGTGGATTTGATGAAAGAGCCCTGCTAAGTTTGTCAAGGTCTAGTTGCCCATAGTAACCAATGAGATGTTTGTTTTAAAACAGCTGACCAGTAAATTCTACCTTCTGATTGGTTTCTATGAGGTGCAGAACTGTATTTAGGTCTGATGCTGCCCTAGGCATCGGACCTAAATAGGCCCCCTACGTGCTGCCTGTGCCACATGCCACAAGGAAGTGACGTCACATGCCACAAGGAAGTGACGTCACATGCTGCACTGAAGTGACGTCACATGCTGCACTGAAGTGACGTCACATGCTGCACTGAAGTGACGTCACATGCTGCACTGAAGTGACGTCACATGCTGCACTGAAGTGACGTCACATGCTGCACTGAAGTGACGTCACATGCTGCACTGAAGTGACGTCACATGCTGCACTGAAGTGACGTCACTTCCGCAACCAGCTGGCCCCCTGCCCCTTCGTTGAAGTAGCTGGGCGAATTTTTTATTAAATTGAAAATATATATCTATAAGCAGCCGAGTGCCTTAATATAAATACGGCCCTGCGATGGTGCTTAGGTCAGTAAACTAAAGGGGGTTATTCATTAACCCTTTGTATAGAAATGCTAAGTACCTGTACCCTTTCATTTTTTTTAATGCTGTATTGGTGTATTGCCAGGATAACAGAGAACTCTTCTTGCCTTTGTATAAGCTATCCTGCGGGTGTCTGCTTGCCTGTATGTTCCCCATGTGAATACTTTTGTTCCTGCTACAGAAGTTATAGACAAACCAAATTATTGCCATAAATTAGCCAGGTACATACTCACTCAATCTTTTATCGCAGGCACTTTTCGAATAATTGCAAAGAAATAATATTGTGCAAAGAAAACAAATGACGATTAAAGATTGGTTAGATATTTTTTGGTTGTTGACCAGACTGTCCTAATATGTCATTGTGTTGTTGCCGGAATATTGACTATATCAACCAGTGGCTTGTAACTAGCTTATGTTGCTTCCTTAGCTCGTGTTATATTTGAATTTGGCTCACTGGTAGGGTTGCCACTTTTTCTGGACAAAAATACCGGCAATCCTATATACTTATCTTTTTTCCCTTTTACTAACATTGGGATCACTCTGCCGTCATCTTTACGGGCCAGGCTAGTAAAATACCGTCCAGGTGGCAACCCTACTCACTGGTCAGTGGCGTAACTAAAGTTTGTGGGCCCCCCGCTGCAGAGGAACTACCAGGGCTCCCCCAGCAAGGAACTTTTGGTGCCCCCTCCATATACATTTTTTTGTTTTTGAAGTAAGGATAACGTAAGGAATTTATGGAAAAGTAAATAAGCTAAATAAAAAAAAGCTGAAGAACTTGATCATTCATATGAAACCAGTTCTGAACATAAAAGTTTACATGATCATTATACAATTCCATATATAATACCCCCCTCCCAGAAATTATAGCAGGAGGGCACAAAGGCAATTACATGTTACCACCACGGATAAACATGAATGGACTTAATATTTAACAGCAGCCCGAGGGCCACAGACTGGACACTCCTGAGCAAGTGTTTGGGTCTCAGTGCCATGAAGTCCCACTGGAAAGTGCAGATCTGTTCCCAATGTACTAGCTAGTGCTGGGCAAGGCTGACCAGGTTTACAGTCTGAAACTGCCCAACATATTACTCCTGTCACCACACAAGTGACAGGAGGAACGCACAGTATCACACATATATCCACAAGGAGGTGATACAAAAGTTCAACTGGTAGAAACGTATACGGATCCCAGACTGGATTACAGTGTGTGCTGCACTGCAGGTGAACTGACCCTTGACTAATCAGTTTGGTTTTGTATGTAGCATGTTCCTAAGCAGTCACTGCACAGCAGCACTAATGTCTATGACAGGCACTGAGTTTCCCACCAAGGGAATTGGAAGCAGCTGCTGGCAGCAAAGGCCATTTTTATCATCATGGTTTTCCTAGAGAGGACTGTAATGATCAAAAGGCTATCATGTCATCAGCCTTAGGGTCTATTCCATTCCAGCTGTTGTAGAATTACAGTTCACAGCATCCTCTGATTACCCAATTACTATCCTTTCATAAACATTCTTCCAAATCATGGGCATGACCTCCCTAGGGGAACCCAGCTGAAAACCCAGTTGGGTGAAGTTTAAGGAAAATGCTTTATGTTGTCCTGGATACTCCTTGAGGCCCTGAAGCACAATTAGGGTGAACATTGGGGTTAGTATACACTGGCTGTCTTTTTGTGGAAATATACAGGTATAGGATCAGTTATCCAGAAACCCATTATCCAAAAAGTTCGGAATTACATGATGACCATCTCCCAGAGACAAATGCAAGAGGTCCTCAACCCACTATCAATATATTTAAGACATTGAGACATTCTGTGTATACAGCTACTAAAAAATGCATTACCCTTTAAACAACATCTCCAATAGACTCCATTGCAATCAAATAATTAAAATGTTTAAAGATTATTTCCTTTTTCTCTATAGTAATAAAACAGTAGCTTCTACAAGGGTCGGACTGGCCCGGTGGGCCACTGGGAAAAAACCTGGTGGGCCTGACCCTCATGGGCCACCGCCAGGCCAGACCCCTCCTCTCCCAATCCCATTCATTTAAAAAAATAAAAAAAAAATCTTCTGCTGAGCGGAGGCAGTTGTGAGCTGTGCCCAGCTTGCTGGCAGCTACTTCAGTGCAGTAATAGGTGAGGAGGAGAGGCGTGGGGGGCCAGAGGGGAGGTGCGAGGGGCCAAAGGGGAGGTGCGGGGGCCAGAGGGAGTCCCGGTCGGCCTCGGGCCCCCAGTCCAACCCTGGCTTCTACTTGATCCTAACCAAGATGTAACTAATCCTTATTCAAGGCAAAGCAACCCTATGGCTTTATTTAATGTTTCACTGATTTTTAGTAGACTTAAAGCATAGAAATCAAATTACAGAAAGATAATTCTGAATAATAGGTCCCACATCTGTTGTAGCATCCCCTATACAGTATTGTTTCCATATTTCACTAACCTTGGGTGATGGGGGGGCCTCTGACCAAATGTTAAATCACAAAGTGGGTGACTGAACCCAAAAAAATGTCTGCAAGCCTTCGGTATGTTCTACTGCCATCCCTGTAAATCCCTATAAGCTCCTAGTGTTTATTGCTCATGGCCGTGCAGTGTATGTAAATCTGTCTCTCAGACATGCACACATTGTGTAAGTTACTGATCTCTTTGCATAGTGCATGATAATAAATGGGGATGTTTGTCCCTGTTGATAGCTGAGTCGGTAGAGAGATATAAATATGTCTCACATGATACTTAGCACTTGATTTGATGCCAGACGAAGGTCTGTAGTGACCAAGACCTCAGCACAAGGTGCTAATAAATTCTAGTTGCACTAAAATACTTGAGTGTCTGATGTCTTTTTTTATGATATGGATAACACTTAAGAGTCCAATGTAGACTCTGTAACAATGAGATCCTATAAGAGGAATCATATCTAAAAGCCCAAGAGGAAAGGAGCTCTTCTAAAGAGCAACTGTGCTTTAACATGTCGACAGACGGCCTGTGTCTCCCAGCTTTAGCACAATTGGGCCCCAGCACTCATGACTTTAGAAGTTGTGCAGGGTTTTTCTTGATGACTGGATAAAGGGCACAACCAGATATAGAAAAAGAATAGGTAGGGCAACCAAGAATCTTACTGTTCTCATGACTGTTTGCTCATTGGGTGGATGGGGGCACTGTTTCGTTGGAGTCTACTGATTATTTGTTACACCGATTATTAAACAGACAAGGGCATTAAATTTAATATATAAATATATTATTATATTAAATTTATACAGTGTATATTTTCCCTTTATCTGTCGGCATTCTGGGTTCACATCTGACAATCGTGTAATGTCCGACAGAAATCTTTTCCATGTTGTTTACGCATTAGATTTTTCCCATTATATTTTGA
The DNA here is from genome assembly GCA_024363595.1 of Xenopus borealis. Classification (NCBI taxonomy): domain Eukaryota; kingdom Metazoa; phylum Chordata; class Amphibia; order Anura; family Pipidae; genus Xenopus; species Xenopus borealis. The sequence goes on along the minus strand of CM044434.1, from coordinate 135,095,541 downwards.
CCCATGCGACTACATCTGACTTGTAGAATGGGATCTGTAGATCTGACACCATCCTACAACATCTCCTGTGTAGTTTAGCCCTTAGGGAATTACATTTATTTGCACTTTCTTAGGACAAAGCAGTTTTAGAGGATAAATTTACCTTTGTACAGGTATGGGACCTGTTATCCAGAATGCTAAGGACCTGCGGTTTACCGGATAATTGATCTTTCCGTAATTTGGATTTTCATACCTTAAAGGAACAGTAACACCAAAAATTTAAGTGTTTTAAAGTAATGAAAATATCATGTACTGTTGCCCTGGTAAAACCAGTTTGCTTCAGAAACACTACTATAGTTCATATAAACAAGCTGCTGTTTAGCAATGGTGGAAATTTAATAAAGGATACATGGGACAGGTTAAATAATGGATAACAGATAGCACCATTATGTTCTTCAGAGCTTATCCACTATGTAACCTGAGCCTTTTCTCCTTTGAATGGCTGCCTCCATTGCTACACAGCAGCTTATTGATATAAACAATAGTAGTGTTTCTGAAGCTAACACAGCAGTTTTACCACTGCACGGCAATACTGCGTTTACTTTAAAACACAATTTTTTTTTTTGTTAGGAAATCATGTAAACATTTAATAAACCCAATAGGCTGATTTTGCTTCCAATAAGGATTAATAATATCTTAGTTTGGATCAAGTACAAGGTACTATATTATTATTACAGAGATAAAGAAAATCATTTTTTAAAATTTAGATTATTTGCTTATAATGGAGACTACGGGAGACAGTCTTCACATACTTTGGAGCTTTCTGGATAATGGGCTTCCGTATAATGGATCCTATACCTGTACTAAGGTTATGTGATCAGCAAACAACTTTGAATAAGGGGCACATGATGTGTGTGACTCTGACCTAGCCCTTATTACAGTTTGGTATGAAGTTAAATAAGATGTGGATGCAAGGATGGTATTACTATCCCCCAATGAGATAGAATTAGTTGACATGGAAATTGTACCTAAGGCACAGCAGTTGCTAAATGCCTTGTACAAGGGGGAGATATCAGGCGTTGCCCGACAGAGAGGTTGACTCTGAAATAAAAACAAAGTTATGTCATGACTTCCTGACTGCACTTCCTTACACTTCAACAAGCAGCCGGCTGGGTGATTATAGGCAGAGTGATGACAGGTGTCTGTCTGCTGTCCCTTTCAGCGAGTAACCGAGTTAAAACAAGGTGAGCCGTCTGGGCTCTAAGTGTTCCACCGCTGCAGGGGAGACACACACAACAACAACAAAACTTTACTTCAAGTGTCACTTCCTAAACACAGCCCCCGCTCACTCATCCATTTCACTTAGGCAGGCATTGTGGGTCTGGAATATGACCTTACCCTGGAACCAAAACATGCCTGGGTTCCAGGTGAGTGGATAAATGGAGTGGCCCACAGCATGCAAACATAGTCAGCTGACACCTCCATGTTCTTTGTATTGTTCTTATTCTTTTAGCTAAGAGGCCTTTACACACAGGCGTTTGTGCAGCTATTGATTTAGGGACACATGCATTATATTTTATATATTAATCAATTTTAATATATTTTGAACACAATTCACTTGCATAAAAATCCAAACAGCTCAAAACCTGCATCTCATATGTGTGCGTCAGTCTTTGTGTAAGGGCGCTTAAGGATTCAGAATTGCATGATACCTCCCAACATTTTGGAAACAAAAAGAGGGACAAAACGGCGAGATTTTTGGCCACACCCCCCTAATTACCATGTTCAGTTATAAAAATTTGGCAGGTCATGAAAGTTTGAACATATTTCTATAATTTTTTTTTCAGTTATTAGAGTTTTGCTAATGAAGATGAATTGCCCTGAACTTTTCCCAAGGGACCTGTTATCTTGTTACAATTACTTATTTGCTTATCTAGAAATTGTTACAAACTGTCCCTTTTTTGGACGGACAGTCCCTCTTTTCTCTGCACTGAACAGCCAGAAAAAGAAACAACATTTCTAGCTTAATTGGCTTTTGGCAGAGAGCCCAGAACAGCTAAAAGGTGCAAATAAGATACTTTGTAACACTTTTGAGATAAGAAAATAAGTAACTGTAAAAGGAGAAATATTTTCAAACTTTCATAATCTGCCAAATTTTGTAAAATGAACATGGTAATTAGGGGGTGTGGCCACAAAAAAGGGGCGTGGTAAAAATTAGCCACGCTACTTGTGAACAAAATCTTGGGTGGTATTTAGGGTTGCCACCCAGCCGGTATTTTACCGGCTTAGCCGGTAAAATACCAGCCAAGGCCGGGGCCGGTATTACAAATTTACCGGCAATGTAGCTGCCGGTAAATTTGTAATACCCCTTAAAAATGGCCCTTGCCTTGCCTAAAATCCAGTGAAAAACTTACCTTTCTAGAATCTTCATCCGATCGCTCGTGTGGCTCCGCCCCCTTTGACATCACTTCCCGCCCCTTTCGACGTCACGCCCCGCCCCTTTTGGTCCCGCCCCCGCCGGACGGTAAAAAAAATTCCAAAAGGTGGCAACACTAGTGGTATTATAGGTAACAATTAGAGATGCACCGAATCCACTATTCTGGATTCGGCCGAATACCTGAATCCTTCAAGAAAGATTTGGCCGAATACCGAACCGAATCCAAACCCTAATTTGCATATGCAAATTAGGAGTGGGAAGGGGAAACCATTTTTTACTTCCTTATTTTTGACAAAAAGTCATGCAATTTTCCTCCCCGCACCTAATTTGCATATGCAAATTAGGGATTGGATTTGGATTGGCTGGGCAGAAGTATTCGGCCAAATCCGAATCCTGCTGAAAAAGGCCGAATCACAAACCGAATCCTGGATTCGGTGCATCCCTAGTAACAATACTTCAGTATATGCAATAAAATGATAATGTACATTATATTTTGGAGAAGTCCGTACACAGGTCTGGACTGGGGGTCAAAGTAGGCCCTGGCATTCTACGTACACAGAGGGACTGTGGGACCTGTGGGACTGTGGGACCTGCATGATGGGGATTCCATTTTTGTGTTTTGTTTTAGAAGGGGGAGGTGGCAACTGTATTTGGAGCAGACTGGGAGGAAAAAATAAACAGTATTATTTTGCCATCGGTTACACACATAGGGACTGTAATGTTTGCAGCAGCAGCAGGGCAGCATTAGACTGAGGATTTTTTTGGAAGGAAGGAGTCTACGAGCAGAGCTAAGAAGGTCAAACAAAACAAGAGCAAAGGAAGTCGCTGTATATGATGTTTGATGAAACTGAAGAAACGCTACAAAATAGGGAGAGCCATACAAGATTTAAGCCTTAAATGGAATTACAGGAAAGAGGAAATGATGTGTGTGAGAAATCCAAAGGCATTGGATTATGTAGGGATAACTGGCTCTCTAACTTGCCAGCTGAAACTAAATACAATCATTTCATTATATGTATGTGTTTGTGCCCGTGTGTGTGTGTCTCTGGGTATCAAACGCTGTTGCTGCAACTATATCATGGAAGATGGAATAATGAAAATAATCATAAAACATAACCAGTGCCTGCAGGGTCCAGTTCTCATCATATTGAGTATTTTTTAAAGGGTAACTTCCTTACATTACTTTCTGGCTGAATCCACCTGGAGTGCACAATGACGAGCAAATGCCATTCGTCAGTTACAGCACACATGGGGTGCTTTTGGACTTTTGGCTGGGTATCACTAGACTGAAAGGGCCAGTATATTCCCTTGTTCAACATGCACACTGAGAATTGATTATCTAGTAACCAAACATGGTGTAACTTCAGTTTCCCTATTTGTCCTGGTTAGCTCAAGAAATAACAAAAACTTTTTTTTTTTTACAGCAGCGTTACTAGTGTTCACTTGTCCCCCCTGCAAAATAATCTTTGTAGGGGCCTGGTGCACAGAGATTCTTCCCTGCCTGCCCACTCCCCGCACACTCCCCGCCTCCTGACTGCCCACTCCCCGCCTCCTGACTGCCCACTCCCCGCCCCAGCTGCCCACTCCCAGCCCCTCGGCTGCCCACTCCCTGCCTACTGCCGACCCATTTTCCGCTGGTGTCTTAAGCTTACTTTGTCCTCTTATCCTGCTCATAGTTAGGACAGCAGCTAGGGATGGGGGAGTTGTTTTTACTCCTATAGAGGAAGCAAAGTCAATGCTCTGAGCCCCCCCATGTCTGCTTCCTCTATAATTATGCCACTGGTTTTTCACTATTAAAACATTGGTCAAAAATGATGTTGAGCACGTCTTGTTCATTGCACTCATGCTGACCATGTGGGTGTAGTGCCTCCTGGGCTCAATCTTCATCAGTATGTGTCCATATAAGTGATTTCTGTGATCACTGAATTACACCATGAACACATGTAAATAAGTAAAGCTAGGTTAAAGAGAAAGCAGTTCTGTCATAACGGACCTCCCACGCCCACGGAGCTCCGCATTCTATACAATCCAGTGACGACAGACATATATTGCTTTGCAGGTCACTTTCTCACAGGAGAACTGTTCACTTGAACATTCCTTATATGTGAATCACACAGTGCTCCAGTCCCATTTGTTTAATTTCACTTAAGGGGGTGCTGCTTCTGTTTTTTTATATTGTTGGACTAGACATATTACTACACTATTGGGGGAATATAATTAAAGTCATAAAGAGAAAAATTTTGCGCACCAATAAGAGTAAAAATCCACATCTCGCAATGTAATATTGTTCCTTCAATGGTTATTGCATTGCGAATCGTTAATGCGCATTGCGGATTGTTATTGTGCACTCTTAAAGGGGAATTCAACCCCCCCAGGCACTAACTCCTCCCCCCACCCCTGGTAGGCCCACTTCCCTCCTCGCCCTCGCTATTGCCCCTAAGTTGCTACATACCCCTCTGTGTAAGTCCCCTCCAGCGAAGTTCACAGGGGCCATCTTCTCTTCCAACCGCTTCTTCCTGGGCCCTCTTCTTGCTTCTTCCTGGATGCTGCTCCGTTGGCGGCGTTTGCGCAGTAGGACGCTGTAACTACTGTGCATGCGCACAAAGTTTAATTGGCGAACTTCTTGAGCATGTGTGCCAGTGTCCTACTGAACACTGCATGACGGATCCAGGACGAATAGGTTGGAAGACAAGATGGCCCCTGTGAACTTCACTGGAGGGGACTTACACAGAGGGGTAAGTAGGTAGGCCGGGGGGGGGGGGGGGGGGGCTGGGGATGAATTCCCCAAGTGCTTGAAGGTGCAAACATTGCGACTTTTTCAGTAAGAAGTTTTATTACATTGACAGCGCATTAGCACAAAGTATAAACAGTTTCCGGGTTTGCAAAAGGTATATTGCTTTCACGCAAAGCAAAATTTGTTCGCACAAAGGCTTAACTTTTCGCATTGCGAATATCGCATTCTCCCCGATATGGTTCCTGGTGTGCATGCCCTGGAGAAGTGATCCCCAACCAGTAAAGGTGAGCAACATGTTGCTCTCTAACCTCTTGGATGTTGCTCTCAGTGGCCTCAAAGCAGGTGCTTAGTTTTGAATTCCTGGCTTGGAGGCAAGTTTTGGTTGCCTAAAAACTAAGTATATCGGCAAGCAGTGTCTCCTGTAGGCTGCCAGTCCACAAAGGGGCTACCAAATAGCCAATCACAGCCCTCATTTGGCACACCAAGGGACGTTTTCCTGCTTGTGTTGCTCCCCAACTCTTTTTACATTTGAATGTGTCTCACAGGCAAAAAAGGTTGGGGACCCCTGCCCTGGAGTCACACATCTGAGCATGAGCAACTTTCAAATTTGAGGGACTGACCTACTTACCAGAGACAAACAAATCTCACAGCTCAAGAAAACCTAAAAAAAGTCACTTGAAATATTCATAGCAGCCATATATCAAATCTCTCATACAGCACAACTAATAAATTCACTTGCATTAACTCCCAATATATCACACAGCAAGATGATTTAATGTGTCCAGTTTTGAGTGGTTGAGTTGCAGGATTCAACAATCCCCATGTTATTCCTTTACTTCAGTAGATTCATTAACTGTTAATTGCTAAGACGTTACAATGCGCATGTTGGTTATGTCTCTCTCAGCAGTACTTATGTCAAATCTGATACATCCGCACTAGTGTTTTCATCTGTACTGGGCACCACAACTCAGTGGTTGACCTTTCTAAACAGTCCAGCCCAAAATAACCTGTCACCAGTATCAACATTCCTAGTTATTGTTCTCCCACAAAATGCTCCTTGAGGCATTGGCCCACCCCTGGTCTGACACCCATCAGGTGCACCAGGACACTACAGTACAAGAGGGCAATAACTCACATTTGCACTGTAATCAAGGTGAAAGCTGTCCTCTTACCTTCCAGGGTCGACCTTTGCACCCTCTGCAAAATAATGCAGTGAGTGCCCTAGACAATGGCATCAACAAAAACAGTGTACCAAGAAGAGTGTTCCCTTTATCTATCACCTGCTTTAAAGCTGCCTACTGTATTTTAGCATTGAGCATTGAGTATATACTGCTGATATTAAAAAGTAGGGAACCCCCGAATTCTTTTCTGAAAGATTCGTCCAAATACCAAACCGAATCTGAACCCTAATTTGCATATGTAAATTAAAGGTGGGAATGGGAAAACATTTTTTACTTTCTTGTTTTGTGCCAAAAAGTCATGTGGTTTCTCTCCCTGGCCCTAATTTGCATATGCAAATTAGGATTCGGATTTGGTTTGGCCAGGCAGAAGGATTCGGGCCGAATCCGAATCCTGCTGAAAAAGACCAATCCTGGCCAAATCCCAAACCGAATCCTGGATTTGGTGCATCCCTATTAAAAAGTATCTACTTTACTGTAATGTACAGTATGGGGCCAATTTACAAAATTCATGTGATATGATCGAAGTTCCATCAAATTCGATCGAATAACGATCGTACGAATTTTTCGTGAAATTGTAAAGTGAATTTTGGCCTATTCGATCATCAACTATCGAATAGATCGAATAGATCAAATGAACGGATATTCGATAATTCGATCATTCGATGATCGTAGGAATTAAAATTTTAAAGTTATTCGACTGCCTACTTCGCCAGATTGAACCTACTGAATTGCAATAGAAGCCTATGGGAAGCTCCCCATAGGCTTCAGAGACTAAGTCCTGCCTGAATACTATTCGTACGATCGGAGCATTCGATCGTTCGAATCGTATAATTTTTTCAGACGCTCGAATGAAATATCATGATTTTTTGTGAAATTGAACGATCAGTATATGATCATATGAATTAATCGAGCAAAATGATAGCCTAAAACAATTCGATAAGCATTCGATAGTCGAATACTTATATTATAATTATGGGGAATAATAGTAAATTTGCCCCTATGTGTTTCAAGTCTTTACCTGTATATATAGAAAAATATGAAGTCTTGTACTCCTTTTCTAAGGGCAGGCTGTGCAACCACACAACATCCCAAATACCAGTGACACTTTCTCTGTGGTGCAAACCTACAAGAACCTCCTCTAATTTTCTATTTTTGTCCCAGAATCGTAGCCCTTTAAATACACTTAGGTAGTCAACCTCACATTTGCCATCTAAATTTTGGTTTGAACCACTTATTAACCTTGTTTTATTCCCTATATTTAATTGTAGGAATAAATGTCCACAGCCTTTAGGAGGTTCATAGCGTTTCAATCTGAACAGTTGCAGAACCATCTTTGAGTCCTGACCAAAAGATAAGGAACCTCTGAGAATAATGGAATTATATTGGTTTAATCAATGGTATCTAAAATGCTACACTTTGGGGCAGATTTAATAAGGGCCAAATTTTCGAAGTTAAAAAAAAGAAATTCAACCCTCATAGTATTTTTAAAGGGCTTTTTCGATTGAAAATGGACCTATTTTAAACTATTCTAACGATTCTCCGCAAAATCTTTCAAATTCTTGTAACTTAGAAAAACTTTTCCCCATAGGCTAAAATGGAGATTCGACAGGTTTGAGCTAGTGAATAATCTAAGTCGAAGGATTTTTAAAGGGCAAGTACTTCAAAATTCGAAAATTTTAATTTCTGAATTTTTTCAATTCAGATCGAATTTTGTGCTATTGGATATTTGAAGTAGCCCAAAATTACATTGAAATTTGAATTAAAAAAATTTGAATTTGATTAAAATTTTCACTTCGAAGTGAAAATTCTAATAAAAAAATTTCAATTTCAAAGGGTTTTTTTTTTGGCTGCTTCGACTATCGAATAGCCCAAAATTCTAATTTTGAAGTACTGTACTTTAAAAAATTCTAATTCGACCATTCGCCACCTTAAACCTGCTGCATTTCTATTTTAGCCTATGGGGAGATCTCCCATAGCCTATACAGATTTTTTTGCTAAGTTTTTGGGAAAAATTTTTTTTTCGGAGAATCATTAGAATCGTTCGATTTGAACAATGCAATTCAACAATTCAAATTCGAAAATCGGCTAAGAAAAAAATTCTATGGTCGAAATATGACCAATAGTAAATGTGCCCCTTAGATTGATGTGATCTGAGCTTCTGTTCTTGAACCTACTGTAGGTGCTTACATAGGTGTTTACAAAACTCACTTTATTGCATGTAGATCATATGGCCGGGGATCTCCTGCCAATCAGATTCTTTACTTCATTCACTCACATCTAAGTTTTCTACAACAGGGGTGGGAATATAAAAGCAGGTTTTAAGACAGAGAGGATATTTACTCTGGGAATCCAGCAGCAAAAATTAGGAAACATTTTGGAAAAATATACAACCCTCCAGGTCTTGCTGAACAACCACCAACAATCGGGGCAAGTTGGACATCCCTGAAGTACAGATTGCAGCCTTATGCTTCCCCATTTTTGCACTTTAATCTCACTGAAAAACCCCTATTGCTTTAATAAACAAGAATAACAATGATGTGTAGGTGCTCCTGGTGCTGATAATTGTTTCGGAGGAATCCTGGTCTCCCACCGGAAAGCAATCACTTCCTCCCCTTGGCAGAGATACAGTTCTGTGCTTCTCCTTCATTCCTTGTTAAGATAAAACAGTAATTGTTTTCTAACATCACCAGAAAGATGAAAAATGAAATAGTAAATCTGTTTCAGTTTGAAAGAGAGTAGCACAAAATCAGTGCAGAGATCATAAAAGTGCTAATTAAAAGTAGATATCAAGAATAAATGTGTTTTCTAATGAGTGCAATGCATCATGCCGGGTCTGTTTGTGATACGTTTATTATGAAGTTTTCAGCGTAGTTTAACCACATGTATATTACATGTTGTGACTTTGCACAAGAAATAACAACATCTGCTTAAATGCTTTTATTAGTGTTGTGACGGCCTGGATTTATATGTTTATACTGTTAAAGGGATATAACCATCACCTTGTTTACATTTTTGTAATCCCTCCACTGCGTGACTATTACAATAGAACATTCTTGCCATATTTAGAGGCAGTTATTTCTTAAAGGTCGTGCTAGAATTAGGGGCCACAATCCATGTGCACTTCATCAGGGCAGCTATGTATCTGGTAGCAGAGAACATAGGTAGATGGAAAACAGAAAGAGACATTGGTGGTGCAGAATATCTCTGCTTACTCTATGGAAAGAGGTCATTGCTGAAGGTCCAAGGTAGATAAAGAATGTGAAATTAACAGATTGAAAGAGGATTGGATGAATGGTCAACTACAGCTTGAATCTTTGAACACATGGGCCACTTGCCACTCAAGTGTTGCCTACAATTATTGCTCAGAATCAGCTTTCAGTGCACTAACTCCCTTGCTAAAGGGGAACAAAGAAACACTCTATGGCCAAAAGTATAAATACATATCATATAATTACCAGGAAATAATACAATAAATATAATTTATGCCCTCAGTATTTGTAAGCAATGTCAACACAAGAACTATCATTGGGAGGCAAACAAACCTAACATTACCAAGTGCAATGCCAAGTATCAGCTGGACAGTTGTCAGAAGACACACATTGGACTCTGGAGCAAAGGAAACTCATCCAATGGAGTAATCAATGTCACCATCTGGCAGAAAAAGTCTGGGGTTGGAAGATGCCAGGAGAATACTACCTGCCTTAAAGAGATACTGGCACCTGAAATTAAACTCTTTTTTACATCTATTGTAAAATTTGCTATGAAAGCTACTTCTAACTTTTCCATAAAGAATTTGCATGATGCTTTTACATTACCTGTCTGATCCCCCATGTTCCTGTATGAGGGGGCTGCCATATTTGTGCAGCAGGAGTCCGTTATCATTAGAAACTGTAACTAACAGGCTGAGATGGGACAGTCAGGTTGGCAAAGTCAGAGTGTCAGAGAGTCAGGCTTAGGAACGTCAACTAACAATTATATACAAAAACAAACCTCTCAGCAAAAAATGATCAACATGACCTATAGGTAACATTTAGGGGAAAATTTACAAAATTCACGTGAATAATTTGAAGTTCGATCAAATTCCAATCGTACGATTCTATCGGATATTCGAATATTCAAATTTGGCCACTTCGACCATCAAATCAGTAAAATTTGAGTGTATCGAATAGATCGAATATTCGATAATTGGACCATTCGATGATCAAAGTACTTTAACTTTAAAATTTAATTCGACTGCCTACTTCGCCAGATTGAACCTTCCAAATAGCAATAGAAGCCTATGGGAATCCCCCCATAGGCTTTTTTTTCTAACACCTCCTCGAATACCATTCGTAGGATCGAACGCCGCGATCATTTGAATTGTACAAATTTTTCGATCAAAGGAATTTTCAAGATTTTTTCATGAAATCGAACGATCGGTGTTCGATCGTATGATTTTTTTGTGAAATTGAATGGCGAAGAAAAAATAGCCTAAAACTATTCGATAAGCATTCGATAGTTGAATAATATCGAATTTCTGCAGAATTCAAGGGCTAAAAGCCAATGGAACCCCTGTGGGATGAACTGGAATAACAGCTGTGATTTAGGTCTAATTGCCCAATATCAGTGTCCAAACTCACCAATGCTCTTGTCTTGAGGCTGAATTAAAGCATATCCCACTAAAAATGTTCTAGCTTCTAGCTGAAAGACCTCACAGAAGAGGAGAGCTTGTTATAGAAGCAAAGGGAAGACAAACTTCATATTCATTCCATCGGGTTGGGTATGTTGGACAGGTAGATGTTTGGATATTTTTTCAATTACACGAAGGGAACATGTAGATTTGGAGTATCACACTTGAGCATCCTGAATGTTCCAGTGAAGTAGAAGCTGCAGGCCCCAAGGAATTGGGTATCGTATTGTATGATTCCTGGAATAAGGAGTACACAGAGATAAAACTCAGAGGTTTATTGAATTTTCCATGCTTGCCCTCATTCCCAAGAGAATAATCCACAAGGACATTTTCTTCACACCCAGCTGTGCCCAGACAAATGTCAATTGAACCTGTACCACCTGTTAATTTTCAGCAGGCTCCTCCCCTTTGCTGTCCAAAGACTGGTACACGTTATGATTCCTTCAAAAGGTGTAAAAAGAGTTTTGCACTAATACCTTCTACACTAGAGCTCACCCCTTTTATTAAGAAAGAAACCCAAAAGAAATCCCTTGACAATTGATTGATAAGTTATAGAAGTAGAGTATTCAATCAATCAATTTATACCAATTATTGATGAAAACCTCTAAGAATTTTGACAGGAATTGATTTCTTAAATATCAGCACTATTTACTTTAGAACTTTTCCATAACTTGTGTGTATCAATTTTCTCAACTTCCTAAATTTTCTATCCAAGTGATTAATTGGCTTTTTTTTTACATTTTTGCTAATTTATTGGTAGATACTGTTTATCTCCTCTTTTATCTTACTTATTCTCACTTTTTATTTATCCTTTTCTTTAGTGAATTTATAACGTTTAGAAGTTACTAGCAATATCCTATTAATTGAGATTTAATCTACGAATAAATTAGAGTGTTATTTATTTAACTATTGTCAGTATTGAATACTCTACTTATATAACGTATCAATCAATCGTCAAGGGATTTCTTTTGGGTTTCTTGCTTTATTATTTCACGTAATTGACTGACAGAAGTCATATTCTCTTTCAATTGATATACCAACTGATAGATCTTTCCACATTCTTAAAAACACTAGGGATCACCTCTTGTAATGTGCCTCTAGTTACCCATGTTTGGTGCTGTACTGGGAAAAACAGTTTGCTTTGAAAAAAAATAATTCCAATTTCTTGTCTAAGATGCATATAGTGCTTTGTATGGAAATTTTATGTGTGTGTGTTGTAGGTATCTGGCCAAAAGGTCATCCCAATTCCCAACATAGTGTCTACTATATTAGTGCCCCCTAGTGACTAAAGGGATAGTGGATAGTGTACCAGAAATATTTTTTCTTCCAGTTGTTTTCTATATTTGATTTTTTTTTACCTTCTTATGAAATGTAACTACTACAAGTAGAATAGAACAACATTGTTTTAGGTGCCACAATGCCAAAGCTAAAACTCTGCATTTAAGGTTCTTGTTAGGGAATATGCCTAGCATGTCTGACACTGAAAGGGTCAAAACATATTCATCCTGTCTGCCCCATCCTTTAGGTTTCCCAGGCTGGCTTACATTGCTTCAAAAATCTGAGCCATCAGGGCAGGAGAAAGAAAGAGGGTGCTCTGTGTTCTTCTGCTTAGGAAAGATTTGAGAAAGGTTTTTAATTTTTTTCCTAAGCAGAAGAACATTAGAGCAGCCTCTTTTTTTCTCCTGACAACTTCCTTGACTACTTGGTGGTCAGACTAGTGGGGAATTTACCAGCAGGTGGCGCTGTTATAATAAAACTCATTTACTTATCCTTTAAGTAAAAATACACTGTCTATGGTCAGGCAGAAGGACAAAAAACTGGAGGTTTGTACCTTGGACATTTCTTTATATATAAAAAGTTCTTCACAATTTGTTCTCAGTGCTGCAATAGAAACCACAGGTCAGGTCACAACTAGTTACTGTACAACCTTTCTATATAAATGTCCTTTCTTTTCTACCCTAAAAGCAACCCTATAATTTTCCCAATAGCATTTTTTGGAATTGGGGCCTCTAGGTTTGGGGGCCCAGGACAAATGTCTTCCCTGACCTGCTTGAAACTATTCCATGTGCTGAACAGTACCATACAGCAACATTATATGACCAGGATTAACTTTAAACCCTGGCTTGCATTCCACATTTCGAGGCTATTAAAATAAATATGCCATAAAATATTGTATATCCAACATGATTTTGCAGGATCTAATATCACTTCTCACACCCCAAGCTTTGTCTCAGCCTCATCAGCTGAAGCATTTCAGTCCTTTCAGATTTTTTCTTTGTTGTCCTCTGTTTGATTTCTCATAATGATTCTTTGACTTAACTAGTCAGGCTCAATACTCTGAATCTGATTTCAGTCAAAATAACTGTGTTATGATGTTATGGCCGTTCTCTGATAAAGCCTCTCTTTTTAATTTGATCTGTAAAGATTAGGCAGCTGTGAGAGTCTTAAAAAGCTGCTTGAGCTGCTCTCCTAGGTTAAAGATTGATGGTTTTATTGCTGTAATAGCAGCATTAGAATGCAATGAAATCCACTTTAATGGGCTACACTTTAGAGGGGGGGGGATGGAGAGAAGTAGCTAGCGGATGTCAAGGTATAACTCAACAGCTGCAGTATAAAGTGCTGCCGAGTTTCTCCCTTTTCTAGAAAGATTTTCAATTTTCTCCTTCAAAAAATTGTTTATATACACAGCTTGTGTAGCCCAATAAAAAGGAGCTTCTATAAAACCAGCCCATGAACACTTATTCTTCTTAAAGCACAGTGGGTGGAGGTCACTGGTTTAATAAAATAGCAACTTCTATATAAATTACACAAGATTCCATATTTGATGATGTTGGCTATAGCTAAAAGCAGTTATGGTGGCACAAATCAAATGGGAGTAAATGATACTTGGACTCTGGCCTAATAATGCTAGAGATTTAGTTTACAAAGTGTAGGAAAGGGTGAAAAGCATATTCGGCAACTTAGTATGGAGGAAGGCTCATAGGTATCCCACCTGCCCAACCCCTACCCACCACTTGCATGTCATTGAGTCACACAAGTTAAACACCACAGAGCACAGGGTGCAATGGAGTTGTATTCTTGTTACAACGCCATTCCTATGGGAGACAGTAAGGAGAGGGCTACCTTGATCCTGCAGAGCTCTGCATCTTATGGATTTCTATTCCGATGAGAGGCGCAGTGAAAACCTACCACTGATACAAGTCTAATGTGCCCCTTCATTTGTGGCAGGGCCAATGCTAAATGAGGCCCATAATGTTAATGCTATATTCAAAAAAGCACCCACACAGCTGCCGAGACCAGTCTCAAGGGTCATGGACTCCTCAGAGCACAGCCCCCAGTCCTCAAGGGCACATACAACACATCCCAAAAAGTTTTGACTCTGAAGATGTCCGGTTCAAAATGTTTAAAAATTCTGTATTTATTCATTGTACATCAATAAAAAATATACAGACCCATTGATCCTCTGCCTTACGCGTTTCGTACCCCCTGGTACTTAATCATAGGCTTGAATCATGTTACAAACAACTCCAATATTTAAACCCATGGAAGTCCCACCCTCCAAGTTTAAAACCAATAATTGGCTGCCATTGTCTCGTTAACTTGGTGTGAAGTGGCAGCCAATTATTGGTTTTAAACTTGGAGGGTGGGACTTCCATGGGTTTAAATATTGGAGTTGTTTGTAACATGATTCAAGCCTATGATTAAGTACCAGGGGGTACAAAACGCGTAAGGCAGAGGATCAATGGGTCTGTATATTTTTTATTGATGTACAATGAATAAATACTGAATTTTTAAACATTTTGAACCGGACATCTTCACAGTCAAAACTTTTTGGGATGTGCCATAATGTTAATGCCCAATGTTCATCTCTCCTCCATACATCAGCCATTGCAGACAATATTAGCGTGCGGCTGTGCCAGGGCACACACAAATGCTGTCACCCTGGATAACACAGAGAAGGCAGGGATATTTGAAGATCCTTATAGGATTATAACACAATTAACATGAACATGGATATATTGTGTTCCACCTCTGCTTTGTTTATTTTTGTAGATTGTTATATGAACCCTGTCTAGGCTTGATTCCAAGCAGGGAACTATCTGCAAGGTGTTTGTATGTGTGGGCCTCATTTGGGATTTCCCCCAGCACACCAGAAACATACAGGCAGGTTAATTGTTTCCTGATAAAATTGACCATATTGTGTTTGAATGTGAGAGGGATTGTAAACAGTGTCGGACTGGGATACCAGGGGCCCACCAGAAAACCTTAGACCAGGGGCCCAACTTTCCAAACTATTATTTCTTCTCTCCTTACTTAAACTCTTTATTCTTCTATTCTTTTAGATCTACTAACTATACTCTATTCTTCCATTATTAACCCTCTTTTTCCACATAAAGAAACAGGGAATGAACATGAAATAGGCCAAATTGTTAGAAGCAAGAGGCCCACTGACACCTGGGCCCACCGGGAGTTTTCCTGGTATCCCTGTGGGCCAGTCCAACACTGATTGTAAACTCTACTAGGACAGGGACTGGTGAGTGATGTATAATCTCTTTAAAGTACTGTGGAATATAAAATGGAAATAAAATATTATAATGACACTAGGGGAATATTCATACGTCTAGTAACTGATTATAGGTAATCCTCAATTACTGTTAATCATTTTATTGAAGGTGACTAATGAAAGCAAATGGCTTAATTATCTACCATAGGCTATAACAGTGGGGTGAATTATGTTAGTAATCCCAATTCAGCTTTCCTTTAAACCTTCCAATTGCCCCTGAGTGCAGCAGTGTTTAGAGAGAGGGCAAAGGCCCTTAAGATTCATTTTCATCTCCGGATGTGTCGTACTGCAACATCTATACTTTGGCACAGATGTTTTTTTGGGGAACTTTGAGCAGGTAAATATACAACCAAATAATAAATATAGAAAAACAATGGGACACTGTTCCTCATACTCAGATGTTCTAAATTGTAATTGTTGCAACATGGTTTTTAAAATGAGTGTGAGTTGTATCTTTCATGATGCAGCAAGCATATTTATTTCACAGAGTGGCCTATTTACAGAAAAAAATAATTTTCCCCTTAAGCTTCAACAGCCATTTAAATAATTGTGTGGAAGGTTACACAATATATAAATCCAGGAATGTTGCCTTAGTGAGAAATGTCAGCCATGTATTTTGACTAAAATGTCTAATTATCTTCATGAAATTGCAAATATGGGGTGGGATATCCTGCAGAGCAAACTGTGGGGCTAACCCCCATGTTTTCATAAGGCTAGATGGCCACACATGGCAGATGGCACTAGCCTAAGTCTGGGAACTTGTCATAAGTTAAGTGAGGGGGAATGCAAAATGGGGCTTGTACCCAAATACAAGGTATGCCCAAACCATTACACACCAACACTATGATATATTATTTTCTTCTACGCTGTTGTGTACTTGGGCAAAGGTGGTAATTTTTTAGCACTTACAAGCACTCCCTTATTTGCAAAGATGGATAAAGGTGCATTCCATCAATTACTTCATTGCAAAATACGAACCTATTCTCCAGCAATGTGCAGTGGAGGGAAAATACAAGTAGTTTTATGAACAGGAAACAGACAATAGAGCAAACAGAAAAAACATCAGGGCTGCTTAAAACTTTTTTACCTTATGTACAGCCAAGCTCAAGTTATATGATAGATACAACACAAACAGTAATTATATGCCCAACTTATGGATAATAATCACATATTATGACTGTAGTTGTTCTTCAAATGCTCAGCATCCTCAACCAGAGTTTTGTAGATGACAACAATTTTGAATATCACCATGGAATATTTAGTTCTTGGAAGTAGTTTCTAAAGGGGCAACAAGGAGTCCAGAGTTACATGCACTGGAGTAAAGGAGACTCACAAAAGATCTGTCTTGCTTGGTTGATATTCTCGTTATCTGTTAGAGTTTTCAAACCAAAAAGGTAATGAATCCTGTTTGAGACCCATTAGTTAAATCTCTACAGGACTGTAGTCCATAAAAAGAAAAATTAGCAAGGTGATTGAGATAAAAATGCTTAGCAATTAAATCAGATCCACACCTGCAATTTTTATGGTACAGACGAGGTCATCTAATGTATGAAAATGAATATTAATATAAAAAAGGGAGAACTGGGGTATGATAGTTTTTATATATCAACCATAATAATAATAATAATAATAATATATAAAAAAAGGGGGATATCATAAACAAATAGCAGCTATAGAAAAAAAAATGTCTATGGGTCCTGCTCACAACAGCTTGCTGCTTGCTAACTCTACCAATGTTCCTGGTTTGCTTCTTTCTACTTTCTGTCAATGTTCTGACATTTATATTAATGTGCAGAATGTAGGAATTAGCTTAATGTCACTCTAGGTGACCATGTCAATCATCATCACTTTCCCTCTGCCAATATGTAGACGGAACTGCTGTCAGTCTTGTTTTATTGTACAGAAGCTCCTTAAATTTGCACGGCCGATGTTTGTATCTTATTTGATGTCACTTCAAATAGCCGTGACCTGTTATGTCACATACACATAAAATGTCATTTTAGCCATTATTGTTCATTTGTAAAAGGCCAAACTATTCTGCAGAGCTGTACAATAAAATTGCAGAGAACACAAACAGTAAGACAGACAGAAGCAGAACAATTACAAACCATGGAACAAGTATTAATCTAGACATGAGCTCAGAGGGCCCTGCTGGTCGCTGTCACTGTTTTCTGTAGGTCGCTTCAGGTGATGATTGTGGTGCAAGGGCCTAGTGCTGCTTCCTATTGCAGTCAATAAAAGTAATCCCCAGTCTTACTCAGTAATGCTGCAGCACTTTAGGATAAGTGTATAATGTATTGTTTGAACAGTACTTTCATTGTCTGCATATTTGCATTTATAGATGCAGTATAAGTGACAGCTGCTTCACTGGTTATCTAAGTAAACAACCATCTAGGGTTTTTTTTTTAGTTGGTTGCTAGTGTAATTAATATTATATATAAATTCATACTTAACTCTGTTTAAGAATTTGGAGGTTAAATATCCTGTCACACACTCAGCTTAATACAGGGGGCCTCAATCTTTTTTTTTACCTGTGAGCTACAGTAAAAAGAGATGGGAAGCAACACAAGCATTAAAAAAAGTTTCTGGGGGTACCAAATAAGTGCTTTAATTGGCTATTTGTTAGCCCCCATTTGGACTAGCAGCCCAGATGGCGTTCTTTTTGGCAATACACATGATTTTTAAGCAACCAAACCTGCCTTCAAGCCTGGAATATAGAAAGACCCATAGGGCTCCTGAGTGCAGGGGCAGAATGAAGGGTAGGCAGAATAGGCAGATGCCTAGGGTGCAACCAATGGGGGGGGGGTGTTGGACACAATCCTTTTGTCTCTGCCTACCCCTAGTTTGGGCCCTGGGTAAGGGAAAAGCAGGATCCAAAAATTACCATCTGAGCTACATGTGGGGGTTTGTCAAACTCCACCCCGCTCACTGCTCTGTCATCTCAAGGGAAGAGGCGCAACTGAGGGCTTGTCTTGGGCAAACTTGGAACAGTTGGAGTGATGCTTTGTGATTGTTTTCCCCAAGGTTTAGGGTAGTGATCCCCAACCAGTGGCTCCCAAGTAACATGTTGCTCTCCAACCCCTTGGATGTTGCCTAAATGCAGGTGCCTATTTTTGTATTCATGCTTTGGAGGCAAGTATTTATTAAATAAACACCTCATGTAGGCTGCCACTCCACATAGGGGCCACCAATAGCCAATCACAACACTTAGTTTTCACCCCTGGAACATTTTGGCTTGTTTGTGTTGCTCTCCAACATTTGGTTACATTTTAATGTGGCTCACTGATAGGAAAGGTTAGGATAACTCTTTAGAAGGATCCATTAACACTAATAATGCTTTCCTTCTACTTTTGTCATATTTTGAGTGTACGTCTATCTATCTGACATGTCTCTTTTACTCAGGAAGGCTGTGTAACATTGTTTCCATTTAAAAATAAAGAACCAATTTATTTCTTAAAATAAATATAGTGTCACAGAAAGCATCACCTCAGTTTCTCAATGGACATGGACAAATCACAGAAAATTCACCTACATCCATTCACCTGCAAGGTATTCGCCTGGGTGCACTTGATTATACAATCAGTTCCAAGCAACAAGTACAAGTGCACCCAAGCTTGCTGGTGTTTCCCATGCAAGTCAATTGCATCAAGTCCTCCATCCACAGAGCAACGAATCACAAAATGCTCAATTGCCATTACTTTCTGTAATGTAACTGTTTGCTTATCTAAAAGCAAACAGTTTAATGAAGGTTTTTAAAGAGCACAACCTGCATATAACTGCTGTTAAACCCTCTTCAGATAACAGCCACTTGTGCTTTCCTGGGTTATTGTGCATTTTATCAGTGTTTATTTTACTGAAGTGGTGGTGCTCAGACTGGCAGTTTGTGATTTATTAACAGAAATACACAAAGTCCTATGGCACATGGAAAGTGTGTTTTTCTGCAGCTGATCCATGGATCATCTATATTTTGGGTGTTCATGGTGGCGATGGGATATGTTTAGTCCTTTCCATTTATTGAAGAGGAAATTTGCCCAAGTTGATTCCTGTCATTTAATTGGTGCTGCTTTACCAAGAATTAATGGCAACATTTTTGTGCCATAGCCTTAAGGTGGCCATAGACGCACAGATAATGCCCTGCCTGAGATGAGGCATAAGGTGCTTTCAGTTGGCATTTGGTCTAATATTATCCCCATGGACAGCCTAATCACCTGCTAACTCAATCATTGCTCACCTTTATATTGAACATTCAGAGCCAGGATGGTCTGAGAATAGAAAATGGCACTACCCAGCATAATATTAGCCCCTTACAAACTATAACAACCATGTACACCTTGATCTGAGCCCAAATGCTTTACAGTTCCATGGATCTAACAATGCAATTACAGATATGGAAAGTGTTATCCAAAATGCTCGGGATATGGGATTTCCGGTTTATGGATATTTCCGTAATTTGGATCTTCATACCTTAAGTCTACTAAAATAATTTAAACATTAAAGGAGCAGGGAAGCTATAGAGGCATTTTATTGCCAACAGATTAGCTGTAATAGTGCAAGCTAGAATGCTCTATTAATTCAGTAGAATGCTTTACCATACCTGAGTAAAAAGCTCTAAGCTCTCTGTTGTTTCGTATTGCAGCTGCAGTATTAGCTTGGTGTGACATCACTTCCTGCCTGAGTCTCCCCCTGCTCTGGGCTCAGATTACAGCAGAGAAGGGAGGGGGGAGAAGAATAAACTGAGCATGCTCATGCCCGGGGCAAGGAGGTTTGAGCTGAAGGCAGGAAGTCTGATACAGGAGCCCATGTGTACACAATAGAAGGAAAGAAATGCTGTGTTTCTTTTGACATAGGACTCAATGCAGCACTTCTTTGAGGGTTTACTGGTATATTAGGTGAACCTTTCTTATAAGGCTTAAGGTGGCCATACAAGTAGAGATCCGCTCGTTTGGTGATGTCGCCAAACGAGCGGATCTCTCCCCGATATGCCCACCTTGAGGTGGGCGATATCAGGCTGATCCGATCGTGTGCCCTAGGGCCCAACGATCGGATCAAAATCAACGAACAGATGTAGCAGCGATCCGACGGGATTTTTAATCCTGCCCGATCGACATCTGGGCGACTTTCGGCCAGATATCGATCGGGAAAGCCCGTCGGAGGGCACCCCACACGGGCCGATAAGCTGCAGACACAGTCTGTCGGCAGCTTTTATCTGCCCGTGTATGGCCACCTTTACTCAGTTTTCACCTTTCCTTCTCCTTTAAATAAACTCAATATTTTGGTTTTGTTTTGAATAAGGATTAATTATATTTTAATGTGGATTAAGCATATTTGGATATTATGGATAAAGAGGAGTCTGTGGGCTTTTCTATAATTTGAAACTTCCTGAATTACAGGTTTCAGAAGAACTGATCCCATACCTGTACTATTCATCTGAAATTACACTGCTCACTTCATTTAGTCACATGCAGTCTTTGTGGGTTTAATTATTTCCATTTACATCTATTGAGAAAGGAAGGTTGTTAGTTGTTTCTGGACAGGTGATAAAATAATTAATATTACAATTTATATGGAGTTATTATCTATTAAGCAGCACATTCACCAGTAACCATCACAGTGAGCAGCCGAGCACAGTGAATCATTCTGATCTTCTCTCCCATAGGAACATACAGCACTTTACTGTTACACAACAAACACTAAATTAACATGACTGAGTGCAGTAACGGAATGAATAGTTTCACGCTGTCAACGCGTGCTCGCTCATTATTATTTCTCAGTTACTGCCAGAGGAGGATGGTGAGTTTGCTGGCTGTTTTGAAAGGGACAAGCATTGTGTTCTGAATTAAGCTGTATATGCAGCACTGTACATTATTAGTACAAACAAGAGGAACAAACATTGCAATAAATAAAAATAAATATATACCATTGAAAAGGTTGTCTCCCAGGAGACACTTGTGGAGGGAGGTCTATGTTCAGTAAAGTTTACATAACAGGCTGTTTGAGACAGGACAAGGCCACCATGAAAAATCCACTTGCCTAAAGCCACAGGTATTTATGCTCCCAGGCTGACAAATAGTACAGGGTTGTCTTTCAGCACTTTCCTCTACACCTTTCACTGATACTGTCATGTTGTTTTAAAAAACAAAAATGTTAATAGTGCTGCTCCAGCATACATCTGCACTGAAATCTGTTTTTCAAAAGAACACATTTTTTATATTGAATTTTGAAATCTGACATGGGGCTAGACATTGTAAGGGTACCTGGTGGTCCAGTAGTGTGGCAGGGATGCCTGTGGGGACCAGTGGCGTAACTACTCCCGGATGGGCCCCGGCACAGGATGGGCACCGGGGCCCCCCTGTGGGGCCCTTACCTCTATAAATCGCATGCTGGAGTGTTGATGGCATGTATGATGTATAATCTCCCCCTAGATAACTGCCTGCCATAACTATTTTCGTGGCTCCGATGGGCCCTACGGGGAGGGGGGCCCTGGTGCAATTGCACCCCCTGCACCCCTGGTAGTTACGCCACTGGAGGGGACGCGCAGAGCGGCTGCTGATTCCTCCTTGATGTGTGGGTGCTTTATTGCAGCACCGACATGTGATGTAATCACGCACTACACAAATGTAAATAAACTTTAAATTTGCAAATGTGATTTTTTTTTTTAATCTCCCTGAATGGCTTGCTGGCACCCGCTAGCACTTAAGTCACCTGTGCCTATTCACACACGGCGATGCATTTTTCAAAGTCGCTCGAAATTGCCTCGTCGCCAGGCGTCTAATCTCCCTGAAATCTTCCCGTGTGGCCTAAGCCTTAAAGTGCTGGCACAAGTCACATGACCAGGGGGTGGGAAGTGACAAAATGTCTAGCCCCGTTATGCACAAATGAAATGGTCCTTTAAAGGGCTTTTTACCTACAACTCATTCCCCAACCTTAAGTCTATCTTCTTAGTTCGTGGATGTGGTTCCTAGTGTTCTGATCTGTTCCTCACCCTGCCTGTCCCTGGTCTTGTCTGGTCTGCTGCCTGTCCTGACCTTTGCACATGTTTTGACTACTCTCTTGGATACTGCTATGTCCTGAGATATTGGTATGTTTTACCCAACCTGTGACCTTGACTCTCTGATATTGACCCGGCCTGTCCCTTGACCACACTCCTTGATCTTGGTTCCCTTGCCTGCCCAGTACTCTCTCCCTGGTCCTCTCATGGTAAGACCTGGTGGCACATGAGTAGCGGAGGGTAGGGATGGCGCGAACTGTTCGCCGGCGAACTTGTTCGCGCGAACATCGGCTGTTCGCGCTCGCCGGAAGTTTGCGAACGTCGCGCGACGTTCGCCAATTTGGGTTCGCCTTAGTTGGCGCTTTTTTTTTGCCATTTCTCCCCCAGACCAGCAGATACATGGCAGCCAATCAGTAAGCTCTCCCTCCTGGACCACCCCCACACCCCCTGGACAACTCCCCTTCCCTATAAAAACCAAAGCCCTGCAGCATTTTTTCATTCTGCCTGTGCTTGGAAGAGATAGTGTAGGGAGAGAGCTGTTAGTGATTTCAGGGACAGTGGATAGTAAGTTTGCTGGCTAGTAATCTACTGTACATCAAACAACTGCCATCTAGCTGTGTGAGCTTGTTCACATTCTGTCTAAATATCCATAATATTACCGTCTCCAGAAAAAGCACCTGAGTGACTTTTTTCAAGCAGCCATAATATATTTTACGTAATCCGTATCCACCGCTGTAGTAGTGTATACGTTGACCTTGTAGCCATTATTTGCCCTGTAGGCATTTTTTGCCCAGTGTGTTCTTCAAACAACTGCCATCTAGCTGTGTGAGCTTGTTCACAGTCTGTCTAAATATCAATAACATTACAGTGTCCACAACCACCACCTGAGTGACTTTTTTCCCTTTACAGCACAAAACGCAGCGCTGTGTCAACAATGGATTTTTCAGATACATTTTTGCCCTTGATCCCCCTCTGGCATGCCACTGTCCAGGTCGTTGCACCCTTTAAACAACTTTAAAATCATTTTTCTGGCCAGAAATGTCTTTTTTAGCTTTTAAAGTTCGCTTTCCCATTGAAGTCTATGGGGTTCGCGACGTTCGCGAACCGTTCGCATATTTTGTCGCAAGTTCGCGAACATGTTCGCGAACTTTTTTTCCGCGGTTCGCGCCATCCCTAGCAGAGGGCTCCTCTTGAAGTAAAAGGTTGCTGTTATAGGAGGAAGAGTGAGTTGTGACCGGAACCTTTGCGCTAGTTTTGAGTTTGGGGCTCAGTTACTGACAGACATGTTGTGAGTTGCCCAGGTGCCCCAAGTCATGTGACTTGTGCTCTGATAAACTATAATCACTCTTTACTGCTGCACTGCAAGTTGGAGTGATATCACCCCCTCCCTTTTCCCCCTCACATGAGCAAAACAATGGAAAGGTAACCAGATAACAGCAGATATAAGAACAACACTCAATAGTTAAAATCCATGCCCCACAGAGACACCTTCAGTTACATTGAGTTGGAGAAACAATAGCCTGCCAGAAAGCAGTTGCATCTTGAAGTGAAAAAATTACATGAGATGGCGGCCTACACACCAATATTGCAACAACAAAAAATACACTTGGTTTAGGAATAAATTTTTACATGGTACAGTTAATTATTTGCAGTGTAAACAGTGTAATTTAGAATAAAAATCGTGACAGAACTGTGTCTGTTGGTGCTCTTGCACTTGTTCTGCGGCAACAGTAAATGAGTCCCATGAAGTATCATGCAATAAATGTGCTCACCACTTTCTGTGCTGATCCCCTGTCCCCACAAGTAATACCAGCCTATCGTTTTCCTCATTACCATGAACCCAGTTTCACACTCTCAACTCTTATCTTTGTGCCATACTGTCAGGCTTGTCACACGGGCAGATTCGGGAAGATTTAGTCGCCTGGCAACTAATCGCCTCTTCTCCTGGGCCACAATCTCCCCTTACTGCCTTCCCGTGTCTTCCCGTCCACTACAAGGAAAAGTTGCCTGCACTAAAGCACACAAGGCACTTCGGTTTCCAAAGTCGCCTGAAGTTGCAGAGAAAACGTTGGGCGACTTCGGAAAACGAAGCGCCGCATGTGCTTTAGCACTGGCAATGGGTAGAAACATTCCAACATTAGATTGTAAGCTCTACAGAGCTCTACCTCATCCCTTGTTTCTTGCCTCTAACTTAATCTTAATCTTTATCTAACTGTACTTTGTATTTATTATTGTATTGAAGCCCCTCCTGGTTCTGTTAATGTAGTGTACTGCTGTACAGAGGACATAAGTAGCACTCTATACATATACAGACATACAAGCTGACTGATAGAGTAGGCAATGGTAGCCCTGCTAGATATTAAAGTACATTTCTGTGTAGAGTGAAAAAGGCACCAGGCACAGTCTAAATAAAACTCCTGAAGAGTAGGCCATGATGCCTGCCCATACTTAGTCCCTGATCACCTCTTGGGTCTATCTTTATTGTCACAGACAATTACAGGTCTTCATTGCAGCCTCTACTGAAGTAAAACTTTACTGCCAAAACAGAAGGTTGTAGTTCATATATATAATGTTCAAAAGGCCCCATTGAGGGCCGAAACGTTGGACACGTGAGTGATATTGAAATAAAATCACCTTGATTGGAAATAATCGGAGTGCTGGTCCCCTTTGTGAGATATATATATATATATATATATATATATAAAATGGGTCCCATTAATGCTGCAGTTCCCTGGGGTTTATAACCACTAAGGACAGTTCTGATGATCTCTTTCTAGAGACAATGTAGTCCTGATATGGATAAACTGTCCTTGCCTGTGCCAATGCAGCATGCATTAGTATGTGATGGGACAAGACAGGCGGAACAGAAGAACTACAGAAAATGTTGATAAAAGCAGTCATAATGGTATTAAAAATGATAAATGGCTCTGGTCCATACACCGCATAGCAATACAAAACTTACTCATTGGATGAACAGATCAAACAAACTGATTCGGAAAGTGAAATTCAAACACGTGAAGCCTGCCTTCCGTGAAGGGGGTTAATACACTGAGCCCCATGGAAATTAGCACAAATAAGCTTCATTTTACTTGCCATGATATAATCAGAGCCCCCAATAAGGCAGAGAGAATTAGAGATAAGCCAGTGTCATAGCTGTCTCTTTATGTATAACCAGACAAGGGGCCCAATAGAGTATTCCTCCTTTCCCCATCACCACCACCCCCTCTTTATCACTTAGATGGACAGATTATAATTGGTGCATGGAAAGCAATCCATCTTCCGGAGCTGGCTCGCTGAGCCGAGTGTAACTATTAATGTCACATTATGACACTGGGACATCAGGATCTATGGCACTTTAAAAGCTCTCCAGTTATGAACAATTGGTGAGAGAGAAAACAATGACAAATTGATTAACCCTTCAGCCCTGAGCCACTTCTAAGGTAGACTTGCTCCGTCGATAACCAACCATGACGCTGCCATAAGATTTGCACTGTGTCATGTGACTGAAGACTCGCCAAGGAAGGGCTGCTGGAACGGGCTGCAACATCATCCTCCAGCTAGTGATTGGTTAATGTCTGCTGCACAATATAAATCTCTAAATTGTTGGTTTTACACCAACGACAAGGGGATATATACGTCAGGGTTGCAGAGGAAAAAACACAGACACTATCATCTCATATCATCAGAAAGTTGTAATTAGAACTTGGTTGTTGGTTTTTTATTTCCAAGTACATCATTTTTTTAAATACACTTATAGATTTGTTCCTCTGTCTTGCTGAGATTTCTTACATCTAATTTATACTGAGAGTTTTAAACCCTGCAGTGATATGAACTATGATTGGAAATGATTGGAGGGATGATTGGGCAGTAACAGCCAATCAGGTTTCAACTTATAGCAGGCGCTTCAAAACTAATTTCTGATCTGATATGTTTTCTATTGGTAACTGCATTGGTTCCATTTAGCACCTGTGTTTGTAAACTGGTAATTGAGAAGGCAAAGGGCAGGAGGCTGATGCATGTTTCCTCTTAATGCAAGTTTCTTTCTGGTTGAACTTTAAATAAGTTTATGAAGTCTAAGTTAAGAGTTTAGCAAGATCTAGGACAGTGCTGTCCAACTTCTGTGGTACTGAGATACAGATTTTTATGGCCTATGTGTTGGAGGGCCGATAATGGAAGCCATTTTGACCACTGCCTGTTTCAAACAACACCCACTTTAAACCACACACATGTTATAACACAAACTTTTCAAACCATGTCCACATTAATGGTGGTAACACACCTAAAAACCAAATGATTGGTGCTCACTGCAAGGATATCACTCATCACTCATATGTGAAAAATTAAGCTATATTAAAAAATAACCTTAAATCCACATGCCTCCCCCAAACCTGTTGATAACGCAGCACCCCCAGCACATGATTAAAGGAGAAGGAAAGTCTTGCTGTACTTGGGGATGCCAAATGTTAGGCACCCCAAGTGATTGTATTGACTTACCTGAAATCCAGGGCCGGTGTTAGTGAGTTATACTAGTGAGTGCCTAGAAGCAGGGCCGCCATCAGGGGGGGACTGGGGGGACAAGTGTCCCGGGCCCGGGGCTGAAGGGGGGCCCGGCAGCGCTGCATTTTCCGAAGAGCCGGGCCCCCCTTACCAGCGCCGAGCCGATTGCTGAAGTGCCGATGCGGAAGTGCCGAACAGACGCGAAGGAGCCGACACTTAAAGTCCTGAAGTCACGGAAATACCCGATGTCACGAGGAGCCAGCACTAAAGAAAATACCTGAAGTCCAGCAAGTATACTGAAGTCCTGCAGCCATGAGTTCAATTCCACCAACACCAATGTGGGTTTTTTTTTTTTTTTTAAATCCCCTTGCCTCAAATGTTTTCTTTTAATACTCTATAGGCCCCTGTCACCAATTTTTTATTTTATGGGGCTCCAATAATTTTTTTTAACTTGTTAATGGGGGCCCTGCCACCAATGTTTAAAAAAAAAATTTTTTGGGGCCCCAATTTTTTTTCAAACTTTTTAGCGGGGGCCCTGCCACCAATGTTTTTTTAAATGGTTATTTTTGGGGCCCCAATTTTTTTAACTTGTAAGGGGGGCCCTGTCGCCAATGTTTTATTAAAAAAATATATTTTTGGGGCCCCAGTTTTTTTTAACTTGTAAGGGGGGCCCTGTCGCCAATGCTTTATTAAAAAATTATTTTTGGGGCCCCAATTTTTTAAACTTGTATGAGGGGCTCTGGCACCAATGATTTAAAAATGCTTTTATGGGGGGGGCTTGCACCAATTTTTTTTTAACTTATAAGTGAGCCCTGGGGGGGTTTACTTTTTTAGCGCTGATGTCTGTTTGGTCTTTTTAACTTTGATGTGGATTCGGCAGGGATTGGGGCGGGGCTTAGATGCCTGGGTGGGCGGAGCCCAGGGGGCCCCGACAATTTTGTTGTGTAGGGCCCCGTGATTTCTAATTGCGGCCCTGCCTAGGAGCGATCTTCTTCAATCTTCCTCCTTTTTTGAGTGGCTGCACATGTGCAGTAAAATGAAAAGCCAAACTTTAACTAAAAAGTAGGCTATTTTGTTCAACTGTGCATGTGTTTGCCCGGGGAAATTTCAAGACAGAAGAAGAAGGAAGTGGATTGCTACACAGTGCTCACTGGTATAACCCCGGGTAAGTGCAGTTTTCTGCTGATAAGAGCACCTGCCTGGGATTTCAGGTAAATCAGTATAATCACTTGGGGGTGCCTAACATTTGTCACCCCCAAGTGCAGCAAGCCTTTCCTTCTCCTTTAAATACCTATGGGGCTCCTAGCAACAATTTCAAGATGCCAACACACCCTACCAAGCTTGCTTTCTATGGATAGTGTACAGCAAGCAGAGTATGGCACAAACAGTTATCATAGGGCAGGCAGAGTATAGCACACATAGGGAGCATAGGGCAGGCAGAGTATGGTACACACAGTTAGCATAGGGCAGACAGAGTATAGCACACACATGGAGCATAGGGCAGGAAGAGTATGGCACACACAGGGAGCATAGGGCAGACAGAGTATAGCACACACATGGAGCATAGGGCAGGAAGAGTATGGCACACACATGGAGCATAGGGAAGGCAGAATAGAGCAGGAAACAGGAAACCTATCAGGACCACTCTAAGATGGACAGTTCATACTGTGCTACAGTGACACAATGCTAGTATCTAGTGATGGGCGAATTTACCCCGTTTCGCTTCACCGAAAAATTAGCGAATTTCCATAGAAAAAAACGAGTCGGCACCTTTTTGACGCGCGACTCGTTTTTTTTTTACGCCAGGCGAATTTTTGCCACTTGAATTTTCGCTGGCGTTTCGCGAATTTATTCGCCGGCGGTGAATCGCGGGAATTAGCCTCAAATTCGCCCATCACTACTAGTGCCCCTTCAGCAGTTAGTATGAGTTATAAACAGGTAAACAATGTGGGCACTTTTAATTAGAACAGTACAGGGCTTTAGGGGTGAGAAAAATAGAGGTGTTATAGGTGTGAACAATGCAGGAGTTTACTGTCTGAATTTGAGGTGTAAACAATACAGAGGCCAGTTAATCTCAGTACTGATACCTTTTAAATCTTACACAAGGTAAGCAGTTACAGCAGGCAGACTTTCATGTGAGGGGCCACACAAAAGGGGTCGTGGGCTGCTAGTAGGACAGAGCTGATCTAGGAAATTTAGCAAGACTTGTAGATTCAGATAGGGCTAGATCATTTTAATCTTTGTATGAATGTATTTCCTAAATTGAGATTAAAAAACAGATTGTGAGAGTCTTTTATCTAAAGTTTTCATTAAAGTCATTACATCTAGTCTTTAGACCAATGCGATTCATAGTTTGGTAGTGTGAGGCACACCTCTGCTGAATTGCAATTCTATCCAAAGGGGGGTTTTGTCAAAGAATTAAATTAGAGCCTGCAAGAGTCAACCAAAGTAAAATGTTACCACTTTCTGTTCAGTCATGGGATATTTAACAGATAACTAAACCTTAAAATGAAATACATATGGATAAAAATGCCATATTCTATAAACTAAACACTAAAGACAAAAGTTTCAGCTTGTCAATAGCAGCAATGATCCAGGACTTCAAACTTGTCACAGGGGGTCACCATCTTGGAAAGTGTCTGTGACACTCACATGCTCAGTGGGCTCTGAGCAGCTGTTGAGAAGCTAAGCTTAGGGGTAGTCACTAATTATCCAGCAGAAAATGAGGTATGTCTGTAATATAACCTGATGCTTCATGGTTGATTAAATTCTAGTTGCATTGGTTTCTGAGCTGCCATGTAGTAATTATCTGTATTAATTACCAATCAGCCTATATTGTGACTATATTTCTATTCTATGTGTACTGTATATTGTGAGTGGGTCCCTAAGCTCAGTAAGTGACAGCAGCACAGAGCATGTGAATCAGTGAATCAGCAGAAAAGAAGATGGGGAGCTACTGGGGCATCTACTGGGGAGACACAGACAGTGTCGGACTGGGACATCAGGGGCCCACCCAAAAACCTTACACTAGGGGCCCACCAAAAAATTTTAGACCAGGGGGCCACTCTCAGTACTATTATTCTTCCTCTACTTATTCAACCTCTATTCTCCTAGTGTATTTTCTTTACATACTATAATCTATTATTACATCTATTTATCCTCTAGAAATAGGGAATGGCCATCAACTTGGCCAAATTAGCAGCATGAGGGCCCACTAACACCTGGGCCCACTGGGACTTTTCCTGGTATCCTGGTGGGCCAGTCCGACACTGGACACAGATCTTTACTGCTAACTTACTTCTTTAGTTAGGCTTTAGCTCTCCTTAAGGGCTGGGGCAGACAGGGAGATTCGGGGAGATTAGAAGTTTCCTCACAAAGTAACTTCGGGCTATTCCAGAAATCGCCGCGCTGCGTGTGTATTAGCGCTGGTGCTTTTTCATTTTAACAGGCGGCGGACAGGGAGAAGTCAGTTCGGGGAGATTGTCGCCAGCGATTAATCACCAGGCGACAGAATCTCCCCGAATCTCCCTGTCTGCCCCAGCCCTTAAAAGAGGATCAAGGATTTACTGCCACTGTCACCTGTTGATAATTATATACCCAAAAAGACTATAGAAATCAATAGTAAGTGTTGAAATTTCACCTTGGCAGACTGTGGCATGCTCCGTGGCGTAAATAGGGGACCACAGATCTGGGTGCAAAAATTCGGGGGGGGGTGGTTGAGTACAGTCACACCCACTGCTCCCCTGATAGTTACACCACTGGGCATGCTCTATTTTCTCTAAATATTCCTTGTAGACTCAGATATAAAGTAGCTAAAACTGTGTCAATAACCATTCAAATAGAGCAAAGCAAACCTTATGTTAGATTTATGGAAATGTCACAAACAGCATTTGGACTGGTCTTGAAAAATACTAAACTGATAATTATTTAGTTATGCAATAATCACAGTATTTTGTGTTGTACAGAACTCCATGTTTTGCTGTCAGCGCTTTTTTTTTTCCAAAAAACTGTTGCTGAGACAAAATTACATCTGTAACATTTGCTTTATATGAGGTTCCTAAAATGCCCTTGTGCACACAAGTAGGGAAACCGCAATCCTGTGCTGTTTTTACTGTCAATCTTCATATTTATCTTCCAGTGCTCTGTCATAAGCCTGCACTTCAATGAGGGTCAATTTGAAGATCTTGTTACAACTAATATGCCCTGAGAGATAATCTTGTTACTTCTACAGTGATCTCTTGCTGGAATCAGTCCCTCGAGGGAAGATTCTGTACTGTTTAAAATGATGTGCATGATGCCATGTTCAACATCAGCTCGTTGCTATGTGCTGAAGAACCAGGGCTGGAAAAGAAGCGACAATGTACCTCAAAATGAGTATTAAGGAAATAAAAATAAATAAGTAAATGTGTAAAACTAGATGTTTATAAATGAGCATTTGTTTGTTATGAGGGTCTAATTAAAGGCTGCTGTTTGTTTGTATTAGTGTTTTTTGGTATATCAAATAAAGAGCTTAGATGTCAAACAATCCAATCTGTATCAACCCATTTTGAAAAGCCCCTTGTATCTCCTGGTATCCCAGCCTGCTGCATCAGTTACTGTAAAGCATTCTGACCTAGGACACAAATACACCATTTATCCTCCTCTATTTCTTCATTGCAATTTGCAGTAGACATGATTGTCAAACATGGAAAGGGATTTGTGTTTTTTTACTGAGGGTAATATGGGTATGACAACGGACTGGGAGAATCTATCTAGATACAGTCCGTATATTAAAGAGTTATATTTCTTTTAGAACATTACTGTCCCTGTTTAATCTGCTTGCAAAAGGAACTAGAATGTTCAGAAAGAATGCTGTGGTTTTCATCTTTGCTATCCGATAAAGATTTCAGTAATTCAGAATGTTGTTCCTTAACATCAAAAAATATATTAAAGAGCTTTTTCCACAGACGGGAAACATGCCATATGTGGAGCTATGTCACTGCAAGAAAATGTGCAGATGTAGTGTACTGCTGGGTATGCCCTTGACTTGGTATAGAGTTCACACTAGTTATGATTTTGTAAAGTAGCAGTCAGTGGAAGCAGCACATTGTTGTACACAAGTGCCAGTAGAGAAAATGCAGTGGCTGGTAATGCAATATTCTTGGTACAAGGAGAGTCTTTAGGATAGGGATTCACATTTGTGCCTTGTGTGGGTAGTTTAGAACTGTTGCCCATTTATTCATATTGGTCCATTTGTCCCAACAGATACTCTCATTCATTAAATATTTATACTAGAACTGTATTATTTTATCATAGTGGAAGCATCATGCTGTTGGACCAGGGGTATAATGTTGGTAGCCCCTAAATGGGGAGGGCAGGATTTGAACCCTCAGCCACACAGTGAGACTCCAACTTACTCTTAGCAAGGAAACTTGAACCATACAGCAGACCTCATGATCATCAAGACCCTCCTCTTCCTCAGCCCCCCCCCCCACTGTTGTGCGGTTTGCTGTATTACAGAAACACTTTGAAGCTGGTTATTATCAGCTGGGGCAAAAGACAGGGATATAGTGAAAGAGAACCCATTTAAAGCTACGTACAAATCAAATTATCGTGCGGTTTGTGGGATTCGAACCATCGTACATCTTACGATTTTTCGTCCGACATTGGTCTGATGATTGATCGGCCAGGTTAGAAAATCTTTATCGGTCCCCATGCAATCTACCTATGTTTGCAGGGCAAGCAGGCTGCGATCCTTCAGTTTTGCTGGCAATATCGCCTGAAATGGTCTTTTTAGTTGATGGACACATCGGACATTTTAACAATCGTTTTGAGACAATCGTGGTCTCACGATAACTATTGGATCTTTCAAAAATCTTTACGTCTATGGCCAGCTTTAGTTTGGGATTGATTGTCAGACCTGGATTTCTGTGTTTTGCCCCCCCCCAGGCTGCATGGTCCTAGTGCGCACCAAATGCCCCACAGCCCCGAGTTCTGTACAAACTGGCTCAGGCATAGCCATGATCTCAATTTAATTAACAATCTGTGGCACTACTGAGGTACCCAAAAATTATTAAATTGAAGGGTCTTTGGAACAAAATTTACCAGGAAGAATTGGTGGTAATCATCCAGGCTGGATTTTAGGCAAGTCACATTTCTTTGTACGGAACACGGGGGTGTGGGGATTAGGTGTGCCTGAGGGAGCCAAACACAGAAATCCAGGTCTGACAACAATTCCCAAACTAAGTTGGTATATAGATCCACACCCCAAGATCATTAAAGATAGCTTTATTGTCTGTAATAAAAGCATAGGAATTGAACGTTGATACAAACAGATACAAACGTTTTTATTTTTCTTAACATTTGTATTAACAAAACAATGTCACATTTTACATGAATTGGTCAGGGATCTGAATATTTTTGCAGGGTATGGGAACGTGGTAAGGCTTTATGTGTTGCTGGACTTACATCCCAGCATCCCTCTGACTAGCTAAAGCTGGGGTCCCCTACCCTTTTTACCTGTGAGCCACATTTGGTGACTGGGGAGTGACATCAAAATGAAAAAAGAACTGGGGTGCCAAATAAAAGCCATGGTTGGCTATTTTGTAACTTCTATGTGGACTGGCAGCCTACAGGAGGCTCTGTTTGGTACTTGCCTCCAAGCCTGGAATTTAAAAATAAGGTCCTTCTCTGAGGGCACTGGAAGCAACATGCAAGTGGTTGGTGAGAAACATAATGCTCACGAACCACTGGTTGAGGCTCACTTGGCTAAAGCATTGGCTTAGCAGTGTGTGCGCAAGAGCAAATGGATAGGGACGTTATATAAATTCTCAACAACTGAAGAAGTTATGTCTTTGTGGTACAATTTGCATGAGTGGATTTGACTAAATGATTTAAGTAATTTTTCTTGGTATCCTCTGCAGTGAGAATTGGGTTTAGAAATGAGCTAACCAATCATATTGTAACATGTCTACGAAAGACTAAGGGGCAGATTTACTAAATTCCCATAAATTCACATGAGTAATTCGAATATTAGATCGAATTTTCAAAAAGATTCTAATTCGAATTTCGAATATGCAAATTAGGCAAATTCGACCAAATTCGACCATCGAATATTCGAATTCGAATGATTAGAATATTTGAATTTAATTTTATTCGAATATTCGAATACTTCCCCTTTAAATTTAAATTCGATCACCTACTTCGCCAGATTAAACCTACCGAAATGGGGATCATTCCCTAACATTGAATAAGAAAAATTCGATCGATCACTTGAAAATTGTTCGAATATTCGATTCGAATTTTCCCTATTCGAACGATCGAATTGGGCTAAGAAAAATTAAAATTTTTTAAATCCCCCACTATTCCCCCACTATTCCCTGGTCAAATTTCGAATTTTTTTTCATTCGAAATTTGACCAATAGTAAATCTGCCCCTAAGTGTCTGTTTTGCTGCTGTTTCTGAAACCCTTAAAATTAAATTATGGCTAAACTTGACAGAACATAAGAATTCAAATCCAAGCGAACACCCAAAGTGAAGCCTTTCCTAGTGATGATGGCAGTTTTTTGTTTCAGGTACCTGTAACATCATCATCATTTATTTATATAGTGCCAGTAATTTATTATTCACTTCATTATTACAGATATGGGACCTGTTATCCAGAATGCTTGGGATCTGGAGTTTTCCAGTTAATGGATCTTTCTGTAATTCTACTACAAACAAATCATGTAAACAGAAGGCTGGTTTTGCTTCCAGTGAGCCGTAATTAATTAAATAAATAAATAATTAATTAATCTTAATTGGTATCATTCCAAAGTACGGTTTAATTATTACA
This sequence comes from Xenopus borealis, assembly GCA_024363595.1. Taxonomy (NCBI): domain Eukaryota; kingdom Metazoa; phylum Chordata; class Amphibia; order Anura; family Pipidae; genus Xenopus; species Xenopus borealis. The sequence goes on along the minus strand of CM044434.1, from coordinate 135,060,679 downwards.
TAGAAAAAAGGAAATTATTTTTTAAATTTGGATTCTGGATAAGGGATTTGCAGATAATGGATCACATACAAACAGAGCACTTGCAATTAATGGACAGAGGGGTTATAGAATGAAACAAGAGCATAAGAGAGCCCTGTTTGCAAGAGCTTATAATCTAAATTTAGAGGAAAATAATGGCTGATAGGGTTGTTAGAGTGTCAATGACATTATATCTAGCCCAGCTATAGTCTCTACAGGTATGGGATTTGTTATCTGGAAACTCGTTATCCAGAAAGTTCTGATGATTATGATTTCCTTTTTCTCTGTAATAATAAAACAGTACCTTGTACTTGATCCAAACTAAGATATAATTAATCCTTATTGGAATAATAACCAGCCTATTGGGTTTATTTAACGTTTAAATTATTTTATGGTAGACTTTACGTATGAAGTTCCGACTTTTGGAAAGATCCAGAAAATCCCACGTCCCAAGCATTCTGTAGAACAGGTCCCAAACCTGTACCAGCAACATCAAAGTTTTATTAGGTAAAACTACATTAATGCAAGAAAATTGCAAATACGAAGTCATTTACATGGGTCCCAGTGTTCCAGCAGCATATTTAGAGAAAATAGATAGCTAAGAAATATAATATAGAGCCTAGCTTAAAAAACCGAGCAACAAGTAGATAACTGCATTATATACGTATAAGTCTGTATAACAATCCCAGGAGGCCACAGAACACAATGAAAGAACCGTTAGCAAAATGCAACAGTAATATTAATAAGAGCATTAGCTTCACACAGTGCTGTCACAGTTAATATACGGAGATAGATGTCACTCGTAGCAGTGATAAGCCAACAATAAATAAGCAGTGAGCCTTTTTGCTCATTGTTTATTAATGGTAAAGAAATTATTAAAGAAGCCATCATTAATATCATATCGAATTTCCATGTTGGGATTATTTGCATAACAATTCTTGCTGGCCACATCTATTTGTGTATGCTCCACATCAGGGGGCCAAATACCCAATGGAGACAAAGGGACTAAATATCAGCTTGGTTAAATGGGGCATAAATGTCCGTGAAGCACTAAGCCCTTGCTCCAATTAGTAAATCGGCAACAAATTGTTTTACTGCCTCAAGGCACCATCAGTGTTCTCACGTTGGTCTAGTCCCCATCTCTTGTGTTGACATTTACTGTGATAGAGGTATAGATGAGGTTTAGTCTCCATAGGGTATTGGAACCCCAATGAGGATCATGCACACTTAGATGTGACTGCTCCATGTTGGCACTCAAGGGTTTATGAGGTGTAGAGGACTAGCAGAGAAGGATCGTTAATCTGGGCCTAGTCTCATTCATTCAGTACTGCCTTTAGCCAGGACTGCCATCAGCGGGGACAGGGGGGCAAATGCCAGGGGTTCTGGCAAATGCCAGAGGGGCTGCTATAAGGTCCCATAGAAAGTCAGTATTTAGTGGGCTGGTGGGGACTGTTTGGGACTCTATGTGGGCTGATTTGGCCTCTGTGTACCTGAAATGCCAGAGACTATTTTAATTCTCAGTCCAGACCTGCAGTGGGGACAAGTGTCCCGGGCCCGGGCCTAAAGGGGGGCTGGCAGTGCTGCACTTTTCGAAGAGCTATAATTGAAATCCTGAAGCCATGAGTTTAATTATACAGACACCATGTGGGTTTTTTTTTTTTTTAAATCCGCAGGCCATCAATGTTTTATTTAAATACTCTATAGGCCCCTGCCACCATTTAAAAAAAAAAAAAAAAAAAATATATATATATATATTTCATGGGGCCCCAATATTTTTTTAACTTGTAAGGGGGGACCGTGGCAACAAAGTTTTTAAAAAATATATTTTCTGTGGCCCCAGTTTTTTCTTTACTTGTAAGGGGGCCCTGGTGCCAAGGTTTTTTAAAAAATATTCTTGGGGCCCCAAATTTTGTGCCACATGCCACTCTCCTCTTTTAATGTAACAGGGCACGCAGCATGCTGACTACATACATTTTTGGTTTGAGGGGTCTCATCCATGTCCCCGAATGGGAAGATTCGGGGAGATTCGTCGCCTGGCGACTAATCTCCCCGAACCGCTTCCCCCTGCCTTCCAGTGGCTTAAATGAATAATAACCCGCACCTCTTCACACGCGGTGCTGTGCTTTCCTGAAATCGCTCGAAATTGCCTAAGGAGGCAACTTCGAGCGACTTTCTTAAAAGCCAGCGACACGTGTGAATAGGCGCAGGCGATTATTCATTAAAGATGCTGGAGGGAAGCGGTTCGGGGAGATTTGTCGCCCCAAAGAAGAGGCGATTATTCGCCAGGCGACAAATCTCCCTGAATCTTCCCTCCTGGCCTTACCCTAAAAAAGCGCATCACCAAGAATCGCTTCTCCTGAATGATCCAGCTTTTACAAGTAGTGATGGGCGAAACGGCCCCGTTTCGCTTCGCCGAAAAATTTGCGAATTTCCAGAGAAATGTTCAGTTAATTCCAGCGTAGACCACAGAACCTTCCAAATAGAATAGGGCCCTCTCCCATCGACTTATATACAACCTTGTCATGTCTGAGGGGCCAGATTTTCAGATTCAGAATTTTTCCGGCTTTGGGCTTTAAAACATTTTCTTCCACTAAAAATTCAGGTTTTATAGTTAAAAAAACTGGTATTTGGACTTTGAGAAATAACCCCCTTGGAGTCTGATTAATGCAGTGTTTAATATAAGGTTTACTGTAAGTATTTTTATTGCAAGGAATTTTTGCTTTTCAGTTCATCTTTCTCGTTCCACATAGGTCTCCCACCTCAAAAGCTGCCTGCTGTGGTGGGGCTCTTGATATGGTACTGAATGAAATGATTCTGAGTAGTGATGGGCGAATCTGTCCTGTTTCCCTGAAAAATTTGTAAAAGGCAAAAAAAAATTGTGTAATTGTACAGATTTGTGAAACGCATTGAAGTCAATGGGTGTCAAAATAATCTCGACGCAACTTTGATTCAAGCAACAATTTTTATACACACGACTATTTTGTCCAAATGCGTTAAAGTCAATGGAAGTCCTAATAATTTTCGCACAAGACAATTTTCATGTGCACGCCAATTTTCTTGTCATGATTAATTTTTCATTGCAGTTTTACAGACAGCGAAATGCTGAAATTCGGCCCAAATCCATGCCTGACAAATTTATTCACCCATTTATGACAAAGACATTAAGGGTCAGTCCACACGAGAAGATTTGGGGAGATTAGTCGCCCCATCGACAAATCTCCTCTTCTTTGGGGCGACTAATCTCCCCGAACCACTACCCCCTGTCTTGCGATGGTTAAAACGAGGATTGCCTGTGGCAATTCACACACGGCACTTCCTTTTCTGAAATCACCCGAAGTTGCCTCACGAGGAAACTTCGGGCGATTTTGGAAAACGAAGCACCGCATGTGAATTGCGGCAGACGATTTTCATTTTAGCCAGTGCAAGTGGGTGATTTGTCATGGGAGCTACTAAACTCCCCGAATCTCCTCGTGTGGACTGACCCTTACAATACCAAAACTATATTGCCCAGGTGCTAAACAAATGTATACTTTAAAATGTCTTGTTGCTTTAAATTTTATTTTGTGATTAGGAAGAAAAAGGCACTGAACGTCATCCAGCTACTGGTAAGCCTCTTAAACCATTCCTTCTATTCATTTGGCATTCAAGGCTCCCAGTCATGAGCAGCTTATGTTGATCTTGCTGCATACATATATTTAGAATATTTAGAATTGGCCCATATATAAAAAAGAACACCATTCTCTACCTATTTTGTATTTTAAGACATTAGTTGGGGAAAGTAATCTTTTGTTATCTCAAAAAACATCTGCAAATACCATTGAGAATGTTAGTGACCATGTTTGTATCATTTTTGATTGATTACAGACCTCAACAAGTTCCTTACAAAGTTTGAAAGCAAATGACTTTTGCAAACATTTGCAGTATATGTAATAAAATTTCAAAATTGCAAAAATTGTGACTAAATATTTAATGAAACGCCAGAGGTTTTGAGTATAACCTTTGCTTAGCAATGTAATATTGGCCAGCGACTGATTTCTATTTACATTCACCCTTTGGACTTTTTCTCACAGATTAGTTTATATGACCAATTACAATTTTCAGTTAATGGGCAAAATATATTAGTCCATTAATGATAAGTAAGGAAAGTCCTGGGCAGCAATAACTCTGGCCAACAATTCTAACAATTCTTATCAAGTTGTTTAGACGGTATCGAATTGAGTTTCTCCAAGTAAATGTATTGTTAAAAAATAAGTCATCTTATTGCGACAAAAAAATTGTTGTTTGTGAAACTCTTGACATTTTGTTGCTCAGACATTTGCTCTTTTGTGAGGCTGCCAACCACTGTTCATTGAGGCATAATGGCAGAATCAAAGGAAGATTCATAGTTGTCTTCTTTTATTTGCTTTTCTTTTGTAGATAATTTGCCCTGTGGATGGATTGTGGCAAAAAATTCTTTAAAATTTTATTGTTAGGCTTCCAGACATAAGAACATGTGCTTTCATCAGCCCTTTGGACATGCAGTATTCCTCCTTTTTTAACATTAGTTCAATGAATAGGGCTTGTGCTGAGCATATGTTTTCCCTATTGTTTTAATTAGGGAATTCTATGGTTTTTGTTATTTGTTGAGCTAAACAGAGCAAACTCAGAAATGTAAAGCAAAGCCATATTCTACTTCCAGAACAAAATTAAAAAAAATTCCGTTCACTGAGACCAAGTCTGCATAAACTGCCCTAATGCCATATGCAGATTTGCATACAATTTCACCATTCACTAAAATACGAATATTTATCCCCAGATATGATAAGAATTTGTAATTATTATTCTTGAATACTAAAACAAGGGTATTAGAGAAGTTGAGTAGATAGGGGAATTTCCATTACACATAATGTACATGAATGGCCTTTCTTATCTAGAAAAGCAGTATCTAGAAAGCTCTGAATTACAAAAAAGCCATCTCCATTCACTAATTCGCCAGTGTGATGTCATTTCGCAACTTTGCCAATGAAGTCTTTTACTTTTTTTAGGGTGATAGTCTAAAAAATAGCGTAATTTTTTTGAGGTTAGCCTCCTTCCCCCCCACATTTCCTAACATATGGCAACTCAACTATACAGTGGGCACATGTAGGGCAATAGGACATTTATTTTATTTATTAAAGGTTTCCTGGGCTTGTGTAGTAGAATGTAGTGGCTGTAACATATACTTCTATTATATAGTTACATAGTTACATAGTTAAATTGGGTTGAAAAAAGACCGAGTCCATCAAGTTCAACCCCTCCAAATTAAAAACCCAGCATACATACACACACACATCTCCACTCTTTCAAACACAAACCATATATGCCCATAGCTATACTAACTGTGGAGTTTAGTATCAAAATAGCCTTTGATATTACGTTTGTCCAAAAAATCATCCAAGCCCCTCTTAAAAGCATCAACAGAATGAGCCATCACAACATCACCCGGCAGTGCATTCCACAACCTCACTGTCCTCACTGTGAAGAACCACCTACACTGCTTCAAATGAAAGTCCTTTTCTTCTAGTCTGAATATGTTTGACTTTGCGCTGTATGTAAATTAGGCATCGCTAGCCTGGCAAAGTAACAGTAGCATGACTTCACTACCGTTCGCCTCCCTGAGCGCAACTTCGCATTTTAGTGAATTAGCGGCGGGCTGGCAAAAATTCGCCTGGCGAAGTGTGGTGAATTGTGACGAGGCCATCGCTAGCGCTTTTCGCCGCTTAGTGAATTTGCCACACAGAGTCAGTTTTAAGCAAATAATTCTTATTTTTAAAAATGAATTCCTTTTTCTCTGCAATCAAAAAAACCTTGTTCCTCATCTCAACTAAACGGCATAAATCCATACTGGTGGCAAAACAATCATATTGGGCTTATTCATTTTTTAAATGATGTTTAACAGACTTAAGATGTGGTGATCCAAATTACAGAGAAAACACAGATCTCAAGCATTCTGAATACAGTAATATATTCTATACCTGTACAGTATATGAGTGAGGATAGAAGGTGACTCAATTGGTACATTATTCAACTTCTCTTTTTCACCACTTTTTCACTGATGCAAAGAAAATATCAGTGTGATTCTTATTTTGAAACTAATGGGCAGAAATCTTACTAATTCTGAAAAAAATCTATTTTTACCTTAGCTTATATATAAACATTTTCTATTTTTAACAGGAATCATACACAAATTATTTGTGTTAGAAATAGTCCATTTTGCTGGATTCAGATTTAGACAAATGCAAAGAAACCTTTAAAGTCATATGAATTTAAAGCTCTGGCAGCCCCTGCTTTATTTAAATAAAACATTTGGAAAGATTTTGCAATTTTATTGTATTTTGCTCAGTTTTGAATATGCATAATATTGGTCTGATCTGGTGTGTCACAATCTGTTGTAATTATGAATTTGGTATTTCCCTACAAAATGCTGCCAATGGGGGGACCTGAACCCTGCTGCAGAAATTAATCGGCTATTCGGTTTTCCCAGAATGTGAAGCAGATTGCCCTAGACATGTAAATTTAAGGAATATTTCCTTTAGAGTAATTTATAGTGTATAATTTTATGTAAAACACAGCCTTATGCTTCCATTCACATAAAACCCACTCCTATTATTCTTGGGGATCCAACCCCCACACCTTTGTATCTGAGTGCAAGTTATGAGTACAGGACACATGGAGTCAATGTGCAACATCATTAGCAATTTAAATATTTGGAATTCTCCTTTGAATCCTATCTATGCCGCCCCCAACCAGCCACCACACAGAGCAGCAGCAATTAATCATCAAATGGCCTGCCGCCTCCCTCTCCAACAGTGCTGTGCTTGTACAAGTATTGTGTGCCAAAGACAAAGAGTACCAGAGTCATACATGTACACCCATGTGCACCGTAACACATGCACACACATACAAACTCTTGCACAAGTGTGTACATTCCAACATCAGTTCAACAAGTCCCAATGCTGCCCTTTATGTGTTTATGCAGTAACTTTTAGGGGGTTATTTCTTAAAGTCTGAAATCCAAAAAAAGATGAACATTTTGAGTTTTTTTTTTTTAAAGTGGACCTGTCACCCCAAAAAATTATTGAAAATCATATTTTATCACATTAGTCAAGCAAAATGAACATTAATTACACTATATAAATTATTTTAATCTTGTTTTCTTCAGTCTGGTAATTCATAACTCTAGCAAGCAGGCAGGAGCCATTTTGTGTTATTAAGACAAGCCTTGTATCATCTCAGAATCTTGTTTGTGCACCAGAATGGGGGACCCGATGTCTATCCCCATGTCCTGGCTACACTATTAAACGGTTAAGAGAACTGGGGGAATGTGTGGGGAGCAGTGACATCTAGGAAGTGCTAAATGGAAAGTGAAAGTAATTATCTGCCTAAGGCATAGAGGAGGGGCAGACAATATTTGATTGACAGCTGAGATTTTTAAATGAGCTTAAAACAGCTATGAATGCTTTAGTAAAAATTTTAAACTGGATTTCATGTTTAATTTGAAAAGGACTTTTATTATACAGATTTTTGTGTCGGGGTGACAGGTCCACTTTAAGGAAAAAAATCTGAATTTTTTAATGTAAAACCTCAACTTTTTCGAGATACCCCGAGGATGGAAAAAGTTAGAATCCGAAAATACTCCATCTCAGACATGCCAAAGTTGTATATTAGTCAATGGGAGAGGTCACTATCCTTTTTAGAAGTTTCTGTGGTCTGCTCTGGAATTAGCGCGAAAATCCAACTATTTCTGGCTTTTTATGCTAAAATTTATAAAGGAACACTGAAAAGTCAAGCGATTCCTTGAAAAAAATCTGAAATAAAATTTGATAACTAAGGCCCTTAAAGGGATACTGTCATGGGGAAAAAATGTTTTTCTTTTCAAAATGCATCAGTTAATAGTGCTGCTTCAGCAGACATCTGCACTGAAATCCATTTCTCAAAAGAGAAAAAAGATTTTTATTACATTTCATTTTGAAATCTGAAATGGGGCTAGACATATTGTCAGTTTCCCAGCTCCCCCAAATCATGTGATTTGTGCTTTAAACTTAACTCTTTACTGCTGTACTGCAAGTTGGAGTGAAATCATCCCCCTCCATTTCCCCCCCAGCAGCCTAACATCAGAACAATGGGAAGGTAACGAGTCAGCATCTCCCTAACACAAGATAACAGCTGCCTGGTAGATCTAAGAACAGCACTCAATAGTAAAAGCCAAGTCCCACTGCAACACATTCAGTTACATTGAGTAGGAGAAACAGCCTGCCAGAAAGCAGTTCCATCCTAAAGTGCTGGCTTTTTCTGAAAGCACATGACCAGGCAAAATGAACTGAGATGCACCTACACACCAATATTACAACTTGACTACAAATGACTCTTGCTGGTTCAAGAATTAGTAAATAGTGTAATTTAGAAATAAAAAATGCATCCTAAAAATCATGACAGAATCCCTTTAATGTCAATAATTTACTTATTGATTTACTTATTTATATATAGCTATATCTACATCTATCTAGTAAGTATTCCAAATCTACCTTGGGCTGGTAATTTATGTATAAAAAGCCCAGAACTTTACTATAGAAGCTGCAGCAGTTATTTCATTACTGTACCGTTACCATTCCGTTACATATTTTCATATTTTCACTTTTATGCCAAGCAAAGAACTTCTCCTTACAGCCTAAAAGCAAGTGGGCGCAATGTTTGCCATTTTGCCTCGGTGTTCATGAATAAATTCAGGCTACAGATGGTCTGATAAATCGACATTAGGAACTGCCAGGGACTGTGCTGAAGGTGATAAATAAAAATAAGGGAATATTACTATATTGTAGCAATTGCACTGCTGTTTGCTGGTAGGATCTCTGCTCTGATCTGCTTACTTAGCAAAACTGGTATTGTCAGTGTCAAGAGTAAGCTGGCAAGAGGAGTGCTGCATTATCAGCCTCCTGGACTTTGAGATCACAAAGAATATACATTTCACATGTAAATACAAAAAATGCTCAGTTTCCCCCCATCCCTCGTTTCTGCTTTATTTACACAAAGAAAGGATGTATGTGGCCTATGTAAGTGATGTACAAAAGCAGTGTGAAAATCATGGAGCGGTATTTGCTTAATACAACAATATAATATGTATTTCTACCTGTTCCTGCTTGTAACACAAATAAGCGCAGCCCCTGTGTATTGCCGTTATCAGAAATGCAGTACAATCCAGGGGCCTTGCATTAGTTAAGACCCAACCATAATTTACCAAACTGGGCTATGAATTGATCTGACCAACAGAAACAGGATCAATGCAGAAAATAATTATTTGCCCTATACTCCTAACATCAATATAAATAAGGAAGCACTTAATATTGCAAGCACTAAGGAGCCCTTGAATGCCTGATTAATGCTCACTTAACATACAGTAGGTGGCTTTTGCTCTGGTGACACAACAAATCAGGTGGAAGCCAATGATCGGTGTAGTGTAGAGTAATTCATGTGGAGCACAATTTGGCTTGAGTTGCAAAGTGACATAATTACTGAGAAAACGAGTTTAGAGTTTATTAAATGGAGATGCGGAGACACACTCACATGAACAATGTTGCTGCTGCATAGTCATTCCATTTCAGGTGGATCAGAGCATGAATTTAGTGGGGACATTTCAGGAAATATGAAAGGAATAAAAAAGGAATGAGCAAAATTTGACAGCAATCGCTTTGGGAGTCGAATAGTTGAGTAATGCTCAGGGATATAAACACAGAGGGAGCAGACCATGCTGTTGCAGGGGTCGCAGGAATGTAGAGGTCCAGTAAGTCCCTAAATAATGAACAATATATCAATTTATCTTGATAGAATAGGTCAACGTCTAAACTGGAGGGCCTAAACTGAATTTGCTGTGGGGACCAGCAATACTGGTAATGCTAATGTCACATATTCACATTTACGGCTCAAATAATACCATAGGAAATATTTACTCAAATCAATGACCAAGACTCTAAAAGATAATTTAATGAGAAAGTAGCAACACATTTTCAATTTATTGGGCAAATGTTACTTTAATTATTTGTTTTTTGTGATTCAGGCTGGTGTGGTGTCCAGGGTGTTAGTAGGACCTATAAGGATCGAGACCCTGACATGCATTTTGAACTCAGGGTGCTTCTCACTAGTGATGGGCGAAATTATTCGCCAGGCGCAAATTCGATGTGGATTCCCGTGATTCGCCGCTGGCGAATAAATTCATGAAACGGCAGCAAGAGTTCGCCATGAAAAAAACGAGTCGCGGGGCGAAAATTAAGCGATGCGCGTCAAAAACGACGCAACGAGTCGCTATAATCCGCGTCAAAAACATTCGTTTAGCTAATTTTACCCCAATTTGCGAATTTCGGGAATTTTTCTGCGAAGCGAAACGGGATAGATTCGCCCATCACTACTTCTGAATGTTTAGCCACTGACGGCTTTGGGAGTTTTGCTTTAAAATTAATTTCTACAGTCATCTAGTACCTTACTTTCTCCACTATTTCCCCCTCCTAACTATTTATGGCCAGGTATCAGCAATTTTAAAGGGAGCATTCAAGCCAACTTCTTCCTCCTTCCCATTGATGGATCACTGAAGGTCTAGCTTCCTAAAACTTGGGTATCTTTCCCAGCCTTATTCTTGTCTCCTGTTTTTGGCCCTTCCACTGCTTTTACAGACTTGCTGGCTGCCCTGATCCATAGCCTGACTATAGACCTGCTTCTCAGTCTCCTGCCTGCCCTGACTACTAGATTTGCCTTTTAGCTTACAAGCTATTCCATTGTTTACTGTTTATCATATTTCAGTTCACTCATTAAACTATCCATAACACTTGGGGGCAGATTTACTAAGGGTCGAATTCAAGGGTTAAAAAACCCTCACATTCGACCATTGAATTTAAAGGGAATTAAAATCCTGCGAATTCGAATATCGAATTCGAAGTTTTTACCGCAATTCGATCGATCGACAAAAATTCTCTGATCGAACGATAAGATCGTTCAAATCAAACAATTCGAGCGATTTTAACCATTCCATCGAATTTTTTCATTCGATCAAAAATAGTTAAAACCAATTTGGTAGGTTTAATCTAGCAAACTAGGCAGTCGCATAAAAATTTAAGGGCAAGTAATTCGACTGTCGAATATTCGAATATTGTAATATTTGAATAGAATTTTATTCGAATTATTCGAATCATATGATTCGATCGAATTTTCACAATTGGATGGTTGAAGTGGCCTTCAAAAATATTTGACAATTCGAATCTTTTTGAAAATTCGATCGAATTTCAAATCATTCATGCGAATTTGATAAATCTGCACCTTAGTCTTTTTTTATAAAGTTCACACAAGGTTACACCACGTATAGTTTCTAGTGATGGGCAAATTTATTCGCCAGGGGCGAATTCGCGGCGAATTCCCGCAATTCGGAGCTGGCGAATAAATTTGCGAATCACCAGTGAAATTTCGATTGATGAAAATTCGCCGGAAAAACGAGTCGCGACACGACGCGCGCTGAAAGCGACACGACGCGCGTCGTAAACGACGTGCCGCGCCAAAGTTGACGCGACGCGCGTCAAAAGCATCCCGCGACTCGTTTCGCGAATTTTTCGCCGATTCGTGAATTTTTCGGCGAAGCGAATCTCGGGAGATTCACCCATGACTAATAGTTTCCTATCAGCCTGTTGCAGACCTGTGGATAGTCCGGACACTAGGGATCACTATTAGTCCTACTTCCTGCATGCCGACTTCTTCCACTGGTTAAAGCTCTAAATTAAAGTTGTGCAGTTAGATGCCTAAGAGCTTTATTAGGCTTTCCAATAGCTTTTATTATAGTGGAACCCTATAGAAGTCATCCAGGGACTTGGTAGAACATCATATGTAAATAGATTTCACCTTGCAGATGTTTGGATAAACTAATAAAGCTGGCAGTCGTTAATGCTACGGCAGCCCTAGCCATAGGAATGTTACTGCAATATCAAAATGTCTAGTACTAGCTATAAACTCAAGAGCCATTCTTTATGCACAGTGATACGTCTCTGCTCCATGTTCATCTCAGAGTAAACTAAAATTATAGTAATATACTGATTTATCACATTAGACTAATAACTGACATGACACATGCTAATTTATTTCATGATACAGTCAGCCGTGTGGCATCTACTTAACTTAAGCTCATAACATTCTCTTGCCCTTTTCTACCATTCATTGGTTTATAGTGCTCAGAGTCTTCCCGCCTTCCTCAGCCCAGCCAATATGTGAGTAACACAGGCTTCCCCACCCAACAGGACCCAACTGATTTTATACAAATTAGGTTAAATACAACAAAGGGCACATTTACTAAAGGTTGAACTGATTCAAAGTGAAAATTCGAATCAAATTCGAATTAAAAAATTCTAAATTTGAATTTATTTTGGGCTTATTCGCCTATTGAATAGCCCAAAAATTCGATTCGAATTGGTCAAATCCGAAAATTCGAATTTGATTGTCGAAGTACTGGCCCTTTAAAAAAATTCGATATTCATCCAAGTTTTTTTGATTGAATAAAAAAAAATTAGATTGAATGCTTAAAATAGTTTGAATCGTTCGATTTGAACGATTTTATCGATCAATTGAATTTTTTATATTCGATCGTTTGAAAATCAAATTTGAGGGGTTTTAATTCGACCTAAATTTAAGGGTCGGATTTGAGGGTTGTTTAGGTAGAATTAAAACCCCTCTAATTCTAATTTAGAATTCAAGGGGTTTCAACACAATTCGAATTATCAAATTTTTTTTATTCAATCAAAAAAAAACTTGGAAGAATCCTATGGGAGCTTCCTATAGGGATATATAGAAATTCTGTAGGTTTAATCTGCCGAATTGTTGCATCAAATTTTTTTAAAGGGCCAGTACTTCGACAATCGAATTTGAATTTTTGAATTTGACTAATTCAAATCGAATTTTGGGCTATTCGAGAGTCAAATAAGCCCAAAATAAATTCCAATTTGATTCGAATTTTCACTTTGAATCAATTCGACCTTTAGTAAATGTGCCCCTTAGTAAATCTGCCCCCAAATCCAGGAAGATCATAAATGAGTTAAAAAAGAGGATCCTTTTTGTAAACACAAGATCAGCAGATTAAGATAAAAGCATATGAGGGGATGCTGTAAATAAATGGTTTTAGGTCCAACGACATCCAACTGTCACTTGTTAAAAACATTCCATTTGAAGGCTCAGATATATATTTATGTTCTGATCCCCAACTACAGTATATGCTTTCAGAGAATCATGTTAATAATATTAATAATGCATTGTCCTTGCACATAATCTTGTAACAAAAAAGCCAGTAGATCACTGGCTGCAGCATTGTCACCATTGCCATTATATCACCTTCCACACATGTGACTTGGCAACATCCAGAAGCCATTACTGGAACAAGCTACTTAATTACATAAACATTAATATTCATCAGCAAGCCACCATAGTGCATTACTTACCTCTTTTTGGGAGATGGGGTTAAATATTCAGAACTCTCATAGGGCAGTTTGGTGCAGGCTCAGCACAACATTCCTGACACTATCATCGTCTTATCATAAGACATTTTTCCATAAGTTCAGTGAATGGTTATCAGCATGCAGCTGTCATTAACTGTATTAAATATTATTTATGAAAGGCAATAGGTGATAGGGTTATTATTATAACATTCACCAGTAACCCAAAATACAAAAGTTCTACCCTGGATAAAAACAGTATAAACTAGTACAGGTATGGGACCTGTTATCCAGAACGCTCAGGATCTGGGGTTTCTGGATAAGGGATCTTTCTGTAATTTAGATCTTTATACCTAATTAAAATCATGTAAACATTAAAGGGGGTTGTTTACCTTCCAAACACGTTTTTTTCAGGTGAGTTGTTTTCAGATTGTTCACCATGAACAAACACTGTTTCCAATTGCTTTTTTACTGTTTAAAGTTGAATGTTCCTGTCTCTGATTTTTAAAACCATTAGGCGGGGGTGCAATGAGGCTGTGACCACAAAATACATATAGACAAATACAAGAGGTCCTCTGCACTCAACTCATTATCAATATATTTAAGACATTGAGACATTCTGTGCATACAGCTACTAAAAAATGCCTTACCCTTTAAACAACGGGATTGTTTGTCCATATATTGCAATATATCTAAGCTGGTCAACTACGGCAAAGTCATCCCATATCTGGCCAGTCCTACGCTCAATTTTCATCTGATTCATTAAGAATTCTATTGCTTCATTAGTCAGCTATAGTCAGGTGATCCCACTGGTGTCTAATAAAAGGGCAACCAAATTTGGGAGTTTTACTTTGAAAGCAGCAAGTAATTTGCAGGTAAAAAAATGTAGTCCCTAAAATGTATAATGAAAAAATTATGAATTATTTATTTCACAATCCCTTGCCTGTTGAATGTTGTTCCAGATCTCAGTCCTCCCAAGGTATGCATACTGTAATTATGATTAAGTATATGGAATATTTGCTATTAAGGGGTTATTTGACAATTAGAGATTGGGATTACATCTACATCTATGAAGATATAAATGTAGCAAAAGGTTTTGTTTTTTGTAGACACAGGCATGGTTCAATAGAATAATGTTGTTCTTCACCTATGTTATGGCCCTGAATCTTGATTGATTTGCCACCAAAATGATATGAAAGGGATCACCCTTTAAATTAACTCCTAGTATAATATAGAAAGTGATATTTAGAGAATTTGCAGTACTTTTTTCCTTTTTTATTATTTGTGGTTTTTGAATTATTCAGCTTTGTATTCAGCAGCTCTTCAGTTTTCAATTCCAGCTGCTAGGGTCCAAATTACCCTAGCAACCATTGATATGAATAAGCAACTGAAATATGAACAGGACAGGTCTTGAATAGAAAGATGAGTAGTAAAAATAGTAACTTTAGAGAGCAATTGTTTTTTCAAATGGGGTCAGTAATCCTTTTTGAAAGTTTAAAAGGGTCAGAAGAAGAAGAAAGCTAATAGTTAAAAACTATACACATTAAAACATAAAGTCCAACTGAAAAGTTGCTTAGAATTAGCCATTCTATAACATAATAAAGTTAACTTAAAGGTGAACCACCTCTTCATCTTCATGTTGATTTCAAACAGTTAATTCTATTGGGTCCATGGGCAGATTGAGGGACATAAAATTCTTGGAAGTAACAAATCTGGTCCACAGGTCTCTACATGACCAGCCTTGTTCTGAAGGTGCATAGATGACCTTGGATGGTCCAATTCCAGAAGATGGAAAAACCAAAAGACGATTGCGTGCCAGTTGTTGTGTGTGACAATCTGGGAACAAAATTCCATTTACAATCATCATAATATGATAATAAATTCTACTTTTACAGTGAATCCTCTAGATTAATAATCTATATAGTTTTGAATTTCAGCTTCAGATCTGCATAGTGGCCTCACCAGCCTGACTATACCAGTTGATGAGCCTCCACAGTTCCACTGATCATACAAATCTCTATCTAGTCCAACTCCCATACATAACTTGTACAACTGACAAACTACTGAACAACCCCCTAGGAATGAAACATGACAAGAACACTACTGTTCAGCTTCATAAAATATCCCAAAATCACAAGTGACGGCTCTGCCTCCCTGGAGGTTCTGCAGCAGCTGTAACTGTACTCCACACTCTCTGCCATGGCTGACAAATGATCTCTCATGGTGGTCTGAATTGTTAAAAGCAGCTCTCGATCCAGTGTTAAATTTCTCTTCTGCGGAAGGGAAAAGTCCCGTTGATGAATATTGTACAACATCAAAGTGACCTGGTTTTGCCTTTAATGTGCAGAAACAATGACAAATCCATTAAGCAGATCCATAGTAGACCCAACTCAGCTCTGCATTGTGCTTTCCTAGTTGTCGTGTTTTAAAGGGGAGGTTTGTCACCTTATGGAACATATGGAAATCCCTGTTGTTTTAACATTTCCTGATAATAGCTCTTCCTTAGAGCTTTACTAGATACATTTTAATGGAGTCAGTCCTTACTGAAAACACATACCCCCCTGCTTCAGAAGGGAGTAGGGACCTATAATACAATTGCAAATGCAGTGACAACAAAAAGGTTGACAACATGTTCATTTCACAGCTCAAGAATGCCCCTAATACGGACTGGCTTCCTGTAATGCACTCCCACCCTGTCCTCAGTGCTGTTCTTAGGATCCAGATCTATGCATTTGCATGCATTTGAAACTCCAATTAGAAATCCCATCTGCAGCCAGAGACAGGAGCAGAGGCCTGGTGCATTAGCAGCAACCTCTTAATATTAATCAGCCCCTCCACATCCTTCCCTCC
>CM044434.1:135000047-135033835 GCA_024363595.1 Xenopus borealis | reverse complement strand
AAGTCGCCAGGCGACAAAATGCCCCCGAATCTCCCCGTCTGGCCTTAGCCTTAATCACAGGCACTTATGATTAAGGCTAGTGTCACACATTAAGGTGAAAACACACGGAGCACTTAGCAAGGGCTAAAAATCAGTCTTTATCGTTACATCCTTAAAATCATGGAGCTGACACGCTTGACTAGTGACACACATTAGCCGCCACCTTCACCTCATTTTTAAGAATGCAAAATGTGAACAATTTTTTTTGTGCAGGTAAAGTTTATTTAAATAACTTTAAATACATGGACCCAAAACCCTATGGCCTAGGTGTGTATTTTTCTCCGAGTTAGATCATAGGGTCTGTGGTAGAGATGGGTAAACCTGACATGTTTCTCGTTGCTGAAAATTTGTGAATCGGCACAAAATTCACCAAATGCATTTAAGGCAATTGGGGCATTTGTTGTGTGACAATTTTTCGAACCACTTGACATTTTTTCAAACCGAGCTAATTTTTTTGATATACATTAAAGGACTTGTTCACCTTTAAATTAACTTTCAGTATAATGTAGAAAGTGATATTCTGAGACAATTTGCAATTGGTTTTCATTTTTTATTGTTTGTGGTTTTATAGTTATTAAGCTTTTTATTCAGCAGCTCTCTAGTTTGCAGTGTCAGCAATTTGTTTTCTAGGGTACAAATTACCATAGCAACCCTGCATTGATTTGAATAAGAGACTGGAATATGAATAGGAGATGGACTGAATAGAATGATAAGTAATAAAAAGTGGAAATAACAATACATTTGTAGCCTTACAGAGCATTTGTTTTTAGATGGTGTCAGTGACCCCCATTTGAAAGCTGCAAAGAAACAGAAGAAAATTGCAAATCATTGAAAAACTATGAAAAAATAAATAACGAAGACCAAGTGAAAAGTTTCTTAGAATTGGCCCTTCTACAATATACTAAAAGTTAACTTGAAGATGAACCGCCCCTTTAAAGACCATGGATGTCTTTTTTCCCCCGCGAAACGAGGCAAAATATTTTGCTCATCCCTAATCTGCTATGATTTGTATAAATGTAGGTTGTTGATAAGCACAAAAAGCTCTATTACTCAAAAAGAATATATCAGAGGATGTGCTTGAGCTTGAGTAACAATAGGAAAAAGGAAAGGAAATAGTAACACAAGACATTTAAGTGAAGCAGTCGGGAGCCGATAATTTAATTATCTTCCCCTAA
This sequence comes from Xenopus borealis, assembly GCA_024363595.1. Taxonomy (NCBI): domain Eukaryota; kingdom Metazoa; phylum Chordata; class Amphibia; order Anura; family Pipidae; genus Xenopus; species Xenopus borealis. Next base: position 135,032,621 of record CM044434.1, on the reverse strand, counting down.
GAGGGATTTACCACTGGAGAAACCACACCATCACTCCCATATGCCCCAGTATTCTCCGACATTTTATTTTAGCCCTCATCAAGAAGTGCCCAGCTGATGCTGACCCTTTTTTATATTCCATATCCAGGATTGTCAGTGGTGCTCAGGCAAAACAGTTTGTTATGGGGTGACTTTATTTCAGATTCATAATTTAGCTTGCCATACTGAGCTATAACTCCCCCTTCCTCTGCCTCCAGCCATTGGTGTATTGTAGTGATAACAGATGGAGGTTCCAGGTTAGACTTCCCTAATATAACTCGTTACTGATATCATCTTACTACACCCTCAACACATATCTGTTGCCTTACTATAAAAATTTTCAGGGCAGATTTGCTAAGTATCAAATTTGTATTTTTCCAATTTCTAAAAATGTGTTGCTATTTTTTTTTTTGAAAAGTGCAAAAAATTGGAGACTTGTGTAGTGTAAAAACTATGAAAACCTTTAATGCAGCCGAAGCTGCACTGATCCTATTGGACTGTTTTTAATCAATTCAGACATATATTTACTTATATTGTTATTATTCTGATGATTTTGCTACAGCAGTCTTTTTTCTATTTGCTAAATGTATAAGATATGTTCTATAATATGTCATGTATATGTTTATTAATGGATTCATCCACTTGATATCTTATATCAAATTATGGACCAGATACATTTGATTGAGAAAAATATATCTTCTGAATTAGGAGATGACCTTTTCTCATTGATTTAATCTGGCTGTTTGATGTATGATAATTTATTTAATGATATTATTATTATTTTACAACAGTACATAAGATTAGTAGTAATACTACTACTACTACTATTGCGTTATTTGGATTGCAAAGATATTATAACAGGATAATTCATCTTATTTTAATATTAAAACACGGGTATAGAATCCATAATCAGGAACCCTGTAATCCATAAAGCTCCGAATTATGAGAAGGCCATCTCCAATAGACTGCATTTTATTCAAATAGTTCAAAATGTTTTAAATTATTTCCGTTTCCATTTCAGAGCTGCTCAGAAATGTTAATAAAGGGTAGCAGGTACCCTTCTAAAATATGCTTTCTACCACCGGCCCAAACCCCCTCAAACTCCCAACCCCGACTGGCCCAGCATCAACCCCAGTAACTCAGCTTGCCCTGAAGCCTGAATGGACAACCTGCTCCAACCTGATTGACAGCAATCACTTGGAGAAGCAGGAACTATATGCCCACCCAGCCCTAAAACCCTATGCCAAAAAAACAACACTCCATCTAGAAGCCCCCTCAAAAACAGTACAAACTGGGCACTGCAGTTGGTTCTAAGCACCCTTATAATATACATTAATTTCACATTTCCCTATGTTTTAACATGCATTTTAACTATTAAGTGCTGTTGAAAGCAATATTGAATTACAGGTTGTATTTGCAAACAATTTTGGAATGGTTTCCAGAAATGTTATTTTTCCGTTCATATCCCCTTTAAAATTCTGCGCTGGCAATTTCAAGTCATTGCTAAAGTAATGTCTAAAAAACGTTTTCAGTGCTATTAAATCTTCTAGAGAATGCTGGGATAATTAAATTAAATGTCACATGTGATTATATAGAACAATTTAAAAGGAGAACCAACGCAGCTAGAAACATGCACTCCAACTGCAGTGGATTTTTAATAGGGTTATTATTTCCTTATTGTTTCAGAGATATTTAACTATTAGTTTTGTCAAGGAAAATGAGCCAAACCCTATGGCGGTGCTGAGAACCCAGTGGCAGCATGTTCTCTCTGACTGTTACCGTAGCCTTTGGTTGCAGGTCTGAGCCTTGGTTACTCAGGTACCACCATATATTAAGCTGGCCATATACGCAACAATCCGATCGTACAAATCGATTTGTACGATTTCCGGATCGTGTGTGGAGAGACCCAACATTTTTTTGTCCAGTGGAGATCTGTGGTTTGGATGATCGGACAGGTTAAAATATTTCTGTCGGCTGCCGATAATATCTCTGCGTGTATTGCCAATCAAACTATTTTCAGTGGGAGACAGTCACTAGGTTTTGTCGGACACAACAATCCCTGTAGGGGCAGAACATCGGCTGATCTTTGCTTTTACTACTTTATTTGATCTGAAAGGTTAGTGGCAGGTCGGGAGATGGGACCTCCAATAGTTCGAGGATTTGAACAATCAGATCTTTGCGTCTATGGCCAGCTTAAAAGGAACAGTAACACCAAAAAATGTAAGTGTTTAAGTAATGACAATATCATGTAGTGTTGCCTTCCACTGTTAATACTGATCTATTTGCTTCACAAACGCTACTGTAGTTCATATAAAGAAGATGCTGTGTAGCAAAGGCGGAAACTGAAAAAAGACTATATGGCACAGGTTAAATAGTGGATACAAATAACACCATTATGTTCAACAGAGCTTATCTGCTGTGTAACCCTTTTGTCCTTTGAATGGCTGCTCTATTGCTACACAGCAGCTTATTTTTTATAAACAATAGCAGTGTTTCTGAAGCAGATACACCAGTTCCACCAGTGCAGGGCAGGGCCGCTATTAGAAATCACGGGGCCCCGCACGGGGTGCCCACCTACCCAGGCACCAAGGCCCCGCCCCTGATCCCCGCCCACTCCGCATCAAAGTTAAAAGACCACACATACATTAGCGCTAAAAAATGAACCCCCCAGGGCTCCCTTATAAGTAAAAAAAATTGGCACCAGGGCCCCCCATAAAAGTTTTTTTTTTTTTTTTTTAAAGCATTGGTGCCAGGGCCCCTCATGCTAGTTTTTTTTTTAAAATTTGGTGGTCAGGGCCCCCCGACAAGTTAAAAAAAAAATATTGTTGACCAGGGCCCCCCTATAATTTAAAAAAAAAAACCTTGGTGCCAGGGCCCCCTTAAAAGTTAAAAACCAGGGTCCCCTTACAAATTTTAAAAATATTGGGGTCCCATAAATTTCTTTTTAAAAAAAAAATTAGTGGCAGGGGCCTATAGAGTATTAAAATAAAAAATTGGTGGCCAGGGGATTTGAAAAAAAAAAAACCTGCATTGGTGTCAGTAGAATTGAACTCGTGGCTTCAGGACTTCAGTTATAGCTGTTTTCATGACTTCGGTTCTTTTCGCTGCTTCAGGACTTCAGTGTCGGCTCCTTTCGGGACTTTGGGTCTTTCCGCCTCTTCAGGACTTTGTATTAGTTCGGCACTTCCGCATTCTGCCTCTGGACTTCGCTACGAGCGCACACTTCTGCACTCTTAAGGGAGGCTCTTTTGAAAATAGCAGCGCTGCCGGACCCCCCCTTCAGCCCCGGGACACTTGTCCCCCCTGTCCCCACCTGATGGCGGGCCTGGTGCAGGGCAACAATGGATTATAGGGGACAAACAGGCAGAGGTTAGGGCTGGCATCATGCTACAGGCCCACATCAAACTAGACGAGTCAGTGGTGGGGGTCATGGAATTTATTATTATTATTATTATTAACATGTATTTCTATAGCTCCAACATATTGCGTAGCGCTTATGGAATGAGGAAAAGCTATAAGCAGGGAAAGAACATGGACCAGAAACCAGAAAACTTGGACAAGATTCAGTCATATGGACACAAACAAGATTAGCAGACCAGGGGAAATTGACAATACACAACCAGGACTTTATAGAAGGAAGTGACCATAAAAAAACAAGTGTGTCATTGCCACCCACAATTCCTGTAACATTATTGGAAACAATTCCCAGGCGTCACAATCAAACAATATGAATTTACTGCAATAATTATTTGTGAGTACTATACAGTGATGAACATTTTAATCCTAGCAAATTAGCAGGTCCTGTGGTCTCTCCTTGAGAGAGGTAATGTAGCAAGCCTTGTTATCTTGAGTGCAGTGGTTGGCAAGTTATAATACTTGACCTTTACTGAGGGGGGACCACATGGTGAGGACTGGAATCATTAAAGTGCACAAGACATTTCCCGTGAATATCAATTTCCCTGCCAAACATCTTATAATCTTTCTGATGAACAAACTTTTATATACCATTTTTTTCTCACAATGGGGCCCATGTAAAGCTTGGCATCACATTCCCAGAATAAACATACATAGTGGTGCGTGCCTCTATACTTGGAAAAACTTTAAATACGTCAAAAAGTAAAAATAAATAAAAAGTAAAATCATTATAAATGGTTCCTCAGTGGGACAGCCCCCGGTCCAAGGGTTGTAGAATTCAAAGTAGGGTGAGGTTCATGAGAAGTCAGTAGTTGAGGTTTGAATGAAAGTAAAAAAGACTTTATTAGGACATGCAAGAAGCCTAACGCATTTCGTGCCTAAATGGGCACTTACTCACATTCCCAGACCCAAATATTGGCCTGAGTTTAACACAATGCAGTATATTAGAAATTATATATATATATTAAGAATCTACAGTACAGCTAAAAGAAAACCACAAGTGTTTAAGCCTGAAGATGAGGAAATAAAAGGCAATAAGCAATCTGCTATGAGTTATTTAGTAAGTAAAGCCCTGATGAAAGCAGAACTTTCGAAAACTTTTCATCAGTGAGCAGCAAAGATAAGTCTCAGGATGAGACAGATGCAGCACTCACCAGATCATCCTTGTCACAAAATAGTTTGGACAAGGTTGGGGTAAGGGATGTTCTGTGTAGCCCAATATCACTGCAGCCAAATGATAACTGAAACACACCATTGCCTTTGGCACCTTTCCACAGGGCCCGGCTGATTTAAGAAACTGGGAATTCCGACTGACGGCTTTAACTTCTGTAGGTAAATGTACCATATAAAACAAATCTTAAGAACATCACTGGAAAAAGAGTGGGGAAGAAATTATCATGTCAGCCAAGTTTATAGGAAGCAGAGCAGGTCACACAAAGCTATTTCTGCCAGCAGTTAGCAGGAATTGAGGCTTATGGAAGGCTGTGTATATAATCGTGGGTATGAGTGATTTGGATTTTGCTCTGGATTAATATACTGCACCACACATGAAGTTGGTATTTAATATACGTGGTAATTGTCCCTAACGTATAAATAGGCATTGACTTCCACTCATTTTCTCTTAGGCTTGGTAGTGTTCCATACATACTACATATGCCACTCTTATTACTTTATCTAGCTTATACAGTCCTATGAAAACCTTTGGGAACCCCTCTCAGCCTGCCTAATAATTTACTGCACTTTCAACAAAAAAAGATAACAGTGGTGTGTCTTTCATTTCCCATGAACATCTGAGTACTGGGGTGTTTCCTGACCAAAGATTTTTAGTGAAGCAGCATTCAGTTTTATGAAATTAAATCAAATGTGAAAAACTGGCTGTGCAAAAATGTGGTTACCCTTGTAATTTTGCTAATTTGAATGCATGTAACTGCTCAATACTAATTGGTTGGATTAGCTTGTTAAGCCTTAAATGTCATAGGTAGGTGTGTCCAATCATGAGAAAAGATATTAATGGTGGCCAATTGCAAGTTGTGCTTCTGTTTGACTCTCCTTTAAAGAGTGACAGCATGGGATCCTCATGGCAACTCTCAAAAACAAAACTCTGAAAACAAAGCTTGTTCAGTATCATGGTATAGGGGAATGCTACAAAAATCTATATCGAAGGTTTAATCTGTCAGTTTTAACTGTAATGAACGTAATAAGGAAATGGAAGGCCACAGGCACAGTTGCTATAAAACCCAGGTCTGGCAGGCCAAGAAAAATATAGGAGCGAGGAGGATTGTGAGAATGGTTACAGACAACCCAAACATCACATCCAAAGACCTGCAAGAACATCTTGCTGCAGATGGTGTAGCTGTACATCATTCTACAATTCAGTGCAATTTGCACAAAGAACATCTGTATGGCAGGGTGATTAGAGAGAAGCCCTTTCTGCACTCTCCCCACAAACAGAGTCACTTGTTGTATACAAAAGCTCATTTAGACAAGCCACAGTCATTTTGGAACAAAGTGCTTTGGACTGATGAGACAAAAATTTAATTATTTGGCCACAACAAAAGGCTGTTTGTATGGTGGAAGAAGTACATTGCATAGCAAGAAAAACACCTGCTACCTACTGTCAAATTTGGTGGAGGTTCCATCATGCTGTGGGGCAGTGTGGCTAGTTCAGGGACTGGGCCCCTTGTTAAAGTCGAGGGTCAGATGTATTCAACCCAATATCAACAAATTCTTCAGGATAATGTTTAAGCATCAGTAACAAAGGGGTTGGATATTCCAACAAGACAAGACAACCGTAAACACACTTCAAAATCTACAAAGACATTTATGCAGAGGGAGAAGTACAATATTCTGGAATGGTCATCACAGTCCCCTGACTTGAATATCATCGAAAATCTTTGGGATGATTTGAAGCAGGCTGTACATGTTTGGCAGACATCAAATTTAACTGAACCGAAGAGATTTTGTATGGACGAATAGTCAAAAATACCGCCCTTCAGAATCCAGACACTCATCAAAGGCTATAGGAGGCGTCTAGAGGCTGTAACATTTGCAAAAGGAGGCTCAACTAGGTATTGATGTAATATCTCTGTTCGAGTGCCCAAATTTATGCACCTGTCCAATTTTGTTATAATGCATATTGTATATTTTCTGTTAATCCAATAAACTTTATGTCACTGCTGAAATACTACTGTTTCCATAAGGCATGATATATATATATATATATATGGAAGTTGCTACTTCGAGAGCTCAGCCAATGATAAACAAAACTCCAAAGAATTAAGAGGGATTCCCAAACTTCACATGACTGTTTCACAGATAAAAAGAAGGCAGAGGTAAGATGAGCAGGGAAACAGATACTTAGTTAACCATAGATAGATATCATGCGAGGGATTGATTGAACTTGTCTTTCTTCATTCTCAGTGTTTTATAGGTGGATTGAAAGGGATCCTGCGGCAAATTTTATTGACAGATGGATAAATAGATGTTAGGCAGACAGATGGATAAACCACAGGAGCTTCGTGTAGTTAGCTAATTGTAAGGTCCTAAAATAGAAGTAATTGTTTTCAAGGGAGCATTTGCACAGGCTACAAGCTGATGCTTAGACTTGTTCCCATAGGAAGCAATGGAATCTATTTTTTAACCTGTCATAAGTTTGCAGCTACAAGCCGCTCATGTGGCATAGTCCAAATAGAACTAAAGATAGATTTTTATATGGTAGTCTGATAATGGAATTACATGATTTGTTTATGGAGTACAGATATGAATAAGGGGAGGGGGAGCAGCATTAACATAGGTGAAAGATCATAATAGTTTAGTATATGCAGCAACGCCTTCAACATTCATTGTATTAAATCCTGCCAATATGTGCCTTAGTTCTGAATACTATTTTGTAGGTATATTTCTTGCAGTTTGCAAGGAAACATGTAAGCATCTCATTAGCAATGCATAGTTTTCCTCATAGATAGTAAATGTTTAACCTAAAGTGCAGTTCCTTTGGTGATTCTATAACATTACACCAGGGAGTCCATAATAACCAGTACTTGAAACAACTTTTGCACCACTTAAAATTTTCTGGGTATAGTTATATATTTTGCCCCCTCAAGTTGAATTGGAGACATTTCAAATGTGTTAGGCTCTATGTGGGGTTTTGACTTTTTATGACTTAATAGATTTATACTTTTTTATAGCATGGCTTCATAGAGAAATTTTTTTGGAATCAATGGTAGGTAAGCAACAAACTAACGTATTTCGTGCCCTAACCAGGCACGAAACACGTTCGCTTGTTGCTGAAGTTCCTGTTTAGGGCACAAAACACATTAGTTTGTTGAAGTGCCTGGTTAGGGCACGAAACGTGTTAGTTTGTTGCTTACCTACCACTGATAATCACTGTATATGGTTTAATAAAGCAGGATTTGTTATTAGAAGCAACTGCCTCCCGTCGATAAGCCTCTCAGCGCTGTATGCGAACAACACATCCTATTTTGCGCCTTACATGCCCACTGCGACTGCGGTGGCCGGCATCTGTGGCAACCTTGGCTTGGTATAACAAGAACAGGGTTATTGGTTTTTGGCAGATATGGTTTCTATAAAAGTTGTGGCCGACCTCCACCCACGTAAAGGGAAACTGAGTTTTGTGTTTTTATTTAAATGTTAACTCACAAGCGACTGCCTCCCCACAGTATCATTTCCAATTAAAAATATTTTTTAATTGTATACACTGGACTTTATAGATTGTGAATAGATTAACAAGGCCTGTTAATGTGATGGAAGCAGTGTAAAATAAATATGTAATAAATAATCATAATGATGATTTCTTGTCAGTTTGGGGCCCCCATCCATTCTTGTACCTGCTATATATCGCTGCGACAGAACAGAGGGACTGAGTACAATACTCTTGCACCCTCTTCTCCCACCTCTGTGTCTCACTGTAGGGCTATGATAATTACAACTCAACACAGTCAGCTCCTTCAAGTCTCTCACATTGCTGCCTTTTGTTGAATTGTGCATACAAATTAGAATCTCGCAGCTGCACGCAGCAAAATGATCAGCTAAACATATGGGACTTTAGCTAAGTTACTAAAATGGCATCTGTGTTAATTATGAATATGTTTGTTCCCGTGTGTATAAATATACATCTATGCAATACCCACTGTAAAATATAAGGGTATTAAAAATCACAGGTGTGAATGACAATGTATGGGCATGAAGCTGCAGGCTTTAATACAGACTCAAAAGATGCTATCTGTAAATTTTATTGTAGTGTGGGTACTTTCTTTGGAATAATAGGAAAGTTTCAATTAATGTTATAGAATGGCTGATTCTTAGCAACTTTTCATTGGTCTTCATTATTTATTTATTTCATAGTTTTTGCATTTGCCTAGATCTTTTGCTTCTTTCCAGCTTTCCAAGGGGGTCATCTGATATCATCTAAAATGAATGCTCTGTAAGGCTACACATGTATTGTTATTGCTTATTGTTTATTACCTATCTTTCAGTTCAGGCCCTCTCCTAGTTATGTTCCAATCTCTTATTCAAATCATTGAATGGGTAATTTGGACCGTAGCTACAGTATGGCTGAAACTCAAAACTGGAGAGCTGCTGAATAACTCAAAACTCACAGATAATAAAATATTGTCTCAGAATATCACTCTCTACTCTTAATACAGTATCCCTTAGTACAGTGATCCCCAACCAGTGGCTCATGAGCAACACGTTGATCACCAATACCATGTATGCTACTCTCAGCGACCTCTAGCAGGTGCTTATTTTTGGATTCCAAACTTGGAGGCAAGTTTTTGTTGCATAAAAAACAGATGGCCTGCCAAACAGAGCCTACTGTAGGCCTCCAGTCTATAAGTGCTGTGATTGGCTATTTGGTAGCCCCAGTTTGGCACCCACATGCACTTTTTTTAATGCTTGTGTTCTCCCCAACACTTTTTACATTTTCATTTTGCTCATGGGCATACAAGTTTGGGGATCACTGCTCTACATCATTCTAAAAGTTAAACAACCCATTTAAAGCACAGGTGTGTGTGTGAACCTGATTGTTATTTCCAGTACCTTATGAATGTACATCTATCTACAGTATCTATATATCTGTCTATTATCTGTTATTTATCTCTATATATGATCTATTAAGTCTCTCTATCTATTATCTATCTACACTCTGTATCTATTATCTATATATTATCTCTCTATCTATTATCTATTTATCTATCATCTATTATCTCTCTCTATCTATTGTCTCTATCTATTAATCTATCTCTCTGTCTATCTACCTATTTGCTATCTATCTATCTACCTGCTATATATCAGCTATCTATAATCTACCTACTTACTACCTATCTATCGCTCTCATTTTATCTATCTACCTACCTGCTATACATCTACCTACCTATGTATCATCTGTTTTGTGAGGGTGTACTTTGCTAAATGCTGTTCTATAATTCATAAGCAAATAAACCTCTGTGGTAGATCAGCCTCCCCAGCACTATGTTAATGGGATATGTACAGCATCTTTTTGAATTGAAAAAGCAGCAAGTCATTCTCAGCACTGAATTATTGCTTGGCACTTTGTACAGCAGCGCTAAATATATAAAGAACATGATAGATATTGCACCCTGTGATTTATAGTTTAATGCTCTAATTAGCCTTTTGGACACATTGTATCAATGTTAGATTGACAGGCAAGGTGACTTTATATGGAAGGTACACTTTGGCTATTTGCTATTACTATTACATCCAACTGAAAGTCCAGGGAGTCAGGGTGATATTTGGGGTTAAAATTAATATGCTGTCCTTGATAGTCTTGGAACTTTGGCTGAGCGACTGACCTTTCCAGCCCTGACCTTATAGGGTGTTGATATATTTTCTATATGCCATATTTATATTACCACATTTGTATCAGAACAGTCTTTCCGTTGACAGGTGAATGGCTAGTGTCATGAGTGTAATCAAACAATATAGGATTTATATCTATTATCTAAGTCCCCCATATGCTCTGATGCCGCAATGCCAAAGGCCTAAGACAGGATAGACTATGGGTATAAGGTCATCTGTAAGACAGTGGTCAGCTTTAGGAATGATAGAAGGCCATAGTGCTAAATTGCTTACTCGATAATTCTAAAACCATGTTAATATGTCTCTTGGGGCCCAGTGTAGGGATATTGCTCAATAACTGACTTCACCACCAGTGGTTATCTATAGCCAACAGCTTTCTATAGACCGCTGGAACCATGAAACTTATGCAATACCTTCTGTAAAATGTAATGCTAAGCAACTATTCTAGGCATAGAAGTACAAGAAGTAGTCTGTTTTTATAAGATAAGATGTGTATCTCTTGTATCACACCCTGTATGACGTAAAAATGAGTACATAAACTTGTGTCCTGGGAGAGATAACTTTGGTGAGCCCTCGCGTACCATCAAGGAAGTCATGCTCCGTTGGTGCTGTGATGGCTTACCCAGGCAAAACCTATTGTCTGTATTTGGACTCAATAAACTACCTCCTGTATTTGTAACTGCCTTATCTCTTGGTTTTGCTTTATATACGAGGTCATAGAGGTAGAAATAAATCAACAAGGGAGACCAAACCCCCATATTAAGAAAAATCACTACCCACTACCCTATGTAGTCCTCCCCTGCTCCCCACCAGCCTAAGCGTAAACTCCGGTAATTGCCCCTAAGTATTAAACGTATGTTTCTGACTGGTAAAATGGGAGAGCTGGAGGGCAAATATGATGTGATTGGTGTGGCCGAAACATGGCTGAATGAGTTGTATTACTGGGCAATTAATATCAGCGGCTATACTTTGTTTCGGAGGGACAGAGGCAATAGAAAAGGAGGAGGGGTATGTCTGTATGTTAGGCAGGATTTAAAAGCTTATATAAAGGAGGAGGTTATGTTAGAGAATGAAGGGGCAGAATTCTAATGGGTGGAATTTTTCACCAATTGTAAAGAGTCCAACAAATTAATTGTAGGGGTATGCTATAGACCCCCTAATGTAAGTGAGGAGGAGGAGGCTGAACTCCTGAAGCAAATAGAAAAGCTGCTAGTTTGGGTAAAGTAATGGTAATGGGCATTTTAATGACCCAGATATTGACTGGAGCAACAGTAATGCCAGATCAGTTAATGGGAACAAGTTTATAAACTTGTTGCATGACAATTTTATGGCACAGGTTGTTCAGGAGCCTACCAGAAAAACTGCTATTCTGGATCTAGTGATCTCAATTGACCCAGAACTTATAGAAAATGTGCAAGTCATTGAACCACTGGGTAATAAGGACCACAATGTTATATCATTTAATGTCTGGTGCAAAAAACAAATATATACTGGGCAACAAAAACCATGAATTTTGGAAAAGCTCATTTTAGTGCCTTGAGGGCTGTACTTCATAGTATTGATTAGGGCATTATGTTTTCATCTAAAAACACAGAACAGAAATGGTTGTCATTTAAAATGATATTAAATCATTACTGTTCTCAATTTATTCCCTTAAGGAGTAAATGTAGAAGCACTAAGAATAATCCTATGTGGCTTAATACAGATGTAAAGAAGTTAATAGGAAAAAAGAGAAAAGCATTTAAAAACTACAAATCTGTTGGGACAGAAGCTGAATTTAATGAATATAAACACTGTAATAAATGCTGTAAATCAGCAATCCGAAAGGCAAAGAAAGGAAATGAAGAGTTAATTGAAGCGCAGGCGAAAAGTAACCCTAAAAAGTTTTTTAAATATATTAATAGTAAAAAGATGCAGGTTGAGATTGTTGCTCCATTAAATAATGGTACCAGTGTGGTAGTAACAGATACAGAAAATGCAAATGTGCTAAATCAGTTCTTTTCTTTAGTGTATATAATAGAGGAGTCTGAGTTCTCAGGCTCACTTCATAGCTGCACTAGTGGCTAAGCTGAATCTAGTCTGTGGCTGACTCAGTATATGATTCATACAGTTTTAATAAAAATCCACGGGTTCTAAGAGAGCTTAGTTCAGTTTAAGGCCAGCCCCTATTTCTGATTTTCTCAGATTTGCTTTCATCTGGTATAGTGCCTATGGACTGGAGGAAAGCTGATGTCATCCAAATATTTAAAAAGGGATTACGATCTCAGCCTGGCAATTATAGGCCAGTAAATTTGACATCTGTGGTGGCCAAATTATTTGAAGGCTTGTTAAGGGATCAGATTTTGTCCTAGTGAATGGCATTATGAGCAGCAATCAGCATAGCTTTATGAAGGATAGGTCATCTCAGACAAATTTCATTGCTTTTTATGATGAGGTAAGTAAGATGCTGGACAGTGGGTGAGCAGTATATGTGATCTATTTGGATTTGATACCGTGCCCACAAACGACTGCTTTCTAAACTAAGGTCTGTTGGGCTTAATGAAGTCGCTTGCACATGGATAGGAAACTGGCTACAGGATCGGGTTCAGAGGGTGGTTGTTGTACATTCTCTACTCTGAGTAAGGTTCTAGGGGGTCCCTCAGGGCTCGGTATTGGGTCCACTTTTATTTAACTTGTTCATTAATGACTTAGGGGAGGGTGTTGTAAGTAATGTATCAGTGTTTGCAGATGACACAAAACTATCCAGCCCAATTAATTCCATCCAGGATGTGGCATCCTTGCAACAGATTCTTGACAAACTAGCAATCTGGGCAGCTAAGTGGCAAATGAGATTCAATGTTGATAAATGTAAAGTCATACACCTGGGATGTAAAAATATCCAAACCACTTCTACCTTTAATGGGACTGCACTAGGCAAATCCATTATGGAAAAGGACCTTGGAGTCCTTGTAGATGATAAACTTGGCTGTAGCAAGCAATGCCAGTCAGCAGCATCAAGGGCCAATAAGGTCTTGAGCTGTATTAAAAGGGGCATAGAGTCACGGGAGGAGGGGGTCATTCTTCCACTTTAAAGAGCACTTGTAAAGCCAAATCTAGAATATGCCGTACAGTTTTGGTCTCCCTCACTCAAACAGGACATTATTGTATTAGAGAGCGTACAGATAAGGACAACTAAGCTGGTAAAAGGTATGGGAAATCTTAGCTTAGAGGAAAGACTGGCCAAATTGGGGATGTTCACGCTGGAGAAGAGGCGCTTAAGGGGTGATATGATAACTATGTATAAATATATAAGGGGGTCATATAATAATCTCTCTAATGCTTTATTCACCAGTAGCTCTTTCCAGCTGACATGTGGTCACCCTTTCCAATTAGAAGAAAAGAAGTTCCACCTAAATATTCTGAAGGGGTTTTTTTTACAGTGAGAGCAGTGAAGATGTGGAATTCTCTCCCTGAATCAGTTGTACAGGCTGATAAATTAGATAGCTTTAAGGAGGGGTTGGATGGCTTTTTAGAGAGTGAGGGAATGCAGGGCTATGGGAGATAGCTTATAGTACAAGTTGATCCAGGGACTAGTCCGATTGCCATTTTGGGGTCCGGAAGAAGTTTTCCGCCCTCTCCTCTAAGGTAAATTGGAGAGGCTTCAGATGGGTTTTTTTTTTAACTTCCTCTGGATCAGATAGCAGTTGAACTTGATGGACGTGTGTCTTTTTTCAACCTAACTTTCTATGTTACTATGTCTTTACTTACCTCTCTTTGCAGATTCAGCGCAGCGGAGCTTATGTTCACCATCTTCTGGCTCTTCGGCCTTCTTCGGGACTTCTTCCTTCACTTTTGGCATATGCGCAGTCATAAAAACTCGTAAGACTGATCCAACTGCTCTTGGGCCAATACGTTGCTTACTTCCAGAAGAGGACCAAAGAGCTGACGATGGTGCCCACGAGCTCTGCTACGCTGTGAGCGGGGTGGGGGGACAAACTATGTAGGATAGGGGTTTTTATTAATAAGGGGTTTAGTTCTCAAGTCAAGCCACAATTAAACAGTATGGGGGGGGGGGGTGGAATGTAATAAAAGCTGCAAAGAGCAAAACAATTTGCACAAATAAGAATAAAAATTATCATTTCACAATGCAATATTCTTCCTTAAACTGTTATTGCATTGCGATCTTCATAGCATTCAACTTCACTTTTGGAAGTGGTCGCTAAACAGTTTCCGGGTTCGCAAAAGCTATATTAATTCATGCAAAGGAAAATTTGTTCACACAGAGGCATAACTTTTCACATTGCGAATATTTTTTCTGTTACCAAAAATTTTGAATTTAAGTGTTGCAGTTATTGTACAGGTAAGGAACCTGTTATCCAGAATGCTTGGGACCTGGGGCTTTCTGGATAATTGATCTTTCTGTAATTTGGATTTTCATACTGAATATAGAAAATTATGTAAATTTAACATAAACCCAACAGGCTGGTTTTGATTTTCAATAAGGATTAAATTATATTTTAATTTGTATCAAGTAGAAGGTACTGTTTTATTATTACATAAAAAGGGAAATAATTAAAAGAAATTGGATTATTTTGCTAAAATGGGAGATGGCCCTTCTGGAATTCTGAGCTTTTTGGATAACGGGTTTCCGGATAATTGATCCCATACCTGTACTGTGTAATGAGATGTAAGTATTGCCTTGTAGAACAGAAGGCCCTCCAAGCTAGTAACAGCAACGGGGATATGAACACCTATCTCATGCCACTACATGGTTTCTCGAAGCAACTCTACATGGGGTACAATCCAGCCTCATAGACAGTAGTCCTGTGATAGAATTAAGGATCAAAATGATCAAGGATCATGATCTTATTATTTCATCTTCTTAGAGATTCAAGTTCTTCATTTCTTTGTTTCTTATTAAAGACACTAACTTTTTGCTTGCACCATCCATTTATTTTGTATTCATGTATAGCTATTGCTACTTTATAAAATTGGTTTGTGTTTTTGTACCATTTTGGATAAACTTGCCTCTATGAAATTTGGTTTTAATACAGGATCCCCCCAACTGAGTTGTATAGAATCCCACTGGGTG
The DNA here is from genome assembly GCA_024363595.1 of Xenopus borealis. Taxonomy (NCBI): domain Eukaryota; kingdom Metazoa; phylum Chordata; class Amphibia; order Anura; family Pipidae; genus Xenopus; species Xenopus borealis. The sequence continues at coordinate 135,017,278 of CM044434.1, read as the reverse complement.
GTAGGAGCACATAGCCATTTGTTTCATTACAAAGTGCCCCAGTTACATATATTCTGCTGCCGTTTTAGAATATTTGTATATATAAAGCAGAGGGAAACTTTTCACTCATTTGTGGGCTCAATAAATTGTTGGCCAGAGAAATGTGATCCCAGAGCAAGACTGACTGATTCACACTGTGGAGCATGGCATAACACTGAGTAATTAAAGTGAGAATCAGTGCATATATAATATGACTGAAAAGGGTTGTGCCAGAGAATAAGCTTGGTATCCACTAATCTTTTATTAGGCTAAAATTGACTGGAGGTAAATGGAGTCCAACAAGTCCATGGTGTGGATTATTTTGAATGCATGCATATTTTGACACTCTCTTTATATTTTTTTTATCCACAGATATGCAAGTGTCACGTGGGCATGAGAAGCAGTGCCATTTCAAGGACTCACTTCAATGAGCTAAACAAATAAATTCTACATTAATCACTACCTGAGTCAGCCCCACAGGACATAGAGAGCCTCACAGCTGCAACGTAGTAGGAGACAAGTCAAGGTTTTGGTCCAGAACCAGAAGAGAATCATCTGGGCCCAGGCTGCCAAATGGAGAAGTGCAACATTATGTATTTATTTACCATGGAATATTTTTTCTATGTATGATGTGACAAGCTGGCTGCCTGTACACATGGTTTGTGAGGGGGGAATTAACTATGGTAGGCAGGTAAGCAGAGCATAAGGCCCCCATACATGGGCAGATAAAAGCTGCCGACAGACCGAGTGTGTGGGGCCATCCAACGGGCTTCCCCAGTCGATATCTGGCCGAAAGTCGGGCAGATCTCGATAGGGCAGGTTAAAAAAAAACTAGTCGGATCGCGGGCGCATCTGTGCGTGTATGCGGTCCCGCGATCCAACCGCCCGTATCGACTACATTATGATCCGATCGTTGGGCCCTAGGGCATCTTCAGGCAAAAAACACAGGTTTATTTGTTTATTCTTTGTTTATTCTTCCCAACATAAAGTCACTGGCATACTGTAACACAGTTCATCAGCATTTTAACAGCATGAATTCAAAGACTTTTCCCCACTCTGGGGTTTTCACGGCGAAAATGTGACGAATCAGGAATTTTGATGCCAGTGTCAATTTTAATGCCAGTGACAGTTTTGACACCCGCGAAGATTTTGATGCCGTGACAATTTACATTAAGTCAATTGGTGTCCGAATAATTTTGACAAGCAACAGTGTAATGTGCCAGTGAATTTTTATGAATTTGCCGGTGTCGGAATTCACTGCGAATTCGTTCCTGGCAAATTTATTCGCCCATTATTACTTTAGACTCAATCTCCTGGTCACAATTTTACTCCTTGCAGTGGCACACAGCACCAGCAGACCCTTTGGGAGTTTTTAACACAGACAGGTAACCTTCCCTATTCTGTGCCCTGCTCGGAGAGGCTTTCTTAACACTCTCACTACAATTAAATACCTTTCCCCAGGCAGCGCCAAGCTTTCTGGGTGCCATAGGGAACCTGGCCAGCCACCCTGCTTCCCCCCCCCCCCCCCCCCCCCCCCGCCCTTGCAGTGCGCATGTCCCAGACGGACCGGGACTTGCGCAAGACTGGGAGAGAAAGGAAAGCGGTAAGAGCGATGGAGGGAAATAGGTGAGGAGAACTACGGAAGGTAGAAGAGTGACGATTGTGAAGGGGAGAGAGACAGAGGGGAGGGGAAGGGGCAGAGATAAAGAGTGGAGGATAAGGGGGCAGAGTGACAGAAGGGAGGGGAAGTGGGAAGAGTGATGGAGGGGAGGGGGAAAACAAAGAGGGCTGTGAAAACGGACTAGGGGTAGGCAGAAGACAATTAAAAAGGCACCTGCCCAGCTTCCCTCTATCTACCTACTCCCAGTTCCGGCCTTGTCCATACGACAGCCTTCCTATGTAAAGTAAGCACCAACATGTGAACTATACAGTGGAAAGGATTGCCGGTTGCTTCCTGAACACTATAGCTTCCAGGGCCAGCCAGCAAAATCCTTTAAACAGAGAAACCATTCCAAGCTTAGTAGCATCTCCCTTGCAGCATTCATCTTTTATTGGGGAGAAATTAAAGGCAAAAATTCTTTGGTCATTCTACCACATATCCCCCCATAGGGGGGAGCACCATAAGCCATCCTTCCTCTTTCTTACTCTAGGGACTCGGGGAATTTTGATCTTTTTCCAGCATGTACAAGATTCAACACATACAATTCAATCAAGAGTGTACACACACATGCTTTTATGTAAACATTTACCTCTAAGGCATCACATACATTTGTTTGCACTTTTGCTTTACTTTACTCCCCCAGGTTATCATACCTGAATTGTGGGAGTCACTTCTATCACATGCAGTCACACAGGCTAGCCGACACTCAGTGTTAACAGGCACCCAAACTTGGCATCATCTGTATCGGGACTTAACTCCTTACATAGCAATTCTACATTCAGTCGCTTCTTTGCCAGCAACACATTCACACTCTGTTTTACAGGCCAGCTGTGCCTTCACCTCATACTCAGACAGCCTTTCCTTCTTCTCAATAGAGCAGGAGTCCCAAACCTTTTTTTAACCATGAGCCACAGTCAAATGTAAAAAAGAATTGGAGAGCAACATACTGTAGGCATCAAAAAAGTTCCAGGGGGTGCCAAATATTGGCTGTAATTGGCTATTGGTAGTCCCTATGAGGACTGGCAGACTACAGGACACTCTGCTTGGCAGGACACCTGGTTTTTATGCAACAAAAACTTGCCTTCAGACCAGGAATTTAAAATAAGCACCTGCTTTGAGGCCACTGGGAGAAACATCTAAGAGTTTGGAGAGCAACATGCTGCTCACGAGCCACTGGTTGGGGATCACTGCAATAGAAGGTACACATTGTTCTAGGGAACTTCACTTTTAAATATTGGCTCACATACATTTTCCACTCCAGTACATTGTGTTTCCACTCACACAATTGTCTGTGAAATGCCCTATGCCAAAATAATGGGTGCACCTTTCCCCTTCAATAAGCCAAGTCAATTTAGCCATACCATCAGACTGATACAGCTCATTAATACACTTATCCCTTTAAACAAGTTGTTTTCAGATAGATCACCAGAAAGTACAATTTTTTCCAATTAATTTCTAATTTCTATGTGCCACCGTTTCTCTAATATTGAAGTTTAAAGTGTAATTTTTCACCTTCTAAAGCAGCTGGGGGGGGGGGGGTCATCAACACTTTAAACTGTTCTAATACAGTTATTTGATACATTTCTTATCTTTGTCCCTGCTGAGCATAATCTCTGGGTTTCATTAAAGGCAGCTGTTAGAATTGATACAATAGTTGCTAATACTCCAGAGATTCTGCTGAGAATAGTAGCAACTAATTGTAGCAACTAAATGTTGCAAAATTGTAACAGTTAAGGGCTGGGACAGACAGGGAGATTCGGGGAGATTCTGTCGCCTGGCGATTAATCGCAGGCGACAATCTCCCCGAACTGCCTTCTCCCTGTCTGCCGCCTGTTAAAATGAAAAAGCGCCAGCGCTTATCCACACACAGAGCGCTATTTCCGGAATCGCTCGAAGTTTCCTCACGAAGTAACTTCGGACGATTCCGGAAATCGCTGCGCTGCGTGTGGACTAGCGCTGGCGCTTTTTCAGACAGGGAGAAGGCAGTTCGAGGAGATTGTCACCTGCGATTAATCGCCAGGCGACAGAATCTCCCCGAATCTCCCTGTCTGTCCCAGCCCTTAAGGTAGAACTACATGAACGATTTGGATGCTATTCTGCTGGATCCGACAAAACGCCTGCATCAAGTTGTATGTAACGGGAAACAAGGTAAGTCATACAAAAGTTGGATAGTGTTGCAGCGTTCATCCGACATGATACGACTGTCGGATGCAGACGCAGCTTGCAGAGTTTGCATCCGACAGTTGTTTCGTGCTGCATGCATGCCGTGACAGCTTTCCGACATTTCTATCTCTTACCTTATTTCTGTCGCATCCGACTTGAAGTGGGCATTTTAGGCAGCACCGTAAGCCCCTCTGGGAGTTCTTAACACGGGCAGGTAACATTCCCTGTTCTGTGCCCTGCTCTGAGAGGCCTTCTTAACGCTCTAACTATAATTAAATAACTTTAATAGCCTTCCTGGGCAAAGTAAGTCCCAACTTGTGAACTGGACCAGTGGAATGGATTACCTGTTCTTTCCTGAACTCTATAGCGTCCAGGGCCAGACAGCAACATCCTTTAAACACAGAAACGATTCCCTGTTTAGTAACATCTCCCTTGCAGCATTCATCTTTTATTGGGAAGAAATTAAAGGCAAAACCCACCTTTTTACACATTTCTTTGGTCACTGTGCAATATATGGAATATATGGAATCCCACTCAGGGAGGACAAGTCACAACATATAATAAATATAAAATATATTTTTTATATATATATATATATATATATATATATATATATATATAGACAAATACAAGAAGTTCTCTGCACTCAACCCATCATCAATATATTTAAGACATTAACATTTTGTGCATACAGCTACTAAAAAATGCCTACCATTCAGATGGATTTTTAGATTTTGAATCTAAGAATATTTTTATTTCATACAAATGGATCGGGTCAATGTTTCGGTCTGTTTCGATCTCCATTTAATACCTTTACCAAGATCAAGGGTCTTAAATGGAGACTGAAACGTTGACCTGATCCATTTATTAACTTTTTATTAAAATCCCAGTGTTTTTTTCACGTTTTGTATATGTGTGTGTGTGTGTAAAGAAAGAGGTCCCTGCTCCATATAGCTTACAATCTAAGTTCATTAGGGTTGCTTAAGATTTATTTTCAATTAAATTTCAATTCAAAAAATTATGGGCAAATGCTGAAACAGAGATGTACTTGACTTCATGTGCTTTTTTCTTGTGTGCACTTTTTGTGCCCAAAGGCACACAGCTGCGTGTCTGTGTGTCTTGCCTGAACACTGGAGCAATTTACCCCTTGCAGAGAGGTGGTTTCTCATCATACTCCAGTTCTACACATTGCAAGTTATGATACATTGAACATTTATAGTAAGTAAAATATCAAAGTCAAGCAAGCACCTTGTCCCAATAAGGGGGATCATGGAGCTTGTGGGTGTAGAGCTTCAATACAATAACCAAATATTTGCAATTAATTAAGTGGTCTGGGATAACTTGCCCATTTCTTGTGACCATTAAATTGAATTATAATGACATCAGTAGAGACTGCCTCAACCTGCTTTGTTTTCTGTTTTTGGTGCTAATTTGATGGTAAAGATCTAAGAAGCTAGCTCACTGTCTCACAGATGTATTTTTATATACAGGTTACATTTCTTATATCTATCTAATTAATGAACAAATGAAATAATCTGGTGTTTTGTTCAATCCAAGGATAACAAACCACAAAGTGTGGCCAAGCATACAAGAATGTCGATGAAGAACTGCCCCAAAATTATTGCTGCTAATGCACTGATTGTTTTGACTGTTACAGTTGATTAACCAGATCAGGTGGAGTGAACATTATGACACAGCCAAAGGCACATAAATATATATGTCCCTATTTATTGATAAACACAGCATAGTGCAAGGCACAGTATGAAACAGTAACAAGAGCAAGTCCTGCTGCTGCTACAGGAACACATTCAGTTATCATCTCAGCAGCAGTTCTGCATTCATTGCTGTTTCTGTCTGCGGCTTTGGTATGCGGATCTCTCAAGAAGAAAACAATAATTAACATGCATAAGGTGGCTAGTCCTTATCTTTTATAGTAGGTTACATTTAACCTGTAGAGCATATGGGCAGAAGAACAGGTACCACAGGGATTTGGGGGATTTTTCCAGATTTGGTAAAGAAAGTGTGGAAGCACTGCAAGGATTATTAAAGTATATTAAAAAAGTAATAGAAGTTAACCTGATCTGGACCAAACTGCTACACGTGCAGTTTGGACCCTGTAAAGAGTATCTGAAGCAGTTTTATCCACGGCAGTTGCACTGTACATACTTTGAGAATCTGGTGAGTAGGCAATTTCACCAGAGGTGGGATGATTTAACATCCTTGGTCTAACTTACCTGCAGGGTCTACAGCACATGGCACTTTTAAAACAAGTTTTATGTAATTAACACAGCACAGTGTGATGCACTTGGAACTTTAATATACAAATTTAAGGGTACTGCACCATAGTATCAATTTTTGCGCTTCCCTACAGAGATTTGTATTTATATATGAGTGTTGGTCATGGAGATCTCTCTTATAAAATTGACAGCGAGGGACTATCAGCCTGTAAGACCAATGTTTTGGCTAATAGACACTTCTCCCAGTATAATGCAATTTAGCAGGGTGGTACTGGCCTATTAAAGGGATCCTGTCATGGGAAAACATTTTTTTTTTTCAAAATGCATCTTTTAATAGTGCTGTTCCAGAAGAATTCTGCACTGAAATCCATTTCTCAAAAGATCAAATAGATATTTTAATATTTCATTTTGAAATCTGACATGGGGCTAGACATTTTGTCAGTTTCCCTGCTGCCCCAAGTCATGTGACTTGTGCTCTGATAAATGTCATTCAAGTTGGAGTGATATCACCCCCTCCCTTTCCCCCACCCAGCAGCCTAACAACAGAACAATGGGAAGGTAACCAGCTCCCTAACACAAGATAACAGCTGCCTGGTAGATCTAAGAACAGCACTCAATAGTAAAAACCCATGTCCCACTGCGTACTATTCAGTTACATTGAGAAGGGAAAAAAACAGCCTGCCAGAAAGCAGTTCCTTCCTAAAGTGCTGGCACAAGTCACATGACCAGGGGCAGTTGGGAAATTGACAAAATGGCTAGCCCCATGTCAGATTTAAAAATTGAATATAAAAAAATCTGTTTGCTCTTTTGAGAACTGGATTTCAATGCAGAAGTCTACTGGAGCAGCACTATTAACTGATGCTTTTTTAAAAAAAAACATTTCCCATGTTGTACTTCAAGGGGGTAATCTCAATAGCAATGATATTTTATGTATGCAGTGTCAGACTGGGGTGTCTGGCCCCACCGGGGCTGCCTCCTGGGGGCCACCACAGCAGTCAGGGGGAGCTCTTGCCAATAGGGGAAGTGGACCTTGGTTGTGGAGCTTACAAGAACTGGACCCACCAGGTTTTTCCCCGGTGTCCTACTGGCCAAGTTTGACCCTGTATGTATGTGTAATTAATTTCCCATTTTCCTTTTCCTTCCTTGAAGGTTCTCATCAGACTGTGAAACATGTTGTCAACCCGCTAACTGTTAAATAAACAATGACCTTGACACGGGTAGGGTGGCTTATTATGCAATTCAGTTTTATTGAAAATGTATGCGCTGGAACAGAATAAATTATTATTATTATAACAATCTCTTTTGTGAACTAAAACTCCCAGCATCCTGCAGCCAACCAGCTGTTAATGATATAGATGTTTATGTTCTAATACAAATGTGTTGTATGAATTGCACTATATTCTTGACAGCCAAGCTATGCCACTTTAAGCACTTGGTAATTCGTACAGATACATATGCGAATGTTTCAGCAGTTTAATTTTCTTTACTCCCCAAGCAATTTATGTATATTTTCTCAGTATTAAAAGGCATGAAAAGTAACGGTGCCCCTTGCCCCACACCGGTGGAAAACAGCTGCAGAACTACAATAACATACCATGCATTTTGGAATGTTGCTTTCCCACTGGGGAGTTGTTGGGACAGTAACACTACAGTACAAGTTTGTTGCTTTCAAATGGCATGTTGAGGCAACTAAAATTTCCTGTGGGTCCCTGAACTGAGGAAGCTTGGAACTGAATCCTGGTCACCTTCTTATGACCTTGGGCAAGTGCCTTGGAGCAAGAATAGCTTTAGACTGTAAAATCTGTGTGTTGGGGAGGGGTCTTTTGTACCAGCTGCCGTTTTTTTGGATACACATCACAATGAGCTGCAATTGGGCTGGGTTTGTCTGTTTGTACTTAGAGGTAAAGTAAAGCTCAACAATGAATAATGCTAGAAAGTCTGCCCTCTGGGTTTGTGTACCAGCCCAGGCAGTACATTTATTCCATTGTTAGCTGAGCTTAGGGGTCGACAATAAAAATTAAAAATACAACACAATATTAAATTCATGATATAAGGTAGATTACTAATGAATACTCATTGACATTCTGCAGCACAGAAACTGTTGCATTCACAATGAATACATAGAAGTATCAGATTACATAACACATGGAGTCTTACTTTTTGCTAATATTTTGATTTGCAACAACCCCAACACATAGGGGCCCCATTTACTAAATTTGTGTGATGAATTCTAAATTCGATCGAATTTAAAAAAACATTCGAAATCGAATTTTGAATATGCAAAAGAGGTAACTTCGACTATCGAATTTTTCAAAATTCGACCGATTCGAATAATTTGAATAAATCGAATTTAATTGTACTCGAATATTCGATAGGCCAGTTCTCCAACTTGGTCCCTATAGGAAGCTCCCATGTGTTTTAAAGTTTTTTTAAATCGAAATTAAAGTTGATCGAAGAGTTAAAATCATTTGAATCGATTTTTATATTCAATCGTTCGATTGGTCGAATTGCGTTAAAAAGACTTGAATTTGAATGTTTTTGAAATTTGACCACTTCCCCTTTAAATTCGAAAAATTGAATATGAGGGTTTTTCAACACTTGAATTAGATTTTTAGTAAATCTGCCCCATAGCTTTTCAGCAGGAGCCCAGAGTACTAGTAATGGGTGAATTTATTCGGCAGGCGGAAATTCGCTGCAAATTCCCGCGATTCACCGCCGGCGAATAAATTTGCGAAATGGCACAATTTGTCTGGCGAAAATGATGCGATGCGCATCAAAAACGACGCGATGCATGTCGAAAACGAGTCGCGGCTCGTTTTTCATCGAAACAGGATAGATTTGCCCATCGCTACAGAGTACATTGAGCATGTGCAGTGTCAATGACTCTTAAAAGATGGACTATCACACACCTTACCCAAGTTCCTGTGCAAGCAAATAATGGATTTTTTTTGTAAGAAAATGGTAATAGTTTCCTATGTTGCAAAACATATGGAAACTGTCTTTCTACTAGAGCATGAAGTACAGTTTTAATCTCCATAAAAATTAAGATTTTTTTAATAGGGCATTAAATATTGTATTATGATACAGAATATTTTTAAAAGTAAAGGTTTTTTATGTCCTCTAATATATAAGTTACCTTTTTAGCCGGATTTTAGAAGCTAATAGACTATGATAAATTGCATACCAGGAAAACACAATGAAAGTTACCGGAAAAAAAATCAATTTATATTAATGTGGTTTTTTTTTTTAATCTAGTGCTTTAGTCTGAGTTTGTTTGAAGTTGTGAGATTCTGATAAATAACCCAGGCAACGCAGTGTCTCAGATAGAGAGCCTTTGCTTCCTAAAACATTTCCTTAATATATGGATTTAATAGCAAAGTCCTTGAATGGTAACGGTAAATTCTGTTGCAGATAGGGAACGTTATTGTTCTATATTTCCCTGTCCCTTCAGTGAAACCTCAAAGGCAAGTTCTCTTCCTCACAGAATGTGGTTTGTATGCAAACATGGCGCTTCCATCGCTGGCTTGTCTCATAATGCCATCACTCACCAAGAGCAATGATGGGGCCACTCGCAATCAATGGCACAACAGTCCTCGATCAATGAGATTATCAAATGAGAAGCATTGCTTACAAGTTTTGCAGAAGGCAGCACCTTGTTTTACAGTTTTTCATGAATCTAAAAATAAGAAACTTTATTACAGAATTCACAATTAGCAACACTTGGGGTAGGACGGCACAAGACATACAAGGCTGGTAATGCTTTGCAAGACTGAGTTTCATTGCCTTCTTCCATGTGCAGATAGCACAACTAGCTTTAGGGCTCATTCAGACGAGCAGATTCGTGGAGATTAGTTGCCTCAAAGACGTGGCGTTTTGTCGCCAGGCGACTAATCTCCACGAATCTGCTCGTCTGGATGGGCACTTAGTGTGGTGCAAACAGGGAAGCCTTGGCCCCATGCAAGGGTAAATATTTGTCATTGTGTCCCACAAATGTCCTTTCAGGCCGAGGTGTCAGCTTATTGACCCATGTATAAGGGCCACCGATGATACCAAAGAAAACTGGGTACATTTAAAAATCCTGCCAGCGATTTGACAATAGCCCAATGTTGCCCACCTCAGCATTGGCATATTGGGGAAAGATCCACTTGTTTGGCAACCTCAACAAGTTAACACGTATGGACAGCTTTAGCTAGAACACAGGTTCATGACCAAAAAACTGGTTTAGAATATAATATCCATGCCATTTTAATACAATCTGTTATCCAGAAACCTGCCATCTAGAAAGCTCCAACATTAAAGAGGTTGTTCACCTTCCATACATTTTTTTCTGTTCAGTTGTTTTCAAATTGTTTCCCAGAAATAAAGACTTTTTTCAATTACTTTCCATTATTTATCTTTTACTGTTTTTTTCCAAAATCTAAGTGTAAAGTTGAATGTTTGTGTCTCTGGTGTTTGAGTCTGGCAGCTCAGTAATTCAGGTGCAGACTCAAAACTGTTACAATTTTACAACATTTAGTTGATACATTTCACAGCAAAATCTCTGGAGTATTAGCAACTATTGTATCAATTCTAACAGCTGCGTGTAATGAAACCCAGAGATTCTCCTCAGCAGGGACAAAGATAAGAAATGTATCCATTAAATGTATCAGTTTAGAACAGTTGGGGGAAGGGGGTGTCACTTTTCACTTCAATATTAGAAAAATGGTTACAAATAGAAAATAGATCGATCTGAAAACAACTACAACCCCTTTAAGGAAAATGCCTTCTCCCATAAATTCAATTTCATCCAAATACTCCAAAATAAAAAAAATCCTTTATCTCTTTAATAATAAAACACTACTTTATCCCAACTAAAAAAACTAGCTAATTTTGTTTATTTAATTTTTACATAATCTAAAGTATGTACATGCAAATAATGGAAAGATTAAGTTATCCGGAAAACCCCAGGTCCCAAGTATTCTGGTCTTATACCTGTAGCTCTTTTCCATTATCACTTGCATTGTAAGAGATCTCATTCTTGCTATGCCTTTTACTAAGTGGCAAAGGCACTTTGTACTATTCTATACTGCAAAAATGTATGGTTCTGTGTATTCTAGTGGTGCTATATAAATAAAGTTTTAGTGCTATACAGTCTAAGCAGTGCTAGCCTACCTGTAGCCTGCAATTAGGGGATTTTGGAAGTTGTTTTCCATTACAGTTATTATACACTGAATTATATATAACAAGATCCTCTGCAGGTGGAAGTGGGAACTGTAATTCAGCTGCAGTGCTAAAGTGTGGATTTTAAATAATGAGGCCCCACACCTTCTAAGCAAAACACTGACAGGTCTAAGGAGGTGGTGTTTGATGGAACCTTTATACTCTGTTATGCCTTTAAAAGAGTTCTTCTGTGCAAGGGTTTCATCATTAATTATAGGTTGTTTTATAAGTGGATATTATTTGGCATATAATATGCAAGTATTTATCCTCCCCAGTGTTGCATCTGATCACCAGCAGTTTCCAACCTTTATATCATTGCACACACGTCCACATAAGTGCAAAGATGGACATGGCCACACTCCATTCAGTACAGATGAACAGGAGAATGATACACGAAGGCTAAGGCCAGACGGGGAGATTCGGGGGAGATCTGGCGTGATTTTTAAAATCGCTCAAAATTGCCTTGCCAGGCAATTTTGAGTGATTTTAAAAATCGCGCCGCTCCGTGTGAACAAGCGCAGGCGTTTTTAAGCCTCGCCGGTGCGCAGCGGTGCCTAGCTATTCGGGGAGATTTGGGGGCGAGAATTCGCAGCGAGAAGTCGCCAGGCGACAGATCTCCCCCGAATCTCCCCGTCTGGGACAACTCTTCAGGTGAAATGATTACAGGAAGAAGAAAGTAAATAACTTTTACTTGCTGTGTATGTGGCATTACAGTGCCATTGTGTCTATATAACATGCAGACTCTGTAAACTCCTAAGAGCTCATGTTTGGCTGTATCCTTTTTATTTACCCTGCACAGAAAAATAATTCAAGCTTAGCGAAGTTCTATTTTCTGGATTCAAACTAGTGAGGTGCTAGCTAGGGCTCACAATAGGCATGAAGTACACAATAGATTATATATATATATATACTGTATATTTGGGTAGAGGTCTGTGTGTGCTATGTGTAGGTATTATGGAATACACGCAAGCTTTAGTGATTGGCAAATTTATTGTCCTAATGCAAATTCGCTGCAAATTTATGTGTTTCGCAGGCGGCGAATACATTTGCAAAATGGCCACAAAAATTCGCCAGTGAAAATTCACCAGCAACCAAACAAAATTGGACGCTCGCGACAAAAAGTTTTATACCAGCAATCGTTTTTTGCACAGAGGACCATTCTGATGCTGGCGACCATTTTGATGCCGGTAACAATTTACCGCACACCCATCGACTGAAGTGCGATAAATTGTTGCCAACCTTTTGACACTGGCCAATTGTTTCCAGCGTCAAAAGTCCTGTTTCGCGAATGTTTTGCCGTTTCATGAATTTCGTGGGAAATATTCAGAGGACGGGAAAAATTCTCCCATCACTGGTGAATATGCAGTGTTTTCAGTTGCACAAAATAAAGCTGAGAAACATGAGCTTGAATTCTCTCTGTCCCATGACTTTTTCAGTTCACATTCTTCATCTGCTGGAAGGCTATCCTCCATATCTATTGCTCACAATGTAATGTATATTTATGTACCAGCTAGATAATGTATCTTCTACTTACTTAACTGTAATATTTATTTTTTCTTTTTTCATCAGCTAAAGGAAAAGTAAACCTTGACTCACCCTCCAGTGACCCTAATCACTCACCTCAACACAGGTTGCCACTTCAGCACACCAGCCTGGGGTTATCTTAATAGACAAGGAAAGTTAAAGGGATACTGTCATGGGAAAAAAATGTTTTTTCAAAACACATCAGTTAATAGTGCTGCTCCAGCACACTTCTGTACTGAAATCCTTTTCATTTCGAAATCTGACATGGGGAAAAACATATTATCAGTTCCCCACCTGCCCCGAGTCGCGATTTGTGCTCTGATAAACTTCAGTGACTCTTTACTGCTGTACTGTAAGTTGTAGTGAAATTATCTTCCTCCCCCCACCCCAGCAGCCTAACAACAGAACAATGGCAAGGTAACGAGATAGCAGCTCCCTAAAACCAGGGCTGGATTCCAGTGGCGGGTGCCCCTAGGCCGCGCGGTCCTATCGGCCTCAGTCTGCACCGCCCTAGCGACTAGCGAGAGCAGGCACACCTGTTTAGCTGGTAAAAATGTTGCTTCATGCCAAAGTTATGTATAGGCAACCCTAGTTGTACTGTGCCCTGTGATTTCTAATGGCTTTCCTGGGCGCAGAGTGTGGCAAAGCAGTCACTGTCGACAATTCACCCTTTAGTGAATCTACCCCAACGTTTGGTACTGCTTAATAAGTGGAAGCTGCCAGTGTCGGACTGGGACACCAGGGGCCAACCCAAAAACCTTAGACCAGGGGCCCACCATAAAACCTTAGACCAGGGGCCCACTCTCAGTACAAATGTTCTACATCTCCTCAATCAACCTCCTATTCTCCTAGTATATTTTATTTAGATACTATAATCAATTATTACATCTATTGTGCCTCTTTGATCTCATAGAAATAGGGAATGGCCATGAAATAGGCCAAAAGTTTAGCAGTATGAGGGCCCACTGACACCTTGGCCCACCGGCAGTTTTCCTGGTATTCTGGTGGGCCAGTCCGACAGTGGAAGCTTCCATATTGAAAGCTGCAAAAACCTTCTTGCTTGTTTTTAAAGGAGCATGCATTCCTTGTAGTCATACACTGTACTGCTCCCAGACCTGTCTGAATAAAAGAAAGCTGTCTTTAAAGGGTTTATCCACCTTTCTTAAAGGACCAGTAACCGCAAAAAATTTTTTTTTTAAATATTCATTTGTACAGCACAAAAAAACCACAAAGACATAAAACTTTAAAATCGCCAAGTCTTTATTAAAGGGATAGTGTCATGTGAAAAAATTTTTTTTTTCAAAATGCATCAGTTAATAGTGCTGCTCCAGCAGAATTGTACACTGAAATCCATTTCTCAAAAGAGCAAACAGATTTTTTTATATTCAGTTTTGAAATCTGACATGGGGCTAGCCATTTTATCAATTTCCCAGCTGCCCCTGGTCAAGTGACTTGTGCCAGCACAATGAACTGCTTTTTTGCAGGCTGTTGTTTTTCCTTCTCAATGTTACTGAATAGAATGCAGTGGGACTGGGACGTGGGTTTTTACTATTGAGTGCTGTTCTTAGATCTACCAGGCAGCTGTTATCTTGTGTTAGGGAGCTGTTATCTGGTTACCTTCCCATTGTTCTGTTGTTAGGCTGTTGGGGGGGGGAAAGGGAGGGGTGATAGCACTCCAACTTGCAGTACAGCAGTAAAGAGTGATTGAAGTTTATCAGAGCACAAGTCACATGACAGGGGCAGCTGGGATATTGACAATATGTCTGGCCTTATGTCAGATTTCAAAACTGAATATAAAAAAAATCTGTTTGCTCTTTTGAGAAATGGATTTCAGTGCAGAAGCCCACTGGAGCAGCACTATTAACTGATGCGTTTTGAAAAAAAACATGTTTTCCCATGACAGGAACCCTTTAAGATACAACTTACCAAACTCTGCTTGGGCTCACTTCATAAAAGGTGATCGGGCAATCCATCATGTGGTGCTTGATTTCACCTACCTGCTCTCCTTATAGGGGATAGCCAGGGAAGAGAAATTGAGTGCTGTACAATGGATCGTCATCCTGTCACCTTTTCTGAAGAAGAGTGGAAACGGCATTTTGGTAAGTTATATCTTAATAGAGACTTTGCCATTTTAATGTTTAATATTTCTTTGTGTTTTTTTTGTGCTATACAAATGACTTTTTTAACAAAAATGTTTTATGTGACTAGTCCTTTAACTGCAGGATTGTTTTTAGAATGGCAGGTGTTGGGATCCAAATTCCCCTAGCACCCATGCACTGATTTGAATAAGAGACTGGTACAGTATATGAATAGGAGAGGGCCAGGATAGAATGATGAGTAATAAAAAGAAGCAATGATTTTAAATGTGTATTGTTTAAGATGGGGTCAATGACTCCCATTTGAAAACTGGAAAGAATCAGGAGAAGAAAATAAGTATTCAAAAAGCTATAAAAGCTAAATATTGAAGACCGATTGAAAAGTTTCTTAGAACTGGCCATTCTATAACATGCTAAAACTTTTAAAAGATACCCCCCCTTTAATCTTAGAAAATGTCAACATCTCTAGATCATTCCCTCTAAAGTAAATGTTCTCTATCTGTTTGCATTCTCTATATAATTTATTTCCCACCAAATGAGTGGATCCCTGCTCCATTTGCCCCCCCCCCATGGACTGATCAGATTTTTAGTGCAAAATTGCCCTATTTGCCATTACCCTAAGGGTAGGGGCAGACAGACAGATTTGGGGAGATTTAATCGCCTCTTCTGCCCGAATCGCCTTTCCGCTGCCTTCCATCTACTGTAATGAAGAATCGCCTGCGCTAATGCATTTGCGGTGCTTCTATTTCCGAAGTCGCCTTAAGTTTCCTTGTGAGGCAACTTTGGAAATCAAAGCACAGTGAGTGCATAATCGAAGGCGCAGTGGCGTAACTACCAGGGGAGCAGGGGGTGCAATTGCACCAGGGCCCGCTCCCTCTCAGGGCCTGCTGGAGAGGCTAGGAGAACTCCAATGTGCAATTCATAGGGGAAGAGCCCAATAGGGGGGCCCGGGTGCCAATCCTGAACCAGGGCCCACCAGCGTGTAGTTACTCGACTGCGCAGGCGATTCTTCATTACAGTAGATGGAAGGCAGCGGAAAGGCAGTTCGGGGAGATTGTCACCGGGCAGAAGAGGCAATTAGTCACCAGGCGACTAAATCTCCCAGACTCTGCCCGTCTGCCCCTACCCTAAAGTTCTGAAAGGGTTATAAGACACACATTTGCAAAGGAGATAAACTGTGATTTTAACGGAAATTAACACAGCTTTCTAAAAATAAAACCTTTTCTTATAGAAGTCTGTTGCCACCAAAATGTATTTTATTCACAGTTGCAACGTTAAAAAAATATTAGCACTTTATGTATATAAAACATTTTCACTTTCTATAGTGTTCCTGGCTCTTTAATAGAGTCAGTTTCCAGTAGAAGCCTAAGATGTTCTGCTGACACCTAGTGGATCAGAAAATAAATGCGAATTTACAAGCGACATGCAAATTTCAAGGTACATGTTCCAGGTCATGAATACCAATGGCTTTACTGTCTGTAGACTATGGGGATACAATCTATCTCAGCAATGCTTGGCAGCTAAGCTAGCGATCTCAGGCAATTTGTAATAATATTTTTTTAAATCATAATTAGCATAGCAATAAAGAGCTAAACAGCACATGCTGTTTAAACTGGTGCTGGATGTTGCAGAATTTTTACCAATAGAAAAGCACAATACATTTCCATAAATAAAAGTGAAGCCAGAGATTAGCCAGCCAGGACTGCGTGGCCACAACTGGATCACAGAAAAAAAAACTGTGGCTACAAGAATATTTCCTGGTGGGAAAACCAAAGCCTCAGATTCCTTCCTGCCTCCTTTATTGCTTCTAATCGAGCAGCTGGGAGTTGGCACAATACATGAAGGGGTTGCTGTTTGAGGGCGACGGCTTGGTGCCCTTACAAAATAGGGATCTGCAAAGCTGAATAGATGTGGGGGAGGGGATTATTTTTTTAAAATGAGGATATGTGTGAATAACTTTTTCAGTGCGCAATCTGACTAGGATTTGTGGAAAGGCCACCAAGGTCCAGGCCTAGGGCAACAAGATTTTGAGGGCGGCATTCCATACCTTTCAACATTTTGGAAATAAAAAGAGGGATAAAAAAGTTGCTGCGAATAGTGCAGCA
This sequence comes from Xenopus borealis, assembly GCA_024363595.1. Classification (NCBI taxonomy): domain Eukaryota; kingdom Metazoa; phylum Chordata; class Amphibia; order Anura; family Pipidae; genus Xenopus; species Xenopus borealis. The sequence continues at coordinate 135,000,276 of CM044434.1, read as the reverse complement.
ACATTTTTATGACCACGCCCATTTTGTGTCCACACCCCCTAATGTTCATTTTACAAAATTTGGCAGGCTAAAAAGTTTGAATATATTTGTCATTTATTTTTTTTGCTAATGAAGGTGAATTGCCCTTTAAAGGGATATTGTCATGGGAAAAAAATATTTTTTTCAAAACGCATCAGTTAATAGTGCCACTCCAGCAGAATTCTGCATTAAAATCCATTTCTCAAAAGAG
>CM044434.1:134969361-134999700 GCA_024363595.1 Xenopus borealis | reverse complement strand
TTCAGTGCAGAAGTCTGCTGGAGCAGCACTATTAACTGATGTGTTTTGGAAAAAAAAACACCTTTCTCAAGGGACCTGTTCTCTTGCTACAATTACTTATTTGCTTATCTAGAAAGTGTTACAAAGTATCTTATCTGAACCTCCTGGCAGTTCAGGACTCTCTGCCAAAAGCCAAATTTTGTTTCTTTTTCTGGCTCTTCAGAGCAGAGAAAAACAGGACTTTCCAGTACAAATGAGGGACTGTGGGTTGAGCTGTCAGAAGAGGGACTGTCCCTTTAAAAACAGGTCAGTTGTGAGGTATGGCATTCTGCCCAATCACACCCACATTGGTTCAGAATAAACACTGGGGATGTGCTGGAGATACAATAGTTTTTAAATTTCCCCTGCACCAATCCCCCAATGTTCCAGTCCCAATATCACATTATTGATGTAACTTAGCGCCAAGGCTGGCAAATTAGCCCTATTGTAACAATTGTTAGAAAACATTGCCTGAAAGGCCACAGGTTGGATATCTCTGATTTATGTAATGTGCCCGTCTGACTGGAGTTTCAGGTTTCCTACACTGCCAGCGATATCCTTTTCTCTAACTGTTTGAAGTTGTCCTAGCATAAGGCATTAACTGCCAAGTAGCCAATTAACATCTTAGGGATTCATGCCCCTTCATACCTCATTGCAACCCCCCTTGCTTAAAGGATAACTAAACCCATTTAAAAAAAGTGCATGTAGCTCCCACCCCTTTCCAGCTATAGTCAGGTGATCCCACTGGTGTCTAATAAAAGGGCAACCATGTTTGGGAGTTGTAACCTTGAAAGCAGCAAATAAGTTGCAGGTAAAACTTAGCCCCTTTGTAAAATGTATAAGCAAGCAATAGAATTCTTAATGAACCAGATTAAAGTTGAGTAAAGGACTGGCCATAACTCAAACATCCCCTATGAACTCCTTTAAGTACGGCTTATGCAATAAGGCTAATATAACAGAAAATTGAGGTTGGTTGTTGGGAGCATGCAAATATGATGGGGCTTATTGGAATATGTTCTTATTTTCCCTTGACGGTGCAGCGTCGAGTCTGCACCTCTCCCTTCGCCCAACCCCGAACCCAATAACAAACACACACACACCGCTGGTTTGGAGAGAGATGGCCGCAGCTGTTTAATTTCAAAGTAACAATAACTTTAACATTTATGTATATATATAGATATATATTCCAACTTTTACACAACCGTTTGTATAACAAACTTTTTAACATATAATTCCCAGAGGTGTATGAAAGGGGGTTCTTGGGGTGGGATAACTGTGCCCCAACTACCAGGTTTGATTTGTGTTAACTTTCCAAGCCCCTAAACCGGTCTGCATATCACCCCCTGGGGACCCAGGCCTACCAGGCTACTTCCCATTTTAACTTCCCTTGGTGCTCCGTACCAAGGTACCCTCTGCCAACTGTGACAAACACCTTTCACACAGGGAGGGGGGGTGGGATGCTGCGTCCTTCTGCTTCCTCTTCCCGGCGCCGAATGGTAAGTTCCCGCGCAGCGTTCCCTTTTAAGCCCCGCCCCCGGGTCACAACCGCCAATCAGCAGCGAGCAACCTGAGGGTGGGCGGGGATAGGTTTCCTCCTAAGCCCCGTCAAGCCCTGCTTCCCTAGGTGCTGCATTGGGCCCCATTATTGCCATTTGAGTCAGAGAGAGTAAAAGCAGCAATCCACAGACCTCTGTTATATGGTTGGAAGATGATGGGAGCTATAGTTTTAAACAGCAGAACTGAAATGGAAAACAAATCTGGAACATCCCTGGGATAAAGAAGATTTCTCACGTCATCCCTCTGCTGCCTCTATTATGGTAGAGGCCTATAATGATTTTAGCTTGATTAGTTCTCACATTGGATTTGAGCATTGTTTTTAACAGCATATTTACTGTATGCTATAAATTCAGCTCAGGTGCAGATTGGGTTTCAAAACAGGCCCTGGCACTTCAACTGCATAGAGGCCAAAACAGCTCCCCTCCAGCCCACTAAATGATGACTATGGCACCTTACAACAGCCCCTCTGGCATCTGTCAGAACCCACAGATTGCCAGTGCATTTATATTGTGCAAATAATAAAACAGGGGACCTGGAGTTAATTTTACAAACACGTGGATACAATATTTCTCATGTTCTGATACATCAATGCTTATATTTAATTAAATGTGAACAAAATTAGGGATGCACCGAATCCACTATTTTGGATTCAGCCGAACCCCCAAATCCTTCCTGAAAGATTTGGCCGAATACCGAACTGAATCCAAACCCTAATTTGCATATGCAAATCATGAGTGGGAAGGGGAAAACATTTTTTACTTCCTTGTTTTCTGCCAAAAAGTCACGTGATTTCCCTCGCTGGCCCCAATTTGCATATTAGGATTCGGTTCGGCCAGGCAGAAGGATTCGGCCGAATCCAGCTAAAAAGGCCGAATCCTGGCCGAATCCCAAACCGAATCCTGGATTCAGTGCATCCCTAAACAAAATACATCCAAAACGATCATTTATGTTATGACGGCACAGTTTTTGACAGTATGGCACACCCTTGCGTATGAGCCTGGAGGCACATAACCTGTTGCAAATCTAGCAAGGATTAAAGGGGCTGTTCAGCTTTGAGTTAATTTTTAGTATAATGTAGAGAGTGATATTCTGAGACAATTTGCAATTGGTTTTCATTTTTATAGTTTTATAGTTATTTAGCTTTTTATTCAGCAGCTCTCTAGTTTGCAGTGTCAGCAATTTGGTTTCTAGGGTACAAATTACCCTAACGACCCTGCATTGATTTGACTAAGAGACTGGGATATGAATAGGAGATGGACTGAATAGAATGATAAGTAATAATAAGTGGCAATAACAATACATTTGTAGCCTTACAGAGCATTTGTTTTTAGATGGTGTCAGTGACCCCCATTTGAAAGCTGCAAAGAAACACAAGAAAATTGCAAATCATTAAAAAACTATGAAAAATAAATAATGAAGACCAATTGAAAAGTTCCTTAGAATTTTCCCTTCTACAATATACTAAAAGTTTACTTAAAGGTGAGCCACCCCTTTAATTATATAGATCTAACTCATTTCACCTTGCCTTCATCAGAACAGATGACCTGTCCCCTGTGCATGTCAGTAAGCCTGCAAAGAAGTTAGAAAATGGCAAGTGGATCTGCTGTTGTTCTGCTGCTGCTATGCTGCTACTTTGGACCACTCAAACATATGTAAAAAATGTGTTGTAAACTGTATTTACCTTTATGAAAGATAAAGATATATTTAAAATTGTGGGTATCCCCTAACCAGAATTTGGCATCCCAGAAATGCATTTTTCACCCTAAGAGGTACAGCAGCCCTCAAAATCCTAATAAACAAAATAAGAACAAAGGCACACTCCATTCAACGCTTCTGCACAAAAACTCCCCAGAACTTCCCCAAATTTTAACCTCACTCATTAAGAAACAAGTGAGCAGAAATCTGGCTCCTGATGGTCTATAGTGGCTGGAGGGACTGTACCTAAAAATAGGATGATCTGAAAAGTGGCCTCCAGAGGATATTGGGTGCTAGGATAACATAGCCACAATTTAAAAAAAGTGTTAGTATTCCTTTAAAATACATGTAATATACTGATGTTTTACAGGTATGGGACGTGCTATCCAGAAGACTTGGGACCTGGGGGTTTCCGGATAAGGGATCTTTCCATAATTTATAACTCCATACTGATAAATTTACTAAAATATAACGTTAAGTACAATAGGATAGTTGTGCCTCCATTAAACATCAATTATATCATAGCTAGAATCATGTACAATGTACTGTTGTATTATTACTGAGAAAAAGGAAATCATTTTAAAAAATGTAATTCAGAGTTTACAGATTTTGGAATTCAGGGATAATTCAAAATCGTGCATTTGGGTTAGATTTAATCTGAAGTGTATGCAGCAAGGTCCTGCAGAACAGAACATCGAGGGTTGGGGAATTCATATAGCATAACCCACCATTCAGAATAAAGGGAAACATATAGTCAGCCAAGTCTAAATTCAGCTTCTAACATCTGAAAAACCTGCAGATTATTTGCAAACCAATCTGGATGTCATTTCTTGCTCCATTAGGAGCCACAAGGCTCTTAAACATTTTTCAGAATAAAACCACATCCAGGCATATATTTGCAGAACTATTATATTATGCTGTGTAAAATGCTAACGTTGGAAAAACAGTATAAAAAGTAGCGTAAAATAAATGGTATATATAAAGCTGTGTATTTCTCCTTAGAAGTGATTATGCACCATGAAAGCATAATGGAAACCGCCCATTAAAAGGAAGTCTGTCTGTCTGTTTGTGGAGCCAAATAATAATTTACATCTTTATTTCATACCACCTCAGACATGAAATAACCATCAAATTCAATGCCAAAAGAGTATGCAGCTTTCTACCCCAAGATTTGACACCATCCTTTGTGACTGGCTAAAATCAATATATTGCTGGATAAATTCTGCAGTGCTTATTTGTTGTCTGCAGACAACTTGCCAATTCTCTTGTACAAAGCACTGCACTCTACAAAGTGGAATTTATGGATGCAAATTTCAATGCAGTATGTTTTCCCACGCCAAATTCTAGGGTCATTGCATCCACTGGTCCGGCACTGAATTAAAGCAATATTCGCATCTATTTTAGCATAAACACACTAGTTGTGGGATAGAAGGCTTTCTTTATGTTTCCTACTGACCTACAGTGAAACTAATTGTATAAGTCAACACAGGGCCACTCCTGCCATGAGGCAAGTTGAGGACCTTGCCTCAAGCAACAGTGAGTGGCCAGTTACAAGGGGCGGCAGCGAGTGGCCAGTTACAAGGCGTGCAAAAAGCCTCCTCTTGTAACTTTAAGAGACAAATTTCTGGGTTTTAACCCATAAATTTGGCTCTGCTAGTGAAGAGAGCTCTATTGCGTTCAATGCACTAGTGATGCTGCCCCCCTTTGATCTGTTCCGACTCTTAAGTGGGAGAAGAGGGGCCGCATCTGTAAGCAGCAGCCCCTGAATTGACCCCTAACTCAACATTGTTACAAGTTACATTGCATCAGCAGTAGTGATGGGTGAAATTATTCGCTTGCGTCAATTTCTCAGACCCCTGAAATATATCTGTTGTGAAATTCCACACAGGGGGGCAGATTTATTTGCTAGCAGGGTCGGACTGGCACGGTGGGAAACCGGGAAAAAAACATGGTGGGCCTCGGCCCTCATGGATGGGACCCCTCCCGATCGCCTGGCCCTACAGGAGTCCTGGTGGGCCCCCCAGTCAAACCATGGTCGCTAGTGAAAATTTGGCAGAAATCTACGCACAGATTTGTGGCAAGGCAACAAAGGCCCAGGCCTAGGGTGCCAAAAATAAACAGGGGCGGCATGCTGTGCATTATGGGGACCTGTGCATCCCTGTTCAATGGTACCCTTTGCCGGCGTATACTGTATGTTCAGGTACTCACATGGGGAAGGGGAAGTATGGGTGGAGGCTAGGGCCGCTTGCGGAATCTCAAGCGCAGGGACATCGCCAATTTACTAACGGGGTAGAGGACAATTCTCTAGCGAAAGAGACTCTCACTTGTGCTGTTTCACATCCTATGGCCAGGTGAATTTACGCTCAGACGAACGATCATTACTCTGCAAATTCACTAAAGTGCAAATTTTACAAAACGTTACCTCTTTCAACTGATAAGATCTTCCTCAATCTTATGTCAGTTACATCATATCATTTCATGAATGCCACAAACTCATAAAAGTTGTAAAAAAACAATGGCGTTTTTTCATACCTTAAAGCCTTCAAAATTATAACTACAAAAATTTTTTTTGTGTAAACGTTTTTTCCCAACCATTTGAGGGTCATATTACATTAGTTTTAGGGTGGGCTCATGTCTTGAGCATTAGAGGATCTCTTTTGTCTTTATTTTGCTTCCTTGGACATTTGTTATAAAAAGTGGCCACGTCAAGACTTTGCACCATCTCTAATAAAGACATCTATATGACCTATATGTACCTGCCCTATTCAAATTGACCTAAGTGTAATAGTACTAACGAAGATACACTCGGCAGAGTTGGCTGATGAGGCGCAACTTTGCATTTTAGTGAGTTAGCATAGTGACAACGAGTTTGAGCCTGATGAATTGGCACAAGTGTGGCGGATCGTTCGCTGGTGAAAATTCGCCCTTTAGTGAATCTGCCTCATGATGTTGCTGGGGGCGGATGGGAACAAATGGATAATGAAAGTATACTGTCCTCTTAGTACCTAGCAAATACAAAAATAACATGAAGACTGGAGGTCTAGTGGCCCTTTAACTAGCTTTAACTAAAGAGAAATATAAAGTATTTGGCTACAGTGCCCCACACAACACTCTTTATGCCAAAATTACTGTATCAATCTAAAGGAATAATAAATTGAATAATAAGAGAGGCTTTCTAATTACTAAATATCGTTTGATCCCATTTCACCAGTCTCATTTTTAGACTTGCATGATGATTAAATATAAGAAACAAGAATGAGCATAAAATAAATTTTGCTTTTTAATCATGTCTATTTCAAAATGAAGCCATAATCATACAGCGCCTTGATTATAAAGCATATGAAATGCCATTTTACTACAAGTACACATATTATTAATGTGTGTCTACAAATGCTGTGTAATGTTGCGTTAAGTGGCGCAGGAGAGGGAGAGAGAAAGGAATTAACATATTTTTATTTTAATGATTTCTTTTTATTTAAATATAAAATGTTATATATATTAAATGTATACTGTGCTTTGTTGTTAACGGTTAATTGCCCTGGCAACCAGGGAGCAAGTTTGGAAGCTGAACCATAGAGGGCCTGAAAAGAAAAATAAGCAACAAAAAAAGAATAACAATAACGTTGGAGAGTCACAATTCTTTGGCTGTCAGGGTCAGATTAACTGCAGGCTGGAAAGAGTCAGAATAGAAAGGCTAATTATTCAAAATACATACAAATAAGAACTGGATAATAAAACTGCCAAAAAGTATTTTCTGCCAAAAAGTATTTTCTGCCTTCCCTTAACAATATAGTGATGCTCTAGGCAGGTGCCATTTGCTGTGTACCCATCCCCTAGTATTTGCTGTGTACCCATCAATAGTGATGGGCGAAACGGCCGCGTTTCGCTTCGCCGAAAAATTTGCGAATTTCCAGAGAAATTCGCGATTTTTTCGCCGATTCGCGAAACGAGTCGCGCGTCGCTTTTGACGCGCGTCGCATCAAACGCGACGTGTCGCGTCGCTTTTGATGCGCGTCGCGTCGTTTCCTTTTTGAGCGTTGAATTTTTTTGGGCAAATTTTTTGGGCAGTTTCGCGAATTTATTCGCCAGCGGCGAATCGCGGGAATTCGCCGCGAATTCGCCCCTGGCGAATAAATTCGCCCATCACTACCCATCAACAGTATTTTATGACAGAGTGGCTCCACTAATCTATGTCGCAGTGATGCCAGTATTAACACAATGGGGGGAATTCACAAAAGTGTCGGTAAAATAAATAACCCAGAAGTGGCGGTCGACAAATTTGTAAAATGTCTTACTAACGGCAAATTCACAAAGGCAGATGTTACGATCTCTGAATGTCTCGTAAGTCCGACAATTTTCTAAAATGTCGTATATCTTTTCATCATACAGACGACATTTTACACGACTTTTTAAAGACATTTTAAAGACATTTTACAAGACATTTTAAAGACATTTTAAAGACATTTTACCGACATTTTCATTTTGGAGAGCCTAATGTGTCGGAAAAATTGTCTGCAAAAAAAAAATGAGTTTACGAGTAATTCATAAAAATCTCGGGGAAAGTGGTGCAGAAAAAACCACGCCCACTTTTCACTACACTTTCAAAAGTGTCGTATATAGGGTTGCCACCCAGCCGGTATTTTACCGGCCTAGCCGGTAAAACACCAGCCAAGGCCGGGGCCGGTATTACAAATTTACCGGAAATGTAGCTGCCGGTAAATTTGAAATACCCCTTAAAAATGGCCCTTGCCTTGCCTAAATCTAATAAAAACTTACCTTTCTCGCGTCTTCAGCCGATCCTTCGCGTGGCTCCGCCCCCTTTGACATCACGTCACGCTCCTTTTGACGTCACGTCCCCTTTTGGCCCCGCCCCCCGTCGGCAGGTATAAAAATTTTAAAAAGGTGGCAACCCTAGTCGTATATGTCGGAAAATTGGCGGGGAAATGCTCTGTGAATTTGTTGTCTGTTGCTACGACATTTTAAAGACATTTTAAAGACATTTTTTCCTTCCCGACACTTTTGTGAATTCCCCCCAATGACTCCAGTAATATATGACCATGTTTTTGTTGAGAAATCCGCGGACACTTTTAAAGCCATACCCCTTAAACCACTCCCATTACACACCCACTAAATTCTTGCTGCCTCTGTAGCCCCACATTCATGCCTGGCTGTTTGCTCACCTCCTGACCTGCATGCACTGTAAGGAATGGGCTGCTGCGGAGTGTTACTGTTGTGTGCTTTTGAAATCTTTCCTGGCTCAGTCTCAGCAGCAATAAAAAAACAAATTGCCCCCTGAGTCTACTCGCTCTGACTGACAACTGACAGTAGTCCCATCATACTGCCCCATGAGCAGTGGCAATGCTGCCATGAGGCAAGTTGAGAAACTCACCTCAGACAGCAGCCAGCAAGTTATCAGGAGCGGCAAAAAAAGCCGGTAACTTCCCAATTCCCAATTTTAAATCAGCGTTAATCTTTGGCTGATTGGGTGCGATGGGAGGAGACATCAGAAACTCCCCTGTCCATTAGACAGAGGCCCTAGCAATTTATGACACAGTGCCCTAATTCCCCCTATAAATATGTGTTCTACTCACACACATATATAAATAATAATACAATATAAAATCATATATAAGCACAGGCATCCATTGACTTCCACTGAAAACTTGCAGTACATTTTAACTCTATAAATGGGTCAATAGTGACACTTAGGGGGGAATTCACAAAAGTGTCGGTAAAATAAACAACCCGGAAGTGGCGGTCGACAAATTTGTAAAATGTCTTACAAACGGCAAATTCACAAAGGCAGATGTTACCATCTCTGAATGTCTCGTAAGTCCGACAATTTTCTAAAATGTTGTATATCTTTTCATCGTACAGACGACATTTTACACGACTTTTTAAAGACATTTTAAAGACATTTTAAAAGACAATTTGACCGACATTTTCATTTTGGAGAGCCTAATGTGTCGGAAAAATTGTCTGCAAAAAAAAATGAGTTTACGAGTAATTCATGAAAATGTCGGGGAAAGTGGTGCAGAAAAAACCACGCCCACTTTTCACTACACTTTTTCAAAAGTGTCGTATATGTCGGAAAATTGGCGGGGAAATGCTCTGTGAATTTGTTGTCTGTTGCTACGACATTTTAAAGACATTTTAAAGACATTTTTTCCTTCCCGACACTTTTGTGAATTCCCCCCTTACTCTCACCAAAATAAAGTAAAGGGTTCACTTTTCACAAGACAGTTCCATACTTACCAACATTTTGGATATAAAAAGAGGGAGGAAAAATTTGTGTGTAATTACCATGTTCATTTTACAAAATTTGGCAGGCTATGAAAGTTTGAACATATTTCTGTTTTTTTCCCAGTTATTACAGTTTGGCTAATGAAGGTGAATTGACCTTTAACCTGTGAGTCTAACTTCTCCCAAGAGACTGGTTTATCTAAATTGTTACAATTAATTATTTGCTTATCTCAGAATTGTTACAAAATGATCTTAGTTGTACCTGGTGGTTGTTCTGGGCTCTCTGCGAAAAACCAGTTTAGAAACTTTGTATCTTTTTCTGGCTGGTCAGTGCAAAGTCGGGACTTTTCAGTACAAATGCGGGACTGTGGGTTGAGCTGTCAAAAAGGAACAGTTGGAGGTATGCATTTTTATGTGCTTTACCTCTATGAGAATTCCCCTTGAGAAAGGCATATAGCCGAAACGTTGGTAATAATCTTTCCCAGGGCAAGGGTATCCACTTCCTTTCTAAATCTGCCATATTTTGAGTGGTATGTTTGTCTAAATGTGTATGTGTTTATTGGCAAAATCTGCCCTGTTGTATATATGGGTTTGAACTTGCTTTTTTTTAAACAAAATATGTACCTGTTACAGATACCACTTGGTCTCTTTATTTGTTGTGCAGGCCCTATATGTTTATTTAGTTTAGTACTTGGCTTTGTATGGGGGTTTTTTTGGGCAGATTGCACCCATATCTCATTATAAACTGCACTATAAATTGGATTTTTTTTGTGAGAATTGTACTTTAGAGTGCCCACATAAATATGAGCTCAGAGTGTAACGGCTGCTTTCACAACAGTTGGCACGGGGCATGCAAATTTGTTGTCCAACTTTTCCAACTTCCAATTGGCTAATGTGAAAGGCAATCTGGTCTGGGCCCTTCTATACAGGTGAACATTTTATAAACTTCTTGATTTTATACAGACTGTGATAGCTTAGGGATATGGAAGATAAGCAAAGCTAGCCTGCACACTTGACTATGGCCCTGTGCCTCAATATTATTTAAAACAGTAGCTTCTTAAAAAAAAATTTAAACTGAGCTGCAGTGTGTGATTAGCAGCAACATACTATGTAGCAAGATGGCAGAGACCATCTCTTAGGGTTAAATTGTTTTTCTTTTTTTTTTTTTCAATTAAAAAAAATGTTCTTTAAAATTTCTATTTTATGTGTGTGACCTTATTTTGCTTGTTTTGCCAAGGCAAAATTAATTATTTTGCAAAGACAGACTCTATTAACTAGTATCCCAAATGACCATGAACAAGGACAGAGAGCTTGCTTTGCTGTACTGAGCAATTACTTACAGATGAGGTATCTGTCAGACACAAAACGTATAAAATGCAACAAATACAAACGCTGTTTATTGTTGTATTAAGCAGCACAGAAGAAGGAGAGAAAGGATTCACTATATTATAATATATAGTATATTCCAGGGGTTGCTCACCTTGCCTTGGATGTCGATTTTTTTTATTTTTAGTAGCTTTTGAATTATCTACAGTTTTGACATTTCCACTGTTATTTGATTGTTAAGTATTAACTAGCCTAACAACCAGGAAGCAACTAGTACCCCAAATGATCATGAACAATCAGAACTGAACCAAATTCAAGCATCATGAAGTGTAAGTACCAAGTGTAAGTTTAATCTAATTCCAATTCGAATTTGGTCATATGGAAGCTGGTCTTTTATACCTGCCAGCCAGGGGATGGGTCATATAGGCCATGGGAACTAAAATAATTGCTGGAAGTTGCAGGTGGCTCTAGCATTTATGACATGCAAATGATTACTGCTTTAACCCAACAGTTTTGCTTAAAGGGTGGTTTACCTTTAAAGATCAGTAACACCAAAAAACAAAAGTGTAATAAAAGTAAAATGTACTGTACTGTACTGGGATGGTACAACAGGTGTGTTTGCTTCAGAAATTCTACTATATTTTATATAAACAAACTGCTTTGTATTTATGGGGGCAACCATTCAAAGCGGAAAAAGGAGAAAAGGCACAAGATACACAGCAGATAAAAGATAAGCTCTGTAGTACACTAAGAGATTCATAAGAAAGTATCTGTTATCTGCTGTGTGTCCTGTGCTTGAATGGCTGCCCCCATGGCTACCCAGCAGCTTATTTATATAAACTATAGTTGTGTTTTTGAAGCAAACGCATCTGTTTTACCAATACAGGGCACCACTATGTTATATTGTCGTTCCTTTAAAACACTTTTATTTTTCGGTGTCACTGTCCCTGTTAACTGTTAACCTTTATTTTATAAAATGGCTAAATAATAATAATAATAATAATAATAATAATAATGTATAGTTTTTGAACTATGTGTCTTGTTCTTTACTTGTTACAGTTTATAAATTATTTGTCTTCTTCCTCACGCTTTTGATAAATCAACCCGCAGTCATGGATTTGAACGGAAAAGTCCAGACTTTCTCTTTGATCTGCTGCAATTGAACAGCCAGAAAAAGATATAAAGTTTCTAACTTAATTGACTTTTGGCAGAGAGCCCAGAATAGATACTTAAGATACTTTTGTGACAGCTTTAGATAAGCAGGTCTCTTGGGGAAACTGGTTTGCATTAGCAAATTTGTAATAACACATAAAAACCACAGAAATGTGTTCAAACTTTAATAACCTGCCCAATTTTGTAAAATGGATACAGTAATTAGAGGTGTGGCTGCAAAAAATGGGCATGGTCAAAACTTTTTGTCTTTCTTTCTGTTTCCAAAATGTATGTAATGCATGTAAAATGCTGTGTAATTTGCTGGCACTATATAATAAACGAGGATGATGATGAGAGGGCCAGTATTGTAAGGCTGATTTACAGTTTCAAGGACATGCAAGCCTTTCCCTGGGCCTGTGGCACTAAGTTACTCTGATGTGGCATATTCATTACAGAGCCATTCTTGCAGCCTGTCAGCACCACAACAAGGCCAAAGAAGGGTCCGTTGCTACAGGCATTAATATGCATTTTCCCACAGCAAGTGAGCCTTAATTTCAAATCCATACAGTGGGCCTACTCTTTTCCTCACCCCTGACCTGCTGACCTCTGGCTGGCCTCAGGACAGGTCTGACCTGGTCACAGGCTGACCCTGAGCCAATAAGACGCCCCTTATTAACATAAAACATGGACTGGCTGGCAGCTTGACAGATTAGAACTGGAGCATTATTACAGGGGCTGCAGCAAAACATGGGATAAGTGGGGAATGCTGGTTGTGTTGTGTCCCTCAGGGCCAGTGCTTCATCTCACTTCTGAAGCAAATGTGTAGTAACATGCACAGGTGTTGGGAAATTATCCAGTACCAAAGATGGGGAACCCAAGCCCTAAAAAATTAGTCTGCTCACCTATATGTTATTGTTATCTGTCTATGGGGGGAATGTACTAAAAATCACAAGGAGAAAAACATTCAGAGTTAAAATCCACACCTCGCAATGTAATATTGTTCCTTAAACGGTTATTGCATTGCAAATTGTTACTGCACATTGCGGATTATAATTGCACACTCTTAAGAAGTGCTTGAAGGTGTAGTAATCTTTTGGAGCATACATTGCGACTTTTTCAGTAAGATTATTAAATTTACAGCGCATTAGCCCAAACTATAAAATTCGTAAATGGCCTTCCGCTGGCGCAAGTGGTCGCTAAATAGTTTCCGGATTCGCAAAAGGTATATTGTTCGCGCAAAGGCTTAACATTGCGAATAGTTTTTGCATTACCGACGTATATTGCATTCCCCTTTATATGTCTTTCTTTCTCTCTCTCTCTCTCTCTCTCTCTCTCTCTATCTATCTATCTATAATTTGTCTGTCTCTCTGTCTATTTCTCAATCTATCTATCTACCTATCTATCTACCTATCTCCCTGCCTATTATCTATCTGTCTCTCTACTACCTATCATTTATCTATCTATCTATCTATCTATCTATCTATCTATCATCTATCTATCTATCTATCTATCTATCTCTCTACCTATCATCTATCTATCTATCTATCTATCTATCTATCTGTCTGTCTGTCTGTCTGTCTGTCTATCTATCCATCTCTCTATCTCTCTACCTATCATCTATCTATCTATCTATCTATCTATCTATCATCTATCTATCGCTCTATCTATGTCTATTGTTCTGTTCATCTACATGTGTCTATTTTTCATCTTTCTGTCTTACTGTTTTTATGTATAAATATATATACAAAGTAATTACAACTCAGGACAAAACATCTCTACCACTAATGAGGTTAAATGAGTTTCAGCTTTAAAAATAGAAGCAGAATACAAATATTATTTCACATGTACAGTACTTAGGGTTGCCACCCGGCCGGTATTTTACCGGCCTAGCCGGTAAAACACCAGCCAAGGCCGGGGCCGGTATTACAAATTTACCGGCAATGTAGCTGCCGGTAAATTTGTAATACCCCTAAAAAATGGCCCTTGCCTTGCATTAAATCTAATAAAAACTTACCTTTCTTGCGTCTTCACCCGATCGCTCGCATGGCTCCGCCCCTTTGACGTCACAGAACGCCCCCTTTGACGTCACGGAACGCCTCCTTTTGGCCCCGCCCCCTGCAGGCCGGTAGGAAATTTTTAAAAAGGTGGCAACCCTGTGACTCATAAAGACAAGTTTAACCTGTAATTTAGCTGTGATGATATGTAGTTACTGTGGCTCTGGCACCTTCTGCCCACTGTATAGGGAAGCCATTAACATGCAGAATAAATAGAAACACAGTTGCAAACTGATGTAACTGAGCACTGTCACAAATGTGTTCTTATGTACCAGTAAAATAGTTACCCCAGCTTCTATTAAAGGAACAGTTCAGTGTAAAAATAAAAACTGGGTAAATAGATATGCTGTGCAAAATAAAAAAAAGGTTTCTAATTTAGTTAGTTAGCCAAAAATGTAATGTATAAAGGCTGAAGTGACTGGATGTCTAACATAATAGCCAGAACACACTTTCCTGCTTTTCAGCTATCTAACTCTGAGTTATTCTGCAACTTTAAGGGGAGACACACAGGGCATAACTGTTCAGTGAGTTTGCAATTGATCCTTAACATTCAACTCAGATTTAAAAGATAGCAGTCAAGACTCATGTGTCCCCCTCATGTCACTGACTGGTTACTGCCTGGTAACCAATCAGTGGAAACCAAGAGAGCTTTAAAGTAGTGTTTTGTTATATTAGACATCCAGTCACTCCAGCCTTTATACATTACATTTTTGACTAACTAACTGTATTAGAAACATGTTTTATTTGCACAGCCTATCTATTTACCCAGTTTTTATTTTTACACTGAACAATTCCATTAAGTCCACAGGTTCTATGAGTGTATTTCGTGTATCTGCATGTTGCACACTGTAGCAATATTGCTATATGTGTTTGTTACTGAGTTTAAAATTCTCAGTCATAAAAGATGGATAAAATGGTCTCCATACAAAGCATGGTTTAGTTTAGAAAAGTTATTTCTATTTGTTAAGCAAATATGAGTTTCTTACTTTTTTACGTTGTGCTGGCACTCAGGTACTGGCCCAAAGTACATCATAACAGGTATGAACTATTCAAAATAGGCCTTGGGAATTTAGGAACATTGTCTATAGCATCTTACAGCAGTCTCTCTGTCATTTAACAGAATCCTCCAGCATTTCCATGGCCACTATTCTGCTCATTGAGCCTAACCCCCCAACATTAAGAACAGCAGGAGGAGAAGGGGAGCCACAAAGAAATAATTACTAATCACTCTCTTTTCCATACTTATAGAACAGAATGTTTGAAATTGATCAAACTGTCCAACCAAATCTGAGCGTGTATGACCAGCTCTAGGGTTAGAAATTTAAATAAATGGCTTCTAGTCACAGTACTCAAGTATAATTATTGGCTATAACTGGTTTTGTGCAGGGGCTAACAGTGTATAATAATTTAAGCATAGATATAATAAGCATAAAGAAAATGTTTAAATGTCTTTCCTGAAGGGGAGTAAATGAGGGCACGTCTAATACAAAAAAATTATGTAAAATACAGGGAAATGTGTTAATGTAAAATTTTCTTCAACTAAGTCCATTTTACTTTGAGATACAATATTTACTGTGTTAATAACAAGGGTTAAGCATTGCAGTATTAATGTTACACTATGGGGGGCATGTTCAAGGTCTCTCTGTCAGTCACATACACAACCTAAAGCAATAAGTGATTGGTGCAGGGCTGTATAAGGGGCAGACTAATTGGAATTGCAATTTAAAGGCAGAACCATGGCAGAATATACATCTGGTTAGTATTTTAAACCTCATTATTTCACAAATAATAACATTCATTCAGGAACAAATGCAGTTTTTGGGAACATCAGAACAAAATTGTGATGTAAAATCCATGAAAACGTGACTTTAAATCAGGGAAATGCACTAATTGAAATGTTATAAACTGTTGGGACCTCAAATAAAAAATGTAAAATGTGGGAAAACTTAAAATCAGGGGACTTAAAACCGAGGTTTCACTGTATGTGTATTGGCTGTCCTAGAGTGGGTCATCCCCTCCAACATGTTGGGATACAGAGTTTAATTTGTTTTATGTGTATATATATATATACATATATATATATATATATATATATATATATGTGTGTGTGTGTGTATGGTCCGTGGTTTATACATGAGGCAGGCTGTCAAATTAAAGTCTTTTCCTGGGTAGGAGATAGGGACAGTTCAATGAACACGTTACTAAACTAAAACTGCATCAAGTTTTCAGCCCTTTGTTTATTTAAAAAATACAGAAGGAATATTTTTGCTCTCTGCACGAATCCTTGCAAAACAGGAGATAGTTGCTGTCAAGGGAATTTTAAGGTCAGCATATTTGTTTCACCAAATGTATTGTACAGCTGCTGCAAACGATTCCCAGGATGCACTTCAAAAACGAGAACACACAAAATTCATTTCTTCTTCAAAAAATATTGAAATTGAGCTAACTCTGCCTCCTTTCTGATGGCAACAGACAAAAATGGGTCAGTTTCAGAAACTATATTTGGACAGGCATAATTAGGATTTCTTCTAATGTAGCTAGCTTTAACTGAGAAGGTTACTCACTTCTCAGAGATCTGTTGAAAGCTGCAAATATGATTGAAAGCTGCTTTGTTCCAGTTAAATATTGTAGGTATATATATATATATATGTATATATATATATATATATATATATATATATATATATATATATATATATATATATATATATATATAAAGGGAAACCAAGTTTGGGAGATTTACTTTGAAAGCAGCAAGTAAGTTGCAGGTAAAACGTAGTCCCTTTGTAAAATGTATAATGAAGCAATAGAATTCTTAATGAATCAGATGAAAATTGAGCGTAGGACTGGCCAGATATGGGATGACTTTGATGTTGTTGACCAGCTTAAATATATTGCAATATATGGACAAGTAATCCCTGTTTTGTTTAGAGGGTAAGGCATTTTTTTAGCAGCTGTATGCACAAAATGTCTCATTAAATACATTGATAATACACAGTTACAAAGATTACAAACCATCTGTTGAAAAGCAGGAGGGTAGAGGTTCCTGCCCTGTATAGCCCTGGACGGTAGGTATTGTGTCTTGCTACTGTATGTCGTGGCTGGTGTGTTGACATTCAAATTACTACTTTCCACATAGTAAGGCAGTGGTTACAACAGCTAAGACGGGAAGCAGTTTGTATGTTCTCTTTGTTCTTTCCTCTGGGCATTCTGTTTCTTCTCACATTCTAAACAAACATACAGACATGTTAATTGGCTCCTGATAAAACAGACTGTAATGTGTTTGAATGTGATGGCCACATTAGCTTGTAAGCTCCACTGGGGCAATGTTGTAAACTTTAATATTCTTCAATTTATATAAATAACTTAAAGGTGTTTTCCACCTTTAGGGTTAATGTTTAGTATGAGAAGACAATTTGCTTGGTCTTCACTTTTTATTATTTGTGTTTTTTTGTTCAGCAGCTCTTCAGTTTGGAATTTAAGCAACTATCTGCTTGCTACGGTACAAATTACCTAAGCAACCACGGTGTAGTTTGACTGAGAGACTGTATATCGATAGGAGAGGGTCTGAAAAGAAAGATAAGTCATAAAAAGTAACAATAACTGAAAGAGTGCAGCTACACAAAGTAATAGTGGTTTGGTTGCTGGGTTCAGTGTCCCCCCCTACAAGTAAAATGAAAAAATACTGTTAACATCTTCTCTTCTTCATTCCCATGCATCAGCTTTGGCTTTCTTTGGTTCCTTCGATGGCTGCAGCTCCTTTCTGTTCCTTTTTTTTGGCAAAGAGCACTCTATAAAGTATTTTTTGGTTCCTTTCAGCTGCTTCTGCTACCTTGTGGTGGCTTCATCTCCTTTCAGCAGCTACAGCTCCCTTTGGTTCCTTCCAGCAGCTTCAGCTCCCTTGCAGCTGCTCTGAGCTCCCTTCCATTCTTTTTGACAGCTTTGACTCTCTTGTGGCAGTTCTGGGTCCCTTTGGTTCCTTTCGAAGGATTCTGCAGCTGCTTAGGGGGCCAAGCTAATTCAAGAAGTGCAACACTTTACAACCTGAACACCAGGTGGCCCAGGATCTGAGGCCTTGATGTTTCTTCCAGGCTTCTCTCCTTCCTCCTCTCTAAAGCTCTTCTTGGCTAGTGGATACATTCTACCCCTACACCAAGAATGATCCCCTTAACTGCCTTTATCCAGAACCATTGCATCTACCTAGATGCAGGCACATATGGTGGATTTAAATCCACTGCATGTGCCTGTACCTGTTCCGACACTATGGTTCCAGGTGAAGGCAAAAAAGGGGTGGATTTTTGGCATAGGGGCTCTGTGCAGGGGTGGTATTTGTATGCTAGCCAAGAAGTGCAACATCTGGCATTAACCTGAGGGGTCACTCTTCTTATCTCCATTCAAACTAGGTTTGTTTTATACAGTTTTAGCATACATCATATTTCACTTAAACCCACTCATTTCCTAGTTATGGATATAATATTCTTAGAAATCAATTATATTGGGTATTGCTGTGCATCAGCAAAACCTTATATGTTGGAGGTGTAAATTAACTCCTTTATAACCTTTTTGAAGTCTAGCATAGCTTACAAGGAGTTACAAGAGGCAAATTCCTATGATAGGCAAATGTACTGAAATTAAAAGAACTAGCTACTATGTTTTATATAAACTGACATGAACAGCTAACATAGAATTATGCATATGAAACTAAACTGGACATACTTATAATGCTCATATATAAATCCACGAACAGTTTTATTACAAACTCTTTTGTAACCACCTCTCTTGTAAGGATATGAAAATCATCAGTCCTCTTCAAATGCCACCTGGCACTCCACATTCATCTATAAAATTGTTATATAGTAGAAATCTAAAATGGCTGTATGATTTCCAATGAATGGAAATGATGAATCTGCTTTGTACACTGTGAAATATGTGAGTGCTATATAAATAAATACTAGACACTAGACCAAGGATCTTCATTGTGAGGTTCGCTATCCCATTTAAGGATGCTGAGTCTGGGGTTTGTGCAGGAAAAAATGAGTGTGGGAAACAGGGAACATGACCAAGGGCAAAGAAAGAGCCTTGACAAATCTGAGGTCATGGTAAGGAAAGTGAAAAGAATTTGCAGGCCAAGGACAGAATGATAATACAGACTAGAGAAATATTGTACACTAATCAGTTTTGGATTCTTAAAATAATATAAAAGCTAAAAAATGGCATTAGCAAATAGTGATAAATGATGCTGGACTGTCGCATGTCATGTCATAGACATGTCACTGATGTATTTCAAGGAAAGTGGTTGGAAGGGCCCCCAGTGGTCATTAAAACATTAATTTTATTGTCCCAGGCAAAAAAATAAGGTGAATCATTAAACATACAAAAATGCAAAAGCAGAATAAAATTGGATATATCATAGCACTTTACAAAGCTCTTGTAGTAGAGCAAAATGTGGGTTTATTATGAGAAACCATCCATTATTCGGATAGGAGTTGACTTCAATTTGGGGGTGAAGTATCCCAATGTTAGGATCTCAGTAGATACCCTAAGTTAGCCAATTGGTGATCAGATCAATACAACACCATTTGGCATATACAGGTATAGGAATTATAGAAAGGGGGTCTCACATAGACTCAATTGTATGCAAGTAATCCAAATTTGTAATAATTATTTCCTTTTTCTCAGTTATAATAAAAAGTACCTTGTACATGGAAATGCCACAAAACTATTGGGTTTATTTAATGTTTACATGATATTCTAGTAGACCTATGGTATGACCAGCCAAATTAAGTAAAGATCCGTTATCCGGAAAGCCACAGGTCCCATACATGTATTATAATTGTTCTCCCATTGTAATTTGTAATACAGACGCCCCAAGCCTTTCCATTCTGGTATATGATTCGGCAGTTTGAAAGGAGGGCCATGAATAGAGGGCCATGATAGAAACTATAGCAACAAGCACAATGACCTATATGAGAATCTGCAAAAGAAATACAGTTATAGAACCAAGGAGAGCCAAATGAATAATACATTTATGCTTTGATAAAAATACACTGGTAAAAAGAAAACTTTAGTTGACTGAGGTTTGAAAAAATTAGGTGAAAATATAATACTATTCTGGAAAAAAACGTATACAACATGCATAACAAATGAAGGATGTTTGTTTTGTTTTTTTTTTAATGTTCACATTTTAGTAACATGTTCTATTATCCAGCAGCACAGTCATATAAAGTACTTGCACTTCAGCCCATATAAATTCCACAAACTCGGCATCCTGATACGTGTGTAAAGCTGGCCATAGATGTAAAGATTTTTAAAAGATCCGATCATCATCATGAGACCACGATTATCTCGAAACGATCGTACGAATTGTCCATCAACTAAAAAGACCATTTCAGGCAATATAACCAGGAAAACTTAAGGGTAGCTGCCTGCTGGCCCTGCAAAAGATTTTTTAACCTGGCCGATCAATTGTCTGACAGATGTTGGACGAAAAATCGTATGAAGTACGTTCGTTCGAATCCCACTAACCGCACGGTAATTTGACAGATTGGTCGGACTGAACTGAAATCGGTCGTCCACCAAAAAGAATCTTCGCGTCTATGGGGACCATAAGGCTGGGGACAGACAGGGAGATTCGGGGAGATTCTGTTGCCTGGCGTTTAATAGCAGGCGACAATCTCCCCGAATTTCCTTCTCCCTGTCTGCCGCTAGTATAAATAACAAAGTGCCTGTGCACACGCGGCACGGCGATTTCCGGAATCGCCCGAAGTTTCCTCACAAAGTATCTTCGGGCGATTCCGGAAATCGCCGCGCTGTGTGTGCACAGGCGCAGGCGCTTTGTCATTAATACTAGCGGCAGACAGGGAGAAGGAAATTCGGGGAGATTGTCGCCTGCTATTAAACGCCAGGCGACAGAATCTCCCCGAATCTCCCTGTCTGTCCCCAGCCTAAAGGTGGCCATACACGGGCAGATAAAAGCTGCCGACAGACTGTGTCGGCAGCTTATCTGCCCATGTGGGGGGCCCTCCGACGGGCTTTCCCGATCGATATCTGGCCGAAAGTCGGCCAGACGTCGATCGGGCAGGTTTAAAAATCCCGTCGGATCGCGGCCGCATCTGTTCGTTGATGCGGTCCCGCGATCCGACCGCCCATACTGATCCGAACGTTGGGCCCTAGGGCCCACGATCGGATCAGCCCGATATCGCCCACCTCAAGGTGGGCATATCGGGGAGAGATCCGCTCGTTTGTCAACATCGCCAAACGAGTGGATCTCTTCGTGTATGGCCACCTTAACTGTATAGCTGTGTCTGTGTAAATTGTGCAAAATGCACAATGTCCCCTCCCTTCTTAATGCCCTGCTCATGCTCTCTGAGGGCTAGAGCAGACGGGGAGATTCGGGGGCATTTTGTCGCCTGGCGACTTGTAGTGGCGACTTGTAGCCCCCGAACCTCCCCGAATAGACAGGTCCTTAGGCGCACTGGCGTGACTTTGAAACGCCTGCGCCTATTCACACGCAGCGGCGCAATTTGTGGAATCGCTCCAAATTGACTCGCGAGTCAATTTGGAGCGATTCCACAAATCGTGCCGCTGCGTGTGAATAGGCGCAGGCGTTTCAAAGTCACGCCAGTGCGCCTAAGGACCTGTCTATTCGGGGAGGTTCGGGGGCTACAAGTCGCCGCTACAAGTCGCCAGGCGACAAAATGCCCCCGAATCTCCCCGTCTGCTCTAGCCCTGAAAGTTGACTCTTGTACAAAGGACCTTGTCTTGTCTGAGTCTAAACAAATTACTCTGATATATAGATAATCTTTAGAGCTTGATCCTCTTACACCTCTTTGCCTAATACCCTGAAACATCACCCATATCAGTCACATTTTGTGAAGAGGAATAGTAGTTTGAAGTGGCTTGAGTGATTAAATCATTTGATATTCAAAGTGCCTGAAGCACATCTCAGAACTGTATCAGCTCTACCCATCAAGCCCTCCTGCCTAAGTACATCCAGCACTTCATTGAGTTATTCTGTACCGGATCATTTGTACTAGACCACAACTGTATGGATTACAGATGGCAGTCAAGGCAGCAGAAATTATATTTGGTCACTTCCAACTGACTACAATAATTCTGCAAATGCCCGCTGTTCACTACAAGGTAAAGATAGTTTCCCTTAAGTTGCAATTTATTGATGGCTCATTATAAATATTTCTTATATATCAGTGTAGCAGCAGCAGGTCCTCAATGCAAAATAACTTTCCATGCGATTAATAAAATGCAGTGCTTCTCAGTTGAAACTGAATCAGCCCATAATGCAATGGGAGCTTAAACCTCTGTTTTTCCATTGCTTTTATGTGTGTATAGAGGAGAGATGTACTAACTTAGCCTCCTGAACCTAGTGTTTCCCTTCAATAGTTGCTCCACTGTCAATCATGAACAAGTTATTGCTTATGGTTCATAAACTAGCATCATTTATAATTATTATTAACATGTGTTTCTATAGCGCCAACATATTTCGTAGCACTGTGTAGTTTGGCTTACTGCTACTTTTGTAGCTAGAGAGACCTGAGAGTTGGAGTTCCAGTCATTTCATTAAGTACTTAATACAGAGTTTATGCCTAAACTTACAATTGTATGTGTTTAATAAGCTTACATTGTGCATAAAATAAACAGTATTTGTAAGGTATTATACTATTTACAGTTAAAAACATGGGGCTAATGTCACAGTGACTGGTTTAAGCATAGGGTTTTAGGGTAGGGACAGACAGGGAGATTCGGGGAGATTTTGTCGCCTGGCGTTTTTAGCAGGCGACAATCTCCCCGAATTTCCTTCTCCCTGTCTGCCGATCGTAAAAGGGACAAAGCGCCAGCGCCTGTGCAGACGCGGCGCAGCGATTTCCGGAATTGCCCGAAGTTTCCTCACGAGGTATCTTCGGGCGATTCCGGAAATCGCCGCGCCGCATCTGCACAGGCGCTGGCGCTTTGTCCCTTTTACGATCGGCAGACAGGGAGAAGGAAATTCGGGGAGATTGTCGCCTGCTAAAAACGCCAGGCGACAGAATCTCCCCGAATCTCCCTGTCTGTCCCTACCCTTAAGCAGGGGCTTAAGACTGGAATATATAAGGCAAGCCCAGACTTGTTATCTGTAAGTTGCCATAGACAGTCATTATTTATTGGGCCTGTGGGGGGCTGCTTGGGCCTCTGTGTACTTGGAATGCCAGGCCTATTGTGAATCCCAGTAAAGACCTGATATAAGGCATGTACCAACTATTAGTGATGGGCGAATCTCACCCGTTTCGCTTCGCCAAAAAATTCGCGAAATTCCCGAATTGGCGAAAAAATTCGCGAAATGAGTCGCGCGTCGTTTTTGACGTGCGTCGCGTTATTTTCGGCGCGCGACTCGTTTTTTTGGGCGAATTTGTGCAGGCGAATTTTTGCTGGCGTTTCGCGAATTTATTCGCCAGCGGCGAATCGCGGGAATTTGCCGCGAATTCGCCCCTGGCGAATAAATTCGCCCATCACTACCAACTATGTCTTAGGCTGGGTGCAGACAGGGAGATTCGGGGAGATTCTGTCGCCTGGCGAATAATTGAGGTGACAAAATCTGTATTGGCGCTGGCGCTTTTTAATTTAAACAGGCGGCAGACAGGGAGAAGGCAGTTCCGGGAGATTGTCACCTCAATTAATCGCCAGGCAACAGAATCTCCCCGAATCTTCCTGTCTGCACCAGCCCTAATGGATGTGACTTCCAGATGGATTAAGGCAGTGATCCCCAACCAGTAGCTCGCGAGCAACATGTTGCTCTCCAACCCCTTGGATGTTGCTCCCAGTGGCCTCAAAGTAGGTGCTGATTTTTGAATTTCTGGCTTAGAGGCAAGTTTTGGTTGCATAAAAACTAATGTATTGCCAAACATTCTCTCCTGTAGGCTGCCAGTCCATATAGGGGTTACCAAAAAGCCAATCAGAGCTCTTATTTGACATCCCCATGGACTTTTTCATGCTTGTGTTGCTCTCCAACTCTTTTTAAAATTTAAATGTGGCTCACGAGCAAAAAAGCTTGGGGACCCCTGGATTAAGGTGATAGGCTGCTTGGGAGTCAGCCATCAGCATTTTATTTGATTTGGACTGTAAGCCACATTGCTATTTTTCTAGTGCCCCAGCCCAAGAAAGTGACAAGGGAAGAAACACACTAGATACATGGGTTTAGTGGATGAACTACATCATATTTCATGAAGCATCTGAGGATATTTCTAATTTGTCTTCTAAGAGGAGTTTGATCCAAATCCAAAAACCTTCTGGCACCCCATTTACCAGGATTCTTGCTTAGATACAGCCAAGCTTTACTGTGTGGCTCCTAACCCCACTAAGATCAATGTGCAATGAAAGCAATAAGGTTGCTTCCTCTGTTTTACCTAGTATAATGGACCTTGGCTGATCATTCTCTAAATCTGGCTATTGAGGGGCACCCAGCAAAATATTGCCCTTTTAAAAGTCTTCTTTCATGGTACCTATAGAATCTTGTTTCTATTTTTATTGCAAATCCTTGAAAAGCCCGAGTGTGAATGATTCTCCTGAATGTAGCCTTTTGATAACTGTAGGATTTACAGGTCATGTTTAAGAAAGTCTGATCCATAGCAGGTTTCCCCATGTTTAGTCCAGAAGACAGGGAAGTTTGTACTCAGCTAAAATAACCAGTGGAAAATCATTCATAGACAAATATAAACCTGAAAATCAGGAATAATGATTGCTTTCTGGGAGAACTGAAGTTGGAATGAAAAATGATGTTGCAGGTGTTTGAGAATGTCTTGAATCTATCAGTCTCCCCCTGTTAAATCCACAACCTTAGACACAAATGTTCAACATATGTATAAAATGAAGATGAATACATAAGCGAATTCTTCTGCGCTTTTGCTCTTACTTCATCCTCCATTGACGTGATGACAGAAGACAATGTCACAAAACAATAGACATGTATACATAGATATGCCAAACATTTACATAGACCTCATATAGTTTAATGTGCTAAAATTCTACAACGGGCATGAGCGGCCTTGCAGAAACTCTATTTTCTTTCTTCCAGAAATAAATTTACATTTATATCATCGAGAAATGGCTAGAAAAACACAGGGGCTCATTTATGAACTTTATGAACAGAGTATACTGTCTTTATTTCTGTCATTTTGTTTCCCAGCATTATGGGCAGTTTATGCAGAGAACTGTACAGAACTAGAGAGTGGCAATGTAAGGAGGCTTGGGCCCCCCATCTGAGGGAAGGGATAGAATAAATTAGTTATTTCCAGTAGGGATGCACCAAATCCATAATTTTGGAAAAAAGATTTGTCTGAATACTGAACCAAATCTGAATCCTAATTTGCATATGCAAATAGGGAAAGGGAAATTATTTTTTACTTCCTTGTTTTGTGACAAAAAGTCACATGATTTCCCTCTTCGCCCCTATTTTGAATATGCAATTTAGTATTCGGATTCAGTTTGGCTGGGCAGAAGGATTCAGCCGAATCTGAAACCTGCTGAAAAAGAACGAACCCTTGCTGAATCCCAAAACCAATCCTGAATTTGGTGCATCCCTAATTTCCAGTATGCAGACCTCTAGCTGGTTTTAATAATAAATAGCTTCCATGTGACAGCCTTGGCCTCTTTGCAGGTTGTAGGGAGTTGCAGTTTAACAAAAGTTAATGCCAATATGCTGAACTTCCCTAATGTATATATACAGTGGTGGAACACCCGGGGGCGTACATGGCAGCCATTACGGGGGCACAGGGGGTACTCCTGTACTGGGCCTGGGCCTAAAGGGGGGCCCGGCTGTGCTGCACTTTTAGAAATAGCTGGGTTCCCCTTGACAGCGCCAAGCCATGCCATCTCTTCCATCCCAAAAAGCCAAACAGCTGAAGTCCCTAAAAGCAACGAAAAGACCCATAGCGGCAAAAAGACCCAAAGTCCCAAAGTAGAGTAAAGACAGAAGTGGCAAAAAGACCCGAAGTCCCGAAGTGGCAAAGAGACCCAAAGTCCTGAGCAGCGAAAAGACCCAAAGTCACGAAAACAGCTGAAATTGAAGCCTTGAAGACCAAAAGTCATGAAAGGAGGTGAGTTTATTCTACTATTCTTTTTTGTTTTTTTAAATCCCCTGGCCACCAATGTATTATTTTAATACTTCATAGGCCCCTGCCCCCTCTGGGGTCCCAATTTTTTTTTTAAATATTCTCCGGAGCACCTGATCACCAATTATTTGTTTTAGCTCGTAGGGGGGTCTGACCACCAATTTGTTTTAAAAAATATTCTCTGGGGTACCAATTTATTTTTTACTTGTAAGTGGGGCCACCAAAATTTGGTGTATGGGGCCCATGATTTCTAATGGTGGCCTTCGAGGTCTGCCAGCGGTTTACATACTTGCAAATCTGCCACGAAGTCCACTTCTGGAGAGGAGGGGGGCCCGGCTGAATGACATGCACCTGGGCCCTGCGCTGGGTAGTTACGTTATTGTATATATATATATATGTAGTGGCATAACTATAGAGGAAGCAGAGTGTACTTCTATAACTCTATAACTGCAATATTAGTAGCAGCAGGAGTGCGTGTTGACCAGCAGGAAGGGGGCATAGGAGAGAAAGTTGTGCGTGCCAGGTCCCTCTGAAATTTTTTTCATGGTGGGCCCCAGGGAGCAGTTGTTATATACTCCAAATATTTAACAATTATTTTATCATATGCACTTTTATTGTTATCTATGCCCCCTCCCATACAAGGGTCCACTCTAATGTTAGAGGCCCATAATTTTGCCCTCTCCACCTATCCCTAAAATTGGCCACCCTAAGGGAAAGGGAGGTTTACAGTTCCATGGCTGGACAGATGGACTTGTATATCTGTATTGCTCAAGGCCATACCTGCCTCACTCTACCACACAGACAGGGGAACTCTTTAAATAAGCACCTGCCTCACCACACAGATAGGGGAAGTGTTTAAATAATTAACCTAATTTAAATAATCAACCTAAGGATCATTAAAAAGAAGTTATGAATAAAAGTTGTTCATGTTAAGAGGAGTTAATTAAGTTTGCTTATCTGCCACAATCCTCTCTGCCTGATATGTTTTGACATCTGAGTAGTGGAATTACAAACAGTGGAGAAAAATATTTGTGCAAGGTCGCATTCCACAGTACGAACCCAAGTAAACGGGGCCTGCATGGCAGACACTGGGAAATTAATCCTGGGAGATTAGGGTGCTGCTGTCGTCCTGTGCAGGGCTGAGCAATGGCTACAATCTACCTGTGGCCACTGCTTTAGTGGTTGGGAATATCTGCATGGGGCAAATGGCAGAGTAATTTTTCTGGCTCAACTGTGAATAAGACTAATGAAACTCTGTTTCAGCTGGAGAAGGAAGTTTCCCAGCAGCAGCCCAAACTGTTCGTTTATATACAGAACAGGAGCAGCATTGAGAAGCATGAGCTTTCAGTTTACCCCACTCAGAAATTCTGACAGGTGCACAGGCTGCCCAGGCTTGGTGTTTATACAGGTCAAATAGCCGCAGCCTTCCCCTGGCTGCACACATGCGCTTCCCACTTTAACCCATGTGGTGCCTTTCAGCTGTTCAATGGCAATTTGTGATAGATATTCAAGTAGGCAAGCAGAGAAATTCGCGAATCGGCGAAAAATTCGCGTAACGAGTCGCAGGACGATTTTGTCGCGCGTCGCGTCAACTTTGACGCGCCGCGAATTCGACCTAGGCGAATAAATTCGCCCATCACTACTAGAAAATAGTCAACCACAGCCCTTATTGTGTTGCTCCCCAACTCTTTTTCCATTTGAATGTGGCTCAAAAGGTTGGGGACTCCAGGACTATATAAATCCCAGTCTGAGTCTAGCTGCCTGTATATGGTCTTAATTTGGGGCCATCACCAGGTCTGGACAGGGATTAAAAATAGGCCCTGGTATTTCAAGTAAACAGAGGCCCACCAGCCCACTAAATAATTACTGTCTATGGCAGCCCCCCCACAAATCTTTTCTATATGTGAGCCACATTCAAGTGTCAAAATAGTTTGAGAGCAACACACGCATGAAAAAAGTTCCAGGGGTGCCAAATAAGAGTGTGGACTGGCATCATATTCAAGGTTTTGTGTGGCATAATGCTTGGCTTTTATGCAACCAAAATGTGCCTCTAAACCTGGACTCCAAAAATATACATCTTTCAGCAGCACTTCCAGCATTTGCCAGAATCCCCAGATTGCCAGTTGATCCTCACCACCACCCCTTGCCCCTTCTCTTTAGGAGCCCGCACTAAGTAGCAGTGGAAAGAAAAAAAAGAACTCTGTTCAGCCCCATAGAATTATCCCTTCATTTTTACAGCTACATCTATTTAAAGTCAATATGATATCAAGAAAGGTGCTTTAACTGTGTGATTGGCTGTGTAGAAAGGCAATATTATGTCCTGTTATTATAGTAAGGCAAGATGTTTAGAGGTTAAATTGCAAACAGCAAGGTCCGCAAAGGACAGCCCTGAACTAAATTACTTTAGTTTCTTAGAGAAAATAAAGGTATAAATTGTTAGGGTTGATTTTAGGCCTTTGAAAATGCTATTGCTGCCTGTTCTGTAACTTTGGCTCTGAGCACTGTGCTTGAAAGAGCCTTTGAAGTGGGTGCTGGTGAGGGGCAATATCTGTGGCCAAGCACTGATCCTTTCTGGTAGTATTGGGTTTCAGAACACAACACAGATTAATCAGCTCATATAATGTAACTCATTCACCTGTACTAATATGCCCCATTCATAAGTAGCAGTGTTGGTGGTCCCTGAGTATTAGCTTTGTTTATCTGTGTATTAACCTGAAAAGTCCCAGTTTTATTACATTTGTGTGTGTGAGACTGAGAGAGAAAGACAAGTGAGTGGGGGGGTTTGAGGGTTGATGCATGTGATATAAATGGATGTGAGCAGGGATCTGTACAGTCTATGCACCAGCTGATAGTGCTAGTTTTCCTATACATTGCTAATGATGCACAACACTCCATAAAATGAGTCAGTTGCATTAAGAAGGGGGGGGGGGGGATTTATTAAGTTGGCAGTGACACTAAAAAAGTCATTATGAACCCGAAGGCTGCCAGCAGCTCATTTATTAAGCACCAGTCAGCATTTTCAAGTCACACTGAGACTGAATATTCTGCTCTTAGTACTAAAGATGGGTGCCCAGACACAGAAACAAAGGTATAGGGCTCTGTATAAGGATACATGGTGTTTATAGACGGCCGATGGTGCATTCCCACTGTGATTATGAAAAGGACTTTTTATGTGTATTGACTGCAGGTCTCTACACATCATTAATGATCTGCACCCTTCTGTATAATGATGTTAAGTGCTTATACAATGGTAGGAATCATCCCTCATGTTTAATCAGCTAATATATTAACAGTGATAAAGTTTCACTCTATTATGTATTATGAGCTTTGGGATTTAAACCAGGGACATGGAACCTTTCCACACCAGTTGGTGCAAATTACAACTCCCTGCATACCTGGACCAGCTGAGTAGTGATTAGTGAATCTGTCCCGTTTCACGAAAAAAACCCAATGGGCATCAAAATTTATTTAGATTGTAATCTAATGAGCAGGACCCTTTTCAGCTCCTGTAGTGGTCAGAATTTGTGTGCTTGATGAATACACCCCTCTGTTGTGGATACAGGTATGGGATCCCATATCCAGAAACCCAGTGTTGGACTGGCCCATGGGATACCAGGAAAACACCTGGTGGGCCAAGTGTCCTCCAAATATTTGGCCTATTTCACGGCCATTCCCTATTGCTATGAGAACAAAGAGGCTTAACAGATGGTATAATAGATTATAGTATGTAAAGAAAAGAGACTGAGAATAGAGGTTTAGTGAGGAGACAAAAAATAATAGTACTAAGAGTGGACCCCTGGTCTAAGGTTTTTGTGTGGGCCCCTGGTCTAAGTTTTTTTGGGTGGGCCCCTGGTGTTCCAGTCCGACACTGCAGAAACCCGTTATCTGGAAAGCTCCGTAGGTCAACTCCTATAGACTCCATTCTAATGAAATAATTCAGATTATTAAAATTGATTTCCTTTTTCTCTGGAATAGATACTTAGGCCCTTGTACTTGAACCAAACAATAGTATAATTAATCCTAATGGGTTACTTTATTGTTTAATTTTAAGTAGACTTAATTTATGGGGATTCAAATTATGGAAAGATCCCTCATCCGGAATACCCCATTCCCTGAGCATTATAGATAATACCTACATAGTAACATAGTAAGTTAGGCTGAAAAAGACTCACGTCCATCAAGTTCAACCTTTT
>CM044434.1:134930036-134969274 GCA_024363595.1 Xenopus borealis | reverse complement strand
TTTTTTTTTTTTTTTTTAATTTTAACTGCCTAATGAATTTTTCATAGTTCTAAATTCAGTGTTTCCATTGACTGATCATTTCTTACTATTAGCCCTCCAGCCTAGAGAAAGGATATGATATATCCAGGGCATTGCCTGACACTGTATGTGAATAAAAGATGTGTAAATGTTCCATTTCCCATACATTTGCTCAGAGGAGCAGAGCGCTACGCTTTCACTTTTATGTCCAACTGTAGTAATTAATCAGAATAAAATGTAGAATATAAGGAGTATGTGGCCACCTCTATAAGCCATGTACACCACATCCTTAATCTCCCAACACCCACAAGAATTTACAATAATATTTAATTTACTTTGGTTGGAGGACTCGGTCTGAGATTCTTAAAAAAATCTTATAAATCCAAAGCATTATGGGAGTATGTTAGAGGGGGGTGGATTCTCATTTTCCTGGTTTTAAAGGCATAAGAGAATAAACGCATATTACATTTAAATTGTAGTAAAATGCTTATACTGATATCCAGAAACAAAAGCACCAAAAGTATCAGAAAAAAGTATCAGTATAGCAACTTTGAAGAATTTGAAAAGGTTTACTTTTAGAATTGGTAAGGTCCTGTGCAAAGAGAAAATGGGCCCCCCTTTAAAGGGGTTGTTCACCTTTGAATTAACTTTTATTGTATGATGTAGAGAGTGATATTCTGTGACAATTTGCAATTTGTTTTCACGTTTTATTATTCTTGTTTCAGTTATTATATCTTTTTATTCAGCTGCTCTCCAGTTTGCAATTCAGCAATCTGGTTGCTATGGTCCTATTACCCTAGCAAACATGCACTATTTTAATAAGAGACTGGAATCGGAATAGGAGAGGGCCTGAAAAGAAAGACCAGTAAAAAAAATAGCAATAATCGGCCATTCTGTAACATAATAAAAGTTAACTTAAAGGTGAACCACCCTTTTAAGCCTTTGTAATGGATATTGGTGGGTAGTGCGAATCTGTATTGAAGTCAATGAATGGGCATCAAAATTATTTTTACGTGCACAACTATTTTTTCTAACTCCAAATGCATTGCAACAACTTTATTGTCACAGCAACTTTTTTTTTGTCTTTGCGACTTTTTAGTCCAAATGCATTAAAGGGATACTGTCATGGGAAAACATGTTTTTTTTAAAACACATCAATTAATAGTGCTGCTCCAGTACTTCTGCACTGAAATCCATTTCTCAAAAGAGCAAACAGATTTTTTTTTTTTATTCAGTTTTGAAATCTGACATGGGGCTAGACATTTTGTCAATTTCCCAGCTGCCCCGGTCATGTGACTTTCTGGCAGGCTGTTTTTCATTCTGTAACTGAATGGAACACAGTGGGACATGGGTTTTACTATTGCGTGCTGTTCTTAGAGCTACCAGGCAGCTGTTATCTTGTGTTAGGGAGCTGCTATCTGGTTACCTTCTCATTGTTCTTTTGTTAGGCTGCTGGGTGGGGGAAAGGGAGGGGGTGATATCACTCCAACTTGCAGTACAGCAGTACAGCAGTAAAAAGTTTATCAGAGCACAAGTCACATGACTTGGGGCAGCTGGGAAATTGACAAAATGTCTAGCCCCATGTCAGATTTCAAAATGAAATCTTTGCTCTTTTGAGAAATGGATTTCCAAGCAGAATTCTTCTGGAACAGCACTATTAACTGATACATTTTGAAAATATTTTTTTTGACCATGACAGGATCCCTTTAAAGTCAATGGGAGTTTTTTCTTATGGTGATTTTTTTGCCTTTTTTGTCGCTGCAATATTTTTAGTGGCAGATTCTTGCTGCAGTTTTCTGAATGGCGAATTGCAGAAATTCTCCGCCACTCCATGCCTGATGGAAAAATTTGCTCATCACTATTGGTGGGTGCTGAGAGTTGCTTTTCAAACTTAAAGGGCGCGATGACCAACATTTTGTTTTCCTCACCAGAGGTGGAATAGCCTAATACAGCCACAATTTGGATGGGAGAAACATTTTTCCAGCATAAATTCATTAAAGGAAAATTATACCCCCAAAACTGAATACTTCAACAACATTATAAAAGGGCAAATTAAAGAATTATGTAACTGGAATATATATTTAAAGGAACAGTAACACCAAACAATTTAAGTGTATCAAAGTATTAGCAGTATGATGTCACAAACTGCTAAAAAGAATATTAAGAAAAATATTTATTTACATGAAGCAGGGTTTTACATATGAGATGTTTATTCAATTTCTTTGTATTGAGACCTACATTGTTTGAGGGTATAGTATTCCTTTAAACATTTTATTTCTACAAGATTGAGACCCAACAGTACAGAGAATACAAGGAAGCAAGAAACACACTGCTTCTGCTTTCAGTAGTAATAACATTTCAATTTTGGGTGAGCTCCACTTTCTGAGAATTCCCCCGATGGAGACCTAGGTTTAATTAATGTGTCAACTTTGGGACCCTGGGCAAGACTCTTCCTCTTCATTCAATGTGCTAAATACAGGAATATCAGAGTTCTGGCTGACACAAATTACTGTGTTTATTTGGCACTAAATTCATGTAACAGGCAAGTTACAAGCCAAAAGACCTGTTGGGAATTATTCAGTGGAAGTCTCCATTATGGCAGAAAAATAGTTGTAAACTCCTATTAAGCAAAAATGATAGGGTTAGGCCAAAACTTTGGTTAGTCTACCTCTTTCAATTAAACAATGTAATCTACAGAAGATATAAAAATAATTGCTGAATTGCCACTAAATGAATGGATTATTACTGGATCCATACAGATGGCAATCATGGAGGTAAAGTCAGCCAGTTAAATCGGACCTGTAATCCATGCATAAAAAGCTGTACAAAGTCCTTTGCAAATGAAACATGAAATGCAAACTTTTTTAAATTAAAACATCCATATCTGTTATAAAATTGTTTAAATATCTGAAATGTCAATCATTTCTTTCCCGCCCCTCCTTTATGCCTGAGGCATAGAGGCAGTGCAGTCATAACATGTAAATATTATATATAGTATAAGTAAACATCTAATTTACTCAACTTACATTATATTTCTTATATAAGTATTTCTTAGCATGACAGGTCCCCTTTAAAGCAAAAAATACAGATCTTTCTGGGTGAGTTTTGATTCTGTAGTCATTGACTAATCTGGGATGCAAATCATATCGTTGGATATAATAATTGTTGGCAAGACAACTTTATTTTATCAACCAGCTAATTTAAATAGAAATTAGTGTCAGATGCCCAACTGCATCTGACAGATATAGTATAGGATATATATTGTTGCACATATGAAAATGAATTCAGAGTGCGAGGAGAGGGTGAGAGAGAAGCAATTCCATTTATTGCAGGGATCTGAAAGACAACAGGAACATTCTCTTAACCCTGCACATGGGAACTGGTGCATCAGGTAACAGTTCCTACCTCAGCTGCGCACATTGGTTCCCTCTGCAGTAGCAGAGCAGGATGTGTTCCTGAATAATCCAGTCTTACCAGAAACAAAATCTAATTAAGTGCTGAACTTGTTTTGTTTCACAAATTTTATTGGGGGGTGCTTAACTTTATACCTCTTACACTATATTATTGGATATAGATATATAGGTATTGGCACTAATGGTAGCAAACTACTGCATGCCTTTTTTATAACTATGATTTATTTACCCCATAACTCATGCATATACAAATCACTATCTTCGTTGTGTTTGATTAGCTAACTGTTATATAACTAGTGCATGGTACCAGCACATTATTTCTGCACAATGTCTATTCATCAAGTGAGAGAGCAAAAAATGATATTGATAGACAATACAGACCCAGTGGCTACTGGGGTTCCTTTCTGTGCAGAAGGAAGGTGCCCAGACTGAAGTTCTATATGTGGCCTGTTTGCTGTACAGAAAGGGAGTCCCTTCAAGGAACTAGTTCTATACATTCTAATCTTATGTTATCAATGGAATCTTCCAGTTTATTGGGGGTCCCAGATAAAATGCAGTTGTTACTCTATGGCACATTATACAATTTGGATGGCAGATCTGGTAAATTGCCAAATTGGCAGTCACTGGTCCATATGCAGGGCCTAAATAAATTCAAGATTTAAATCATATCTGGATTTGACTGATCATAATGACGGTCCATCAGCCAGGACCCTTATCTATGTGTGTCTGTGTAAGTATGTTATTAGACGGTGCCCCCTTCTTTTCCAAGGCAGGCCGTACTCACAATTTACTTACAATTCATTTGAAAGCAGCCCAGTACAGTAATTGTTGAGATTTATGAGATTAAAAATCTTTTTAATTTACATTGCTGACATCTATAATTTGCAGATGCTGGTAAGGTAGACACACAATGAACTGTTGTTAAGAGTTGGAGGTTTCATTATGTAAATGCTACAATATAAAATTTCTTCTTCTGGCATTTTCTAAGCCAAATATCTACTCTTGTGTTCATATTATTTTTGTATATGTTTTTACAGGTAAATATATCAAATTGTATCTGATATTGCTTTGCCTCCATTCATGACAAATGCCATAATATGTGAGAAAAGAATCTAAACTATGCTTTTCCCAGTAACTTATGCATTACAACTTACCAACTTAGTTGTTTTTGATTAGACAACTTTGATATAATAACTGGTTTAAGACTATCTCATCAACTCATTTCTGATTTGTATAACCCTAATACCTGCACATATCAATTAGAAGATTCAGGACGTATCAAAAGTCAAAGCATGGGGGACTTCCAGTGTCTTGAATATGTTTCTGATTGCTTCTGCATTGTGCTTCAAAGAAGACCCCTGACTTGAGTATATTTGGTCTACCAATTGATATACATGTGTAAGCATTGCATAAAATGTGTTAGGTAACATGTGTATAGAAAAAGGCACCAGTATTGTTTAGTTTAATATAATGATCCTTGGAGTCTTGAAACATCAACCACTTATAGTTGTTCAATATTTAGGTGAAACATTCTATTTATTGTTTCGCCCTCAAAGTAGCCACAAGAATCAAACGTGCTTTCTACTGTTGTGCTAAATTGGCTGGTAGAAGATCTCTATACTAAATATGACCATGTAACAGCTCTGATGATATTGTCATGATGTCATGTCCACTATAGGTAAATTTGAACTGTCCGTACAGAAGCTAGTTTCAGATGGCAACTTGCCCACTCTTGTCAAGGTCAGCAGCTTTTCTATGACCACTGGTCGTACAAAAAATCTTTCATCCTCTGTACGAAGGTTACGAGCTGAACCATCAGCTAAGCAGGTTAAAAAAAAAGAATTCTGTAGCTCTATCTGATGATTCAGCATTAACATCACTAAGTTCAGGAACCTTCAAAAGCGTCCTATCAAAATTTTCAGTCCTGCCTGATCGACGACACAACTGATATCCAAGGCTTTTTACTGATTCCAGTCTCCTGGTCTCCCACCACACGCAACGATTGTTGCACAAAAGATCTTTCATATGATAATATTGGTGCATCTATGGCCACCGTAAGCTGGAACCTCTCCAATCACCCATCTGGTGAGTTATCAAACAGGAAGGCTATATGGCAGGAGTGCGCTTACTTTACTAATACAGGTTCTACTTTTAGTGATGTTGTCCCATCAGGATCTACATCCATGAAAGCATTGTTTGCATTCTGTTCCATGGAAAATATTACTTGCATATTATATTGATATGAGAGAATTTATATTACTATATTTAACAAACAACTATTTTTATGTACCCTTAACATAATATATATCTGAATTAATTTAGCCAAGCTGTGTCTTGAGATCCACTCATCACCAGCTAAAGGTCTACTGGTAGACCCTGATCCACCTTTTGGGCACCCCTGTTATAAGGGCTGCACTGGGCTGTGGATGTTATGCCCACCCCATCTATCCCAGCAAATGGTAAGGTTACTGAATACCAAAGTCTACCAGTGTAGCTTTATTCTTGCAGATGCTTCCACAAAGTAATGTGCCAATTTAGTTATCCTGTGGCATCCAGTTTTATTAAGGGCCTGAAACAACCACAAAAGTGCACTAGCCTGCAATGCACAACCCACAGCATATTGAATGGATGGCCTTGTGTAAATTTCATCATACATTATTCCTCCCATTGCCACTAATAGACCTGAAAATCATCAGAATAGGCAGTGCTTTTCCAGTTAATTAATTCTTTAGCTTTTCTGATTTTGGTGAAAGAAGTGGAACTCTGCATGGTCCAGTAACATAACTAGGTGGACCCTAATGTGGGCCATGCACGTGAACCCCACAACATCCCCCTCTGAGATTTTCATTGTGGCTGCAGCCACAGGGTGCGATCTGCCAGGGGGGCCCTGTGGGGGTGCGGACTCTGGTCCCTTTGCACCCCCTGTTCCCCTGGTAGTTATGCCACTGGCATGGTCTTTGGCTTACCTCATTTATGTCATCATAATGCAAGAAGCTGTGTATATTTGTATGGGTTGTTCCATGCCTCGGATATACTGGACTGTCAACTGTCTAATTGTAACCCATCTGCTAGTCTGCAGAATTATCCACTCACCTTGTCCATTAATGAGTAATTTGCAACTACTGCCTTTCTGTTGGTTGGATCTTTATTTAGTGGTGGACCAGCCCTGGCTCCCAAGAAACATATTGCAGTGTCCTCAACACATTCAGTGTATTTCCACTAACTTCTACAATTAATCTGTAGAAATTAAACTCACATCCTACGTCCTTGGTCTTAAAGTAATCCTTAAAAGCTACTTTCTCGTCTCTTAGTACACTTACAGTCAGCTAGAAATACTCCATTGTCTTGATTCCACTCACAATATTTTAGCTGACTCACAGATCAAGCCCATATTGCCCCTCAAACCATGTAGCCCAAACCTAGCAATCCATATTTGCACAGTCCTTCTAAGGTTTGCAGGGAAGTCTTATTGTTAAAGAACTATTCTTTGCATAACCTGACCTATTCTAATTTGGGTATGGTTGGCACAATCAGGACACTGCATTACACATCACTTATCCACAGGGAACCACATCAGTTTATGCACAAGTGCAATTGTTTTATTTGGGAAGCGACTACAATGTAGCCAAGGCACAGCATATTAAATCTTAGATTTTATATATTCCACCTGCAGGGAATAAAAATATGTGATCAAGAGCATGTTTAAAGGAATAATCTGATTTGTCAAGCAAGAAAAATGGAAATAGGAGATTGTTTTGGTTTGTTTGCACAATCAATACACAAGACACAGTGTCTAGGCAGTATTCAATGTGCCAAAGCTTAGCTAACCTTTCGTTGCACTGCTCAGGCAGGTGTAGTCAAACAGGTCTTAATCCCATCTCACCCTCCTCCAACAACTTCTTAAAGGGTAAATACCATCCCAGCACGTCTGACTTTAGCTACGCATACACCACTAATACACCGAAACTCTCCTTTACTAACCATATGTGTGGATGCTGGTGCATGGAACTAACTCTGACAACAAAAGAAAACAACTGGATAAAGTGTTTTGTCTCCAGATGACCTTTTCATGAATGCAAAAATGCAAACTCTGTTTTTTTTTTTACTTTTTCTGACTTCACAATCTCAAAGGAATCCTTAAAACATTTTGATACACTCAGCTATTTTGGCTTCCTTTGTACAATATTGGTATTCTTCCAAATGCCTGTCTTGTTAGGTAGAAAGCTGACAATGGAAAGGGCTCAGTTATCTGATGATTAATATCACCCAAATCTGCTTAGGAAATTGTGATTTTTTAACTTCCTTAAAACAACTGTTTTTTCTCTCTTTAAAACCACTATTCAAAATGTCA
This sequence comes from Xenopus borealis, assembly GCA_024363595.1. Classification (NCBI taxonomy): domain Eukaryota; kingdom Metazoa; phylum Chordata; class Amphibia; order Anura; family Pipidae; genus Xenopus; species Xenopus borealis. Next base: position 134,961,492 of record CM044434.1, on the reverse strand, counting down.
GTAAATCAAATAAAGTAACATTCCTAAAGTAACAGGTAATCATTTTAAATACAGGTCATTGTAATTCCGTCTTATATTTGTCTTGTAGTACCTTACCCTTTTAACACTGGAAGGCTCTCACCTGCTCTGAGCAGCTCTAAGATCTCCACAATAGAATGAATAACAAATAAAAAAAAATAACACTGTCATGCCAGGGCCATCTTGCACTGGGATCTTAAAAGTTAATACTTTAATTACTCAGTCTCAGGCTCACACAGAGACTCCTTATTGCATATGTCACCAGGGGGGCTGTGGAAAGGTGACAACCATATCTATCTTCTGAGACGGTTTGGAGCCCCACAATTTGGGCAAGGAAGCTGGCCAGTATGTTCTTTGATCGGCTGATCAAAGAACAGAGCTGTGGACCTAGAGCAGCAGGGGGGGATAGCTAGTAGAAAATTATGGATTATAGGAAAGTATCCATACCTCCTGTGTCACAGGATTCACAACCTCATAACTTACATATTGGTTATGAGGAGGTCACAAGCTTCCTAACAATACCAAACAGGACCAGACTATACCCACCTGTTAGGAGGGCTGGTTCCTGAGGGACTGGAAAAAGGGAACCTATTAATGTTTGGTATTGTTCTGTTTGCCCACATATGGATCACAGCCTGCCCATGTTTTTATTGTAGTATTGGGTACTGGCAAGTACCCATATTATATTAAGGGATATTGGGGAACATTGCCTGAGAGTAGCAAACCCCCTGCAGGGGGTCGTAAATGACATGTTCCTGGGCACTGCTACCTCCTGCATAAGGTAATGAGGGGAGTGTCCCAGCAGGGAATAAAAAGGTGACATTCCCAATATCACTTGGTCATGCAAGAAGGCTTAATTTTTTCAGTGAATTGTATGTCCAGCTTTCCACTCGTGCCTCAGAGGATACATTGATAACTTCCAAACTTGGTAAAGTAAGGGTTTGCTTTGTGTTTTTACTCCCTTTTATTTTATTTACTGTATTTGCAACTATATGTCATCTTTGTTATATTTTTATATATATGCACTGTTTCTTTTAATATTAAATATCATTTAATACGTTAGTCCTTGTGCTCTAAACAAACTCATTGCCCATATGAATGCTTGTGCCTAAGTGTATGAACTCTTTGTATGTGAGGAAAGGGAAAGTTGCCTATTTGTATGTAGAATAACTAGTACGACTAGTTCTAGTTATTGTGCCTATTTGTATGTAGAATAACTATAATACCCTTCCCCCCCCCTTCTACTTCCATTTCATGTAAGTTCGGTTCTGTGTGATTATTGCTTTTTAATAATCCCATCAACCTGGAATGGTGTATAATGCACTGGTTATACTTGATATCTAACATTGATACATGTAGTATTGTACAAATTTGCAATTGTGATGGAACTATGCATTGGGTTTCCAACCATTTTCACCTGTGAGCAACATTCAGATGTAAAAAGAGTTGGGGAGCAACACAAGGGTTGTGATTGACTATTAGTAGCCCTATGTGGCCTGGCAGCCTACAGGAGCCTCTGTTTGGTAGTACATATGGTTTTATTCAACCAAAATCTCCAAGCCTGGAATTCAAAAATAAGGGGTTGGGAAGCAACATGTTGCTCACGAGCTACTGGTTGGGGATCACTGAATTATGCAATGTTATAAGACAAAAAAACTACATTTCTTCAATGAAAAATAATGAAACAAAGTAAGAATAACAGCCTCCCAGCAATGGCTGCCTCAGTGAATAGTGCTTGTCCTGCCAGATGACACTGTAACATTACTCCCCAAATTAGTGATGTGTGGGTCAGAAAATCTTTAAACCACATGTACTCAACCAACATCAAACTGGGCCAGACATTAGGCAATACTATTTATACATGAAACCAGCCTGCCCCCATTCAGTAACATCAGCAGTAGTTGAGGTATTTAAAGGAAAACTATACCCCAAAAATGAATACTTGAGCAACAGAGTTTATATCAAATTAAGTGACATATTTAAGAATCTTATCAAGCTGGTATAAATATTTAAGTAAATATTGCCCTTTTATGTTCCTTGCCTTGAACCACCATTTCATGATGGTCTGTGTGCTGGCTCAGAGATCACCTGACCAGAAATATTTCAACTCTAAGGGGAAAATTTACAAAATTCACGTGAAGGATTCGAAGTTCGATCGAATATGGAAACTTATTGTTGTTTTATGCAATATCTTTTTATAGAGACCTACATTGTCCGATTTCGCTAAAATTTTGGTCTATGGGGACCATTAAACGCGCCACCCACCCAAGACCCGCATGTAGGGGTAGATTCATCAAAGAGTAAAGTTCCGCCACAGTTCTCAATTCATTTCCATGGGATTTTGCAAGGCGTATTCATCAATGGGTGAAGTGAAAGTTCCCCCTTTGATGAATACGCCTTTAAAAATCCCATAGAAATAAATTGAGAGCTGTGGAATTTCCCTCTAGTGGCGGAACTTCACTCTTAACTTCACTCTTTGATGAATCTACCTCGTAGTGTGCTGCATGAGCCAAAACGTGCCAAATCTCATAGGTCCCTCGGGTTTCAGTCTGATCCCCACATCACTACCCCTTATCATATAAATTGCACTTGGTACCCACTGGAGACAAGTGGTCTGAAGGATCGCTGCAGATAACATCTGATGGGGGTTTATTTATTAAACTCCGATTTTTTCTGTTCGGGCTTTGAAATGGGAAAACCACCATTGAATTATCAAAACGTTGTTAAAAGTCCAAATAAAAAAGTAATCCAACTCAGACCTGCCGAGTTGATGTAGAAGTCAGTGGCAGATGTCCCATTGATATCCTTACCTGCACTGGGTTTCGTTCAATCATCTGAATATTTTGTGGTTTTCGAGCATCAATTCAGAAAAAGTCACAAGTTTCAGCATCAAATCCGAAAAAATCAAAAAGTCACAAGTTTCAGCATCAAATCCAAAAAAGTCACAGTTTTCAATGACAAATCCGAAAAATTCATACTATTAAGATTTTTTTATGATATAGATTTTTTTGCAGCACAAGAAATTTGCGGACAAATTTACTAATAAATATGGGGGGGTCTGTATCGATTTGGTAGGAGTAGTTTTCAGAAAATAGTGAGAACTTTTCTGATTTTAATTAAAAAACCTCCCCTAGTATTGGGGGCCCCACCAATATGGTCCAAATTGATCTAAATATACCATTCAGGAATCCTTTAGTACATCTGACCTCATGCTGCTTTTGACACTCTCCCCCACAGTGCAGCATCAATACTTGGTCCCAAGAACAGGACCCCCTAGCTCTTTCAGGAAACTTTCAAGAGGGACCCTAAATGTCTTAAACTCCTAGGTCAATTGATACTCAATCAACAAAGTTTCTCAGATTTACTGTACAGTATTTGTGAGACAGGTAATGGAATTACATTAGAGAGTAATTAGCATTGGAATGATCTTCCAAGCAGTATGTACGGTATCCACAAGATGCCTGTATACTGAATATGCTAGTACATCTGATAGTCCTGTTGCATAAACACTCTTGCTTCTAAAATAATGAAGACAAGTAACAGATAAAGGAGTTTCTGGGGGTCTTTAAATTCATGGCAGGCAGGTCAACTTTTCACCAGCTTTAGAGTATTATTCTTCAGCCTTCACACCACAGGTATATACAGGTATGGGACCTATTATTCAAAATGCTTGGGACCTGGTGCTTTCTGGATAATGGGTCGCCGAATTCGCGGCGAATTCCCGCGATTCGCCGCTGGCGAATAAATTCGCGAATCACCAACGAAATTTTGTCAAGCGAAATTTCGGCCAAAAAACGAGTCGCGCGTCGTTTTTGACGCGACACGTCGAAAACTACGCGACGCGCGTCAAAAGCGCCCCACGAATTTTTCGCCGATTCGCAAATTTATTATATTTGGATTGAATAGGTCCATTTTCAATCAAATTAAATATAGTTCGAATTGTGCGAATCATTCAATTCGAACGATTCCCCGCAAAATCCTTTGAATTCTTGGAACTTTGAAATTTTTTTAGGACAGGTTCTATGAGGTCCCCCATAGGCTAAAATAGTAATTCGGCAGCTTTAAACTGGTGAAAAGTCGAAGCCGAAATTCGAATTTTCTAATTTTTTCAATTTGAATCGAATTTTGGGCTATTCGATAGTCGAAGTAGCCCAAAATTACTTTAAAATTTTATTCGAATTTTCACTTCGACCTTTAGTAAATGTGCCCCTAAGTCTACTAGAAAATCATATGAACATTAAATAAACCCAATAGGCTGGTTTTGCTTCCAATAAGGATTAATTATATCTTAGCTTGGATCAAGTACAAAGTACCATTTTATTATTACAGAAGGAAATCGTATTTGATTAATAAAATTGGAGTCCATGGGAGAAATTCTGGATAATGGGTTTCCGGATAACATATCCCATACCTGTATCTAGCTACTGGATTTGTGTATCAATTACCTCCAATTATTGCACAAAGCTTGTTTCTCTGTGACTGGCCACTTACTAACGTACTTAGTGAATAAAACAATATTATTACAACTGTACCCATGAGTAGTATACTAGGGTTCTTTTAATGCAGACTCTCTGTACCGGAACTATAAAAGTGCCTTACTTGGAAATGCAACAACAGGTTTCACTACACAGGATTTTAGACCAGAGGTATGCCTGAATGAACATAGTAAAGTACACAGGTTAAGCCTTGCAAACCTCACACATTCCTCCATATGTCTCCTGCTGCTGCCAGCCCCCACGGCATTCTTGGCTAGAGTCCTTCTCAGAGAAATGGGCCTTCCCTTGCTTGATTTTCATCGCCTAAGTGGATTTTAAACCACTTTTGATATCACTTTTCAGAGATGAAATTCCAGGCGTGTAGATTTCACTGAGCCAAGAGTTTTGGTAAGGCTGTGAAGGGATTAGTGAAACTGGCAGACCCCCTACACAGTTTGAACAGCTGCATAGCAACTTGGAGCATATACAGTATATGTACCCCAACACTAACAGTTAACCCTGCTTTTGCTTAGGAGCTGACCAAGAGTTAGTTTTCCTTTTCAATTTCAATGAGCAATCCCAGCCTTAAAATAGAGAGCTGCCAATAAAAGAAGGAGGAGTGAAAATACATAATTCATGGATGTACAGGCCTGTGGACCCCAAGCCTTCAGCTGTCTAGCGACTGAAAACTGTTCATCCCTAATTGATATGTAATTATTATTATTATTATTATTAATCAAAATAAGAGGTTTATTTTCATCTGCAAGCACAGATTGCTCCGACTGAGAATGTGCCCTAGTATCTCCTATGTACTTTTATTTATACCCCCCTGAAGGGGCCCCTGCAAATGTCCTACCCTAAAACTGGACATAGTGTGGAGTATAGTAGTTATGCCATATAGGGAGACAAGAAGCCAATACCTGTAGCAGGCATAGTAATGGCTCCTTATTACTTGCCCCCCCCAAAAAAAATAACCATGCCAGCTTGTAGCCATTACTAATGTCGGGGCTGATTTACTAAGGGTCGAAGTGAAAATTCAAATGAAATTCTAATTTCAAAGTAATTTTGGGCTACTTCGACTATCGAATAGTCCAAAATTCGATTTGAATTGAAAAAATTTGAATTTTCGAATTTCGAAGTATTGGCCCTTTAACAATCCTTCGACTTCGACTATTCGCCAGCTTAAAGCTGCCGAATTGCCATTTTAGCCTAAGGTGGACCTCACAGGACTCAAAGAACTTGTCCTGAAATTCTGAGAAAAGTTCTGAGAAATCGAAGGATTTTGGTGAAAACGTTCAATCGCAATCAAACGATTCAATCAATTTTTCCTTCGATTAAATTTGGCAATATCTGATCGAAAATGAACCCCCAAAATAAATTCAAAATTCGACCATTAGTAAATCTGCCCCTTAAAGGAATGGTTCAACTTTGAGGTAACTTTAAGGGGCATCTATCAATATTCACTTATTCGAGGGCTAATTTGGCCGAAATTCGATAGTAATTCGACTATTGAATGCTTATCGAATAGTTTTAGGCAATTTTTTCTTCGCTATTTGATTTCTCAAAAAAATCGTACGATCGAATACCAATCGTACGAATGGTATTCGAGCAGGTGATAGAAAAAAAAGCCTATGGGGAGATTCCCATAGGCTTCTACTGAAATTCAGTAGGTTCAATCTGGCGAAGTAGGCAGTCGAATAAAATTTGAAAGTTAAAGTACTTTGATGATCGAATGGTCAAATTATCGAATATTCGATTATTCAATCTATTCGATATGCTCTAATTTTGCGTTTTCGATGATCGAAGTAGCCAAATTTGCATATTCGAATGTCTGATAAAATCGTACGATCGGAATTCGATCGAATTCGATCGAACTTCGAATTATTCACGTGAATTTTGTAAATCTGCTCCTAAGTATGTTATAGAATGTCTGATTCCTAGCAGCTTTTCAGTTGGTTTTCATTATTTATATTTTATTGTTTTTTAGTTATTTGCCTTTTGATTCTTTCTCTCTTTCAAATGGGGGTCATTGCCCCCATCTAAAAACAAATGCTCTGTAAGTCTACATATGTATTGTTATTACTAGTCTTTATTACTCATGTTGGTATTCAGGCTCTCCCCTATTCATAATCCAGTTTCCTATTTAATTCAGTGTATGGTTGCTAGGGTAATGTGGACCCTGGAAACCAGACTGCTGAAAATGCAACCCACAAAGCTGCTGAATAAAAGTGAAATCATTAAAAACCAAAAAAAATTAAAGATCAAAACCAGATGCAAATTGTCTCGAAATATCACTCTCTACATCATACTAAAAGTTACTTAATCGTGAACAAGCCCATTAAGGAAGAATACTCACCACAGATCCACCCTATCTGCTCCATCTACATCTGATCTTTGCCCCTTCTATTTCACAGCTCCTCCCCTCCTAGTCCAGCCCCCTACCCCGTACATTGTCAGTATTGTAGGTACAAACCCTAGGTTTGAAGGAACTGGCTGTAGTGTGCAAGTAGGTAGGGGGAGATATGCATGTAGTAGTCATGCAAGTAGGTGAGAGATGGCAGCTAGTGGGTCACCAGGCCATTTTATGTTTCCATTGGGTGCAATTCTACTTGTCCTTGCACTGATTTGTTATAAGGGACCTTACCATAGTTAGGCTTGTCTAAAACCTTCAGAATGTCAACCCTAACTGCAACTTACTTTTGCGGTTTGTGAATTATTTGCCTTTCTCTGCAGATTACTCATCAGCAACACCCCAACAACCAGGAGGCACATTCATGATCCAGATAAATGTCTTTTATATGTTTTTTCCCTTTGGTTCAGACCCTCAACTATTTATTTTCCAGTCTGTCATTCAAGCCACTGCCTTCTTGCTCATGGGACCCTAAGAATAAGACAGCACTTCAGATTACCAAGAGAATAAAAAGCAGAACCAAGGAAAATATAGTTATAATACCATTGTCTATGTCATCAAAATGTTTATTTCACATCCTCTTTTAGTTTTTATTTGTCAAAGTAAGATTAAATTATCCTCACAGAGAAAATCTTGTTGCAGAGGTAATTTTTCTCTTGTTTGGGTTTCTTATTATTTACCCACTAATGACATGTTGGGACGAAATTAAACAAATTTAATTTGTCTATTTAAAAAAAAAAAAAATCGACAGAGGGACCTTGGAATAATGTGGTGCATTTGTTTTATATGACGTGTGCACCCAGAGCCTTGTAACATAGGGAGGACAGAGACATATAGTCATTGCAGGGGTAAGAAGTGCTTGACCATTATATCATTAGAGCGAAATGGGAATTTGCTATGTATGTGCCACTATCTCACCATGACACCAAACCTTTCTCCATCTCTGTCAGTATATCGTTCCATGCAAAAAAGAACAGCCTTCATGGGTAATAAGTCCACTCTATCTCCACCCTGCTGTGGTAAGGACAGAGCCAATGAACCATGGGTCTCGTATGCATGTGTATCATAGTGTCCTGCTGAGAAAGAATAGACCAAACATGGGCCTATGTTCAGAAGGTAATTGTGATTTTAGATTCAAATGTTGCAGTGTAGGAGCTGAAGATCTGGCTGCCCCTGACCAGCCTGTTTGTTTTATATGGAAACGCTGATTCTATTACTTGTCCTGGAACACTGGAAAATATGGAAATGGCGAAAAGATGGTCTCACTTTGTTTGCTTTTTGGCTCATTTCTGAAAAAAACACCATTAATAATCAGAATCAGGCATAGTCAGTCAGTTGCTGTCCAGTTGTTGTTGGACTGAAACTTCCAGCATCCCCTGTATTCCTGAGAGGGCAAAGATCAGGTAACTGCTGCCATTGCCAAAATAATATCTTGCCCCAGCATGCTCAAACACCTTCACAACATTTATATCCATACATAGGAATGTAATATACATTGGAAACGCAAAAACTATTCGCAGTGCGAAGCGTAAAGCTTTTGGGGCAAACACATTTTGCTTTGTGCGAATGCAATATACGTTTTACGAACCCGGAAGCTGTTTAGCGACCACTTTCGATATACTTTGTGCTACTGCAATAATAAATGTAATAAAACTTCTTACTGAAAAAGTCACAATGTTTGCTCCAAAAGATTACTCCACCTTCAAGCACTTCTTAAGAGTGCGCAATTATAATCCGCAATGCGCAATACGGATTCGCAATGCAATAACCATTTAAGGAACAATATTACATTGCAAGATGTGGATTTAAACTCTTATTGGAGCGCAATGTTTTTCTCTTTGCGACTTTAATTACATTCCCATTATATGATTATAATGAATTATTATATAATTATATGCTATACCTGGAATGCATAGAGGAAAGGATAGGGTTTTTTTGTAATAATTTCAAATATTTAGACATTAAGGGTCACATTTACTATTGGACGAATTTCGACATTTTTTCACTTCGAAATTCGTCCAATAGTAAATGTGACCCTTAATGTCTAAATATTTGAAATTATTACAAAAAAACCCTATCCTTTCCTCTATGCATTCCATTGAATTTTTTTAAAGTTGATTTTCGATCAAATACGGTTGAATCAAACTATTTGAATGATTTTCCAAAAAAAATACGATTTTCCAAAAAAAAAAAAAAAATGATTTTCCAAAACTTTGCAAAAAACTCTGTAAAGGCTATGGGAGGTCCCCCATAGGCTAAAATAGCAATTGGCCAGGTTTAAGGTGGCGAATGGTTGAATTTGAATATTTTTAAGAGACAGTGGGGGTCATTTATGAACACTGGGCAAATTTGCCCATGGGCAGTTACCAATGGCAACCAATCAAAAGGCTGCATTCATTGTTCTACTTGCAGCTGCCTTTAAAAAGCTAATCACCGATTGGTTGCTATAGGTAACTGCCCATGGGCAAATTTGCCCAGTGTTGATAAATGAGTCCCAGTATTTTTTTTAAATCTTCAAATTGAATTTTGGCCTATTTGATAGTGGAAGTAGCCAAAAATTTCACATCGACCATTAAATAAATGCACCACCAATATGAATACATGCAGCTTAGTTACCATGAAGTACAAGTTACTGTTTATTATTTCTGCATCCAAGATGGAAAAAAAGATATATCCTATTTAAAATGAAATAGGTACTCATTGTTTTTTTCTGGTAACTGTGGCTTTTAATCTGTAATTATAATACAATTTCCAAACATCCACTAGCCAAATGATAGCATATCTATAAAAACAAAAGCTTCCAACAAAGGGGAACAATTGAGGGAATTGTATAGTTACAATAATGGCATTATATTTTTTTGTGGGGCATAATTACTAAGGACCAGTATCTTTTAAAAATACTATACTTTTCCCAGTAAATATAATCAGCGCTTTCATGGCATGCTGTGTTGATGATGCTCAGTTTTTGACAATGTGTCTGGGTTGAGTGGGGAGTGATATGTCTATAGCACTGCCCACAAAACACTAATTTATCGGATTCCTGCACCTCCCATCCCTAACGAAGACAATTAACAAGGGAATTCCATGAAGGCTGTCAGACTATAAATAGAAGCCAGAAGAAGTTTGAGAGCACATTACATATTACTCAGCTGTTGTGTGGTGGGGGAGAGCTTGGTATTAAAAGCAAGTGTTTTTTTTTTATTATATATTTCTTCCAACGCCGTCATTTCCAGCTGAACAAAATAATAGCAGCAGCAGTGCACAGTACTGGTTTGATGAACAAAGGACATGATCTTGGGTCTCCAGCCTCAGAGAGGGGCCCTTTGACCAAATATTTCCTTGGTGAAAGTATAACATTAAGCATTAGAAATGTCTAACCTAGGAAACAGCAACCTTCAGATGTTCAATGACAACTTCCAGCATCCCATCAACTACATAAGGCTGCAGGTTACCTTTTTCAAGTCTATACTCCAGCAGGTTCCTTATGCAATTGTTATGTTGTATTTTTCTTATAGTCCACTTATCTCCGGCTGTTATCTTAAGAGACAACAACCTTCCTATATTTTTGGCAGTCTCCAATTTTTAATTCCCTGCTTGAGAAGAGCAATGGGAATGTTTAGTGAATTAATTGAGCATGGCCAAGGCATGGCATCATCATGAGCAGAAACCTCCAGGAATGAATTCTTGGAAGGTTTAGGTTCCTGCCCCAAATAAACAGGAAATGCCTAGTACATCCCTTATATATACAGCCACCATTAGCCTTGCAATGCATTCTGAGCCCTTGGTGGAAAGTCACTTACACATGGTATTTGCAGTTGAGTTTCCATTTTGCCAGTGGAAAACTCAGGTAGAGGTGACCTCAGAGGTGCATGATCTCTATCTGTTCATATGCACTTTAGATATATTTTCTTTGTCTTTCGATGTTTTGTCTTTCGATGATAAAGCCATTTTCATTTTGTCTCTGATATGATCATGTTTTTAACAGCATTACGTGGAGCATGGCACATTTTTCTAGTGCAGCCATTGGATCAAGTGGATGGAGAGATTAAAATAAAGACATCCTAGTATTTATTCATGAGATGATTCTATGAGACTGTAAACAATTTATAACATGGGTATAATATACATGCCTACTGGAAGGCTTTTTATGTTAAATTCGTAACACTTTTTTTTGCTAAAGTATTGTATTGTATTTTGTTCTGCAAATAACGAGCTGTGGTTGGACTCCTTTCTCAGAGGCATGCTGTTTTTGGCCTTAGAAATTTATTGTAGGGCAAGTACATGGAAAATTGTGATCATTTTTGTAAAATAGGTCCTAGTATTACGTTTGTTCCTACATACAAAAAGGAAAATCATTAGTTCTTAAACAAAGCTCATGTTATTATTAGTGATGGGCGAATTTATTCGCCAGAGGCGAATTCGCGACGAATTCCCGCGTTTCGCTGCTGGCGAATAAATTCGTGAAATGCCAGCGAAAATTCGGCAAAAAAAAATTCGCCAGAAAAAGAGTCATTTTTGACGCGATGTGCCGAAAACGACGCGACGAATACGACGCGACGCGCGACGGAAACGACACGACGTGCGTCAAAAACGCGACTCGTTTCGTGAATTTTTTCGCCAATTCACGAATTTTGCTGGAAATTCGAGAATTTTTCGGCGAAGCGAAACGGGGGAGATTCGCCCATCACTAGTTATTATCTATGTATCGTTTTTTTTTTGGTATTAATATATACTTATAAAGCACCAACATATTCCACAGTACTATGAAATAAATAGGTCTGCACACTGAACATACACATAATATACAAAAAAAAAAACAACCAATGACCAGTACAAGATGTAAAAAGGGTCTGACCTAAAGAGCTTAGAATTCCATGAAAGGTTTCAAACTGTCAAATCAGCCCTTTACCAGAAGTGCAAGAGAGTAGTGATGTGGGCGCCTGCCCAATAGCCGCGGGTTGTGCATTTCCACGCACTTCTGGCTTCCTTCTTTAAAGACGCATGCCTGCTCACCCCACCCCTTTTGTGACATCATGGAAGCTGTAAGTCAGGCTTGATGGGCACAGGTGGAGTTAGGGTAGTTTAGGGTCAGGGTGCAGGTTTGGTTTTACCCAACCCGCACATCACTACAAGAGAGCCTCACAGTTTAAGAAGTACAGTTTGAGAAGTACTGGTTTAAATCCATCAAGTCCAATGTAGATATATTTGCTATTGTTGGGGCATCTGGTTTGTTCAGGGCTCTGGCCATTTGACATTTAGGGGGTTATTTATTAAAACTCAATTTCTTTCTCTAAAAATTCAAGTTTTTTTCACCAAAAAACTAAAATTTTTAGAGAGCAAAAACTAAAATATTTCGGGATTTAGTATGCCCCTAAGTCTGAAAATACTCAATCTTAACCCTATTGAATTCATGTAAAAGTCAATGGCAGCTCTCCTTTTAACCCTTAGAAGATGTTTTTAACCTACACAAAGTTTGGGAGTTTTGGGGTGTTTGATATTGGTTTTCACTTGAAAATGTAAAAAATTAAGCCTATAAACATGAAAAATTTGAAGTATCTAAGCATTTTTTTCAAGTTTAAATATTATTAAATTAGCAAAATTCATGGATGGGAATTAGGTCGAGTTTGACTGCTTGATGGGGAAGCAGAATAGTTTTTTCATTCTACTCAGCTGAAAAAGTTATACAAAAAACAACTGCAATATCCATAACTGAATAATGTAACTTCAAAACTACAGTCTACGTTAGGCTCCTCCATTTGTTCAAAAAACTGCTCTTCCCAAAATACTCAACCAGTCCCCTAAATCTAACTTCCCTGCCCTACCTTCTACTCCTTATATACAAATTAGCTCATTTTAGACTTTTAAAATGAATGCATCTGTATTTCCTGTGACTTGACACAGACTAAACCCATCAGGCTTATAGTTTGGTTGAAGGCCAATGCTTCAAAGCAATTATTCAAGTGCTTCCCTTGTGTGAAGAGAATGCTTGTGTATAGCTCATGGAGGCGACTGAGCATGTCTAGGTGGAAATGTCACCTAAAGTTCAGGTTGTCATGCATGGGAGGAGAAACACCATCAATTCCAATCAGAAAAACCAAATGCTTAAATGACTGAAGAATATCCACTCTTACAGGGCAGCACTTAGTGGCCTGTTTTTTTCAACCACTTCCCATTTCCTTATAAATATACTGGTGAAGGAAAACAGATAAATAAAAAGATTTATGGTCTAATGCATAACAGAGCAGAAGGCAGAAAATAAGCTAAGGTGCAGTAAAAGGTTAGTATCTGCAAGCTGATGCCTGTTGATGTCTGATAATACAATGTGGCTTCAAATTCTAAACTAATCAGGTAACAAAAAAGGACTGAAAAGTCACAATGTTTGCACAAGTTCTATTGACTCACAGAAACCAATCAAATATTTGCTTTCAAACAGGTGTGACCCCAGTGCTCTCTGATAATTGGGTTCCATGGATTTCAAGACTAGGTGCAAACTTTCTACTTTAAGTTTTATGACCCGCTAGATCTCTATATATAAAGGACAGGCATGGTCCTTTCAGCCTCCCCTGACTAGAGCTGAAACAGTTACTTCCTATAGCACTTATGAGGGAAATCTGAAACACAATTTGAAATGGATTTATTTTTAAGGCTTGCTCTGACCATTGAGATGGACTAATGGACAGATGCTCTAATTTCTGCAAAAACACACAAAGCAGTCCAAGAACATAATCTCTAACAGTCACTTTTCTCTGATTTCAATAGGCAACATTTGGCCTCTCACAAGAGAACATGGCATTTGAATTTTTTATGCATATGCAAGAAATAAGCCATGTATTTTCAATTGACGATAATATTTAGGCTTTAATACATGGAGAGACTACCCTAGGGTTGCTGTTTGTTTTTATATAAATAGCTCTAAAATCAAAATACATGACTTATGGGTAAGATGGACAAATAAAGGAACACACAATAGCTACCAGCATTCAACAATAGCAGTGGATATAAGAAGCCTGTGTCTTGGATGGTTTGGCCATATAATAAGATTTGGACTTCCAAATTTAATTTATTTATTTATTCATTTTTTTGGGAAATCCAGGCGAAAAAGAAGGGAAGGCTAAAAAGACAGAAGAAAAGATGGGTTATCGACATGGAAGAAGAGAGCTTGCCAGAAAGTGGTGGATAAAATGATGGAATGGAGTGAAAGGGGCTAAAATTGTGCAGGAGGCCAGTCCCCTCAAGGACTGTAGTGACACAGAAAGAGAGAGAGCTATATCTGGTTTCCCACAATACAATATAAATGCCAGAGATCTTTCTAAGCAGTAGGCAGTTAGAAACAGATTTTTTCTTTCATTACTGTTGCAATGTGGCATGTGACACGTGTTGGTAAACAAACCTTCATTCCCATTTAGTTACTTATACAAAATAAATAACTCAATACACTTATTTCTGGATATCTTATTTACCAATGTTGAGACTGTAATTAGAGGAATGGATATCTTACAAATAGTATCTACATGGAAGCTTGCCAGAATGAGCAATATGAGACTGGTTTCACACACACCCACTAAGGTGAAGGAGCAGTTGGTCCTAATATTTTTCCCAAGAAATTCCATGACCAATCAATTAAATCACTGATATTTTACCATCAGCATGTGTGGCCAAGCTGTATAAATAGCTAAAGTTGGCCCACGGGCCAATCAGTCAGAATCCTAAAAGTCAGACCAGGTTTGCCAGCTTAACTATGATTTATTTAACTGATCCTTGGCTCTCGACTGAATCACTTTTGTGCTTTAAATTCTGGATTGCAAAACACTTCACCAGTCATGCCAGTAATCACTCAGCTCCTTGTTACATAAACATAGTCACTTATACCATCAGAGGATGCATCTTCATTTGAGTACAAACCCTTTGAATACTCATTGTCATGTGTTCTGTTTTTTTTTTACTTCTCACTGTATGCCAGTATTCCTGTTCAAAGGAAAAGGGGATAATAATAATAAAGGGAAGAGCAGTTGGAAAAATTGAACGTATTTAAATGACAACACAGCAATTGTGCGGAAATGCTATGATTTTCCATGTTGTAATAGTGACAGGATAGGTTAGTGTTTGTCTTTTAAACATTTAGGGATCATCTGGTAAGATATAGACAATTATTTCTTATGGTTCAGTTACATCTGTATGATCATTGGCATGAGTGTGGCCTCCAACTACATATCATTTAATCAATTAAACCAATAAAAAAAAGTTTATGAGCCGATCTGAAAATTCATAGGTGATCACTCCTGCTTAGCTATCTGACAGTCATCCTAATTAGTCATATTAAGCTAATTTAACCATCCATATGTATGGCCAGATTGCTTGCCAGATAGATGGAATTCCTAAAAAAAAAAAATCTGGTTCTTACAAAGCTAGAATCAAGTTCCCAGTCACCTGACCAATCTAACATTATGAGATAATGTAGTTATGTTCCCTGGAAGACAGCAATGTAACAAAAAACTGCTGTTAGGTTCAAGACAATCATCTTTTTATCATGTTATGTGCATGGTGCAAAATGGGTGCAATGACTCCTTTCATCTAGATTTAATTGTTTTGTGCCCAACAAATGCATGAATCTATATTTAATAATTTTCACTGTGTAACTTGCATAATAGCAGCAATCTCTTTTCAAGTACATTAAACAAGAAGCAATGCATACTGTTAGTGCTGAGTCCAATTTTGGAAATTAACAAACATTTGGCGCTGCAAAAAAAAAAAGTAGACACATATTTGGAAAATTCAATTAATGTTAGTGAATACTGAACATTAAAAAGACTTTAAGAATTCTGATGGGTCAGTTATTCATTTGGCACTCATTTGAGTCTTTGGCTTACAGACTTTCTACTCAAAACAAATCTGTGCCAGTTGAATATGAACTTGCTCAATGATACTGGTCCCTAACCACTGCCTCAGCAATTCTTTAATGATTCCTTATGCACTGGAAACACAACGTACTAATTCCATAAGCATTGTTATCTGTTTGAACACCTGCTTTATAATTCAGAGAACAATCGTATCCAATAGAACACAGGCTTCCAGATTTATAGTCTATCCTGATCTACCAGAAGATAGACTTGCAGATTTATAAAGTGTCCTGATCATTGGAAAGCAGGTTTACTAATTCAGATTGAATAGTTATCCAATAAAAGAGAGGTAAAGTGCATAGCACAGACTGTAATTTATTAAGTATCCTTATCACATGGAACAACGGATCAGCAAATTATAGTGGATATAATACACATTAGAACAGAAACTTGTGGTGCAGAGACACCAGAGATAGATTTGTAGTGTTTCCTGTTCAACTTTTAAACATGTTTGCAGATTTATTATGTATTATTACAGTGTTGAAATGGCAAATACATCCTACACAATTTAAACGAGTGAAATAAAATTACAGAGACAAGACAGAATCTAGAAAAATATGAATAAATGCAAAGTGCTGCTCTAAGACATATAATCATAAGATATGAGGATATAACAGCCACAGCAGCTGTTGCACAACATAGAATGGGGTGGGGTCCAGACTGCTGTGAAATTCAATATACGTGTTAAAAATCTCCCAGTTTGTTTAAGGATGGGGATATGAGTAAATTCTATTTATGGATCTGGCACATGCTTAATAATTTAGACTGCATGCTATAGAAAATTGGAATACATATAGCAGGCGAGAAATATGTGATTGGCTCCTCTACTGTTATCTTTCTGCTATCTCTCTCTAGAGATAACAGAGAATGAACATTCCCAATGGAATGTTCCAATGGGAAGAGCAACTGATCTTGGAAATATCAAGGATGCAACAAATGAGTGAAGATAATGTAAACTAGGTACAAAGTTTAAAGTGCCTTAAAGGAACAGTTCAGTCTAAAGATAAAAACTAGGTAAATAGATAGGATGTACGAAAAAATGTTTCTAATATAGTTTTTTAGCCAAAAATGTAATGTATAAAGACTGGAGTGACTGGATGTCTAACAGAACAGAATACTACTTCCTGCTTTTCAGCTCTCTAACTCTGAGTTATTCAGCGACTTTAAGGGGGGCCACATGGGACATAACTGTTCAGTGAGTTTGCAATTGATCCTCAGAATTCAGCTCAGATTCAAAAGCAACAATTACCCATGTGCCCCCCCTCTCAAACAACTGATTGGTTACTGCCTGGGAACCAATCAGTGGAAACCAAGAGAGCTGAAAAGCAGGAAGTAGTGTTCTGGCTATTATGTTAGACATCCAGTCACTGAAACCTTTATACTTACATTTTTTTAACCAACTATATTAGAAACATTTTTTTATTTTGCACATCCTATTTACCCAGTTTTTATTTTTATACTGAACAATTTTTATATTCAACAATTTTAAACTAACTATTGGTAAGAAGGCAAACTGCATGTGACCATAAATGAATGGATTTTGTTCTTCTTGGCTTTGAGGGACACTAATGCTGTTAGCAGAAGGTCAGCTGGGCACAATTGCAATGAGAGCAGTTTGAGTACATCCTGTATCAGTAAAGTACCTCCAATCAGGAATATTACATTTATATTATAAGGAAGTTGGCCAGAATTTAAAAATTTAACAGTTTCTTAAAGGGACTCTCTACCCAAAATTGATTTACATAATGCAAGAAACAGTAATGTAAAGCTATGCTTTATTATAGGTGGCTTCTGTACTAAGTATATAATTATATATAATGTAAGTATTGTCAGGGCCAGCATGTATGCCATATACTTAACCATATCTGCATATAACAAAAGAAAACCTCTTTAGCAGAGGTAAGTATTACAATATCAAGTAACCATCATTAACCACATATTTCTTAAATATAACAATACACCTTATTCAATTTAAATGTAGCTTGTATTGATTCCAATTACTATATATACAGTATATTTCTGCAAGTTACATTTAATAGCGTGAATGCCCCATTTGTATAGATGATCCCAATGCCCTAAAGCTCCATTGTTTTTTTTTTATATGACATCATCATTTTATTGTAATTCTTACTTTTAACATAATGTCAGTACCATGATAGACAAGCCTTGTCTGCGTCTGGGGAAGAAGAATAAAGCACTTTAAAGACAAGTTTGGTTATTTTTGGTAACACAGGAACTTGCTGGGAATAACCCTTTTGCTCTAGGATTTCACAATTGCATAGAGGAACCACTTAGTCCTAGTTGCCTTATTTGTCCATATAGGTTGTGTATATTGATGTACTGACTGATTTCATCATGAACAAGAATTACCTAGACATGTTATTTAGCCATCAGTAGTGTTACGTTTTGGAGTAATTTTTATAACTCTGCACTCAAAAACAAACCAAGACTATAGCCACTATAGCCAGTTAATACAGGAAGGTATAAAGGCAAAAAAAAACTTAAAAACTTACCTGACTTGAATATACGCTTATTTATTAAAAACTTGAATCATGAAGAACTCAAAAGCTTAAAAACATCACTCTCATTTGAAATGAGTCTGCCAACTTTAAAATTTTTTTGAAAAACATGAGTTGAAAAAGGACAATGACTTTGACATGAACTCTCCAGCATTTATACTCTATTATTAAAGAAACAATGGCACTACAGTAGAACCATTCATGCCTTCAGCTGTCAATGAGAGTCAGGAGAGTGCAGCTGAAATGTTGCATGTTGGATAACATTTACACAATGGGGGGAATTCACAAAAGTGTCGGTAAAATAAATAACCCAGAAGTAGCGGTCGACAAATTTTTTAAATCTCGTACAAACGGCAAATTCACAAAGGCAGATGTTACCATCTCTGAATGACTCGTAAGTCCGACAATTTTCTAAAATGTCGTATATCTTTTCATCGTACAGACGACATTTTACACAACATTTTAAAGACATTTTACACGACATTTTAAAGACATTTTAAAAGACAATTTGACCGACATTTTCATTTTGGAGAGCCTAATGTGTCGGAAAAATTGTCGGCAAAAAAAATTAGTTTACGAGTAATTCATAAAAATGTCGGGGAAAGTGGCGCAGATAAAACCATTCCCACTTTTCACTACACTATTTCAAAAGTGTTGCATATGTCGGAAAATTGGCGGGGAAATGCTCTGTGAATTTGTTGTCTGTTGCTACGACATTTTAAAGACATTTTAAAGACATTTTTTCCTTCCCGACACTTTTGTGAATTCCCCCCAATGTGTTAGCCTCATTATCTTTTCCTACTGTCCACATTTGGTTTTGTTCTACCTACCTGCTACCCCATGCTTCCTATCTACCTCTGCTGATTTGCAAGACCCCCTTTTGTGCATGGATGGTTTGCAGAGTCCCCTCTGGCTCTGTTTTTTGTTTGCCAAGTTCTTTGAAGAAGAATTATAAAAAACCTCACAATGGAAAGACCCTATAGGAGTTGATTCCATTGTGCACAAATTCATTATCCAGCAATGAAGGAATTTCCCTTGAACGTGCAATGCTGCTTTAAGTTTAAGACAGCACACATATTACGGGGCATCTTGTATTCATATTTCATTGTCAAGAATGAACTGCCTCTCCACACCAAAGGTATACAGCTTTCTCAAGGGCTTACTTGGGTTTCACAGCAAGGGAGGGGAAGCTCATCAGATGAGATGAAGAGAGAAATATATACTGTATATGGCCTCCAAGCCCTTCTATAATAAATGCTTTGCATTTCCTTGCACAAATTATTTATTAGAAGCTACTCAGTCTGTAGCTTAAGAATGATTTAAATGCTGTGAATCCCTCTGGCCTGTTAGACCAAGCAAAGGGGCTTCTCAAAATGTGTAGGGCTTGAAGCCACTATGAAACTTACAGTGACTGTCTTGGCTCAGCTGAGGACAAGCCATAAAGCTGTCATAATGGCTTTAAATCACAGCAAGCCTATCGCACGGATATCAGAGGAGGAACATCTTGCCTCCACGTGCTTTAAGAATCATCTACACATTAACTAAATGTCCCTGTAAAAAAGCTCCAATGTTAACCTAGAATTGGCTCTAGACTCCACCAGTAATTAGGAGTATTAATAACAAGGGCATTTCAGCATATGTCAGGCATCAGTTCTTTTTTAAAATGACACCAAATTAAATAAAACATAAAAACCCCTGGCAATATAAATATAAATTATATATGTACCTTTGTATTTCCTATATATCTGTTTTGCACAACAAAATCCAAAACTTAATTGTGAAATTTCAGCCACTGCTAAAAACAAGTCCATATTTATTATATTGTTCCACTCGAGATTGGAGTGCTCTACCTCTTTTAATCCGATGTGGATCCAGGTGCTGTAACAGTACTCTGACCACGCCTGCCTATGGTCCAAACATTAGTCCAAGTATTCCATATACTGCAGCACACTGGAGACTGGAATTCAGTGCAATTGAAGTATTTTATTAGCTCATAGTAGACAATAAACAGGCAACGTTTCGGACACCTCTGTGCCCTTTATCAAGGCTTGATAAAGGGCACAGAGGTGTCCGAAACGTTGCCTGTTTTTTGTCTACTATGAGCTAATAAAACACTTCAATTGCACTGAATTCCAGTCTCCAGTGTGCTGCAGTATATGGAATACTCATATTTATTATATTGTGATTCTGTCATAAAAAAAATCAAATAGGATTTAATTCTCTTATTCATGTATCATAATTATATCTAACAGAGTTGCAGATATACCATTGTCTAATTAGTGTAACATGGCTTAAATAAAGGTATTGGATCTCTTATCCAGAAACCCATTATCTATCAGGTTCCAAATTATGAAACCCCATCTGCCACTGAGTAAATTTTAAGCAAAGAATTCTAATTTTTAAAATGATTTTGCTTTCCTTATAAAGCATAACCTTGTTCTTGATTCTAGCTAAGTGACCATTAATCCATATTGATGGAAAAACAATGCTATGGGTTCATTTATTGTTTAAATTATTTTTTTAGTAGATTTAAGCTGTGGCTATCCTAAAAACAGAAAGATCCCATATCTGAAAATCCCCATGTCCCAAGCATGCTGGATAATAGGTCCCATACCTGCAGTAGGTTTCTCTTATTTAACAGAGTGCGCTTAAATTCAAGTAAATCATTGCAATTGTATATGTATCTTTTTGCTCTTCTTTACTTCACTTACCTACTCTATAAATGAGAGTAATGGGATGTGCAGTTACATTTTGGCAAGTTTCAGAGCCATGCTCATTTGCTTTGTGATAGTGGAGGGATATTGTGTGACTTGTGACATGTGTAACTTTCCCTTAAATCTTGTCTTAATAGAGATGCACCAAATTCAGATTTTGTTCCATATTTGAAAAAACATAGGGGCAGATTCACTAAAGGGCGAATTGTTGTCAGTGACCACTTCACACACCTCGCACCACTTTGCCACGCACAAATTCGCTAATATGCAAAGTTGCATCCTGGGCGCCGAATACTGGTGACTTTTCGCTAGCGATGCTTCTTCAGTGTGAGGATTTCATAGTGAAGATTCGCTAGTGTTTGTTTATGTAAAACAAATGATAAAGTAAATATTGTACCAAATAATCAGTTACCTTTAGGGTAGCATGGCAAGGTATGTGCTCTATAGCACTCTCTACATCATAGTAAAAGAATACAAAGGTTTACAATCTGTTTAACGGTCTGTTCCAAATAAATATGCCCCACTTGCTGTATTTATAATAGGAGTGAATGTAGAACTCAGTATTTTACTAGAACAGGTAAATCAGAACCTTAAAAGAACAATGACAAGGAAAGTCAGTAAAGAACAAAGCAATACAGTGACACAATGTATTAAAAGGCAACAATCTAAACTAGAATAATGTTAGAAATGCAGTATTTTCTATACTAAATATAAACTTACTGCACCAGAAGCCCAATTAAACAAATGATTTATGCCTTCAAAGTTGTAACTTTGTTAAACATTTTTGTCTAAGACTACACACATGCTCAGTGTGGTCTGGGCTTCAGTTGGGAGGTTAAGCTTAGGTATCGTCATAAATGATCAAAACAGCATAAGTCAAATAATATCAGCCAGATGCCGATACAGCAGAACTGATTAATAATTAGAATATACAGACTGCACTGGGTCTGTGGATACAAATCTACACAGTCGCTGGCTGTTCTACAGGGAAGCAAACAAACCTGCTGAAGTTCTGGGAAGTAAGGTGAGGGGGCTCCCCTCTGCTGTTTGAAAGTATGATCGTTTCCCTGCAGACCAGTTAAGGACCATCTGAATTTTCCTATCTGCAGCAGTCAGAGCAAGTGAAACCAAGGGGTAATTTCATGTCTAGTGTACAGTATAAAGTCACGGCTCTCCTCTTGGGTAGGGCACTGGAAACTGGGGCTCTAAATTACTCTGCTAGGTAAATTGGTAATTCTGCTAGGTCTGAATAATTAACCTATTGCAGTTTTTTTGAAGTTACATTAGACCCTAACTGGGCCCTAGATCTGTAATAACTTAAAGTGGAAATACCCCCCCCCCCAATAAGAAAAGCCCCATCTACTTCCTTAGATAGTCCCCCATCCTTGCTTCCTACCCGCATAGTGCATTATTCCAGAAAGGGTCACTGGAAAGCATGCTCACTTATTTATGCAGAGGGGGTGCCATCTTCCAAGTTTTCACTCTTCTTCTGTGAGGGAACATAGTATTTGTTGCATGCACAGTTGGAGTAGTCTGGTATTCGTACCAACTGTTTACAACAAACAATTTTAAAGCAACACATTCGGCCATGTAGATATTCTTACCACAATAGAAGTGTGGCCCAGGTGCTCCAGCCCCAGGCCCTCAGCTCAGGGAGCAAACATGCAGCAAATACAAACAGGTTGGTGCAAGGCACACTGGATATCCCAGATCAGACCAATAGAAATAATTTTATATAAAAAAAATTATATACTTTATTATATAGTCATCTCTCGCCTGACGCGTTTCGTGTCCAAAAGACACTTAATCATAGTACCAAGCTCAGAAAAGTTCTGGGAATTGCCAAAGTGATGGAAGAAGATCCAAAGAAGACCAAACACCCAGAAGATGGCACCCATGAGCTCTGCTGCGCTACTCTGCATAAATAAGTAAGCATGCTGTCCAGGGACCCTTTCTGGAATAATGCACTATGCTGAAAAAAAGCAGGGAGGGGGGACTATCTAGGGTAGTAGACAGGGATTTTCTTATTGGAGGATTAGTTCTCCTTTAAGTGAAGGCCTATGGGAACTGGATCCTAAGGGGCTTAAATTGCAAGGAGAGTGAAGGCCTAAACCTATTTGTGTGCCTATTACAATACTTTTTTTATAGCTTTACTTAACATTACGCAGTACATTTGGATTTGTACACATGTATATGACAAAAGACACAATATGAATATATGATGAAGATAACAGATCCCATATTCTGTTTTCAGAACAGCTTGGTCTGGGAAGTAATGGCCCTGTAAGGTTTTTCCATGTCTGTCAGTCTCTATGATAATTGGCTTGGGCTTTTTTTATGTTTTATGGCCAAAGAACCTATAGCTAGACTATTTTTCCCACTAGGCTGTATGATAGTTGAAAACTTTATTGCTGTTTGGTTACACCCCATATAAAGGGTGATGACTGAAAAGTGATAGCAAGGTTAAACCAAATAAACATCAGTTTTCTTCCCAACTTGGTTATTGTAGGTCTTTTTGGAGTTTTTAGATGAAACGTAAGGGGTTTCTGTAAAGGACAGTAGTGCATACACATTTACAAATATGGCTTCCTGTGCAGAATCCCTTACAATGATATGTTTATATTATAGATGGGTGAATTTATTGGCCTGGGGCAAATTCCCACGATTCGCTGCAGGTGAATAAATTCACGAAACGCAAGGAAAATTTGCTTGTTTTGGACGCAGGCATCCAAAAACAGACGCTGGTGTGCATCCAAAAATGAATGCCCGTTTCCAAAATGAGACGCGGTGGTGTTTCGAAAAAATTTAGCTGTTTCACGATTTCTAGAGAAAAATTCGGAGAAGCCCCAGATTCGCCCATCACTAGTTTATAGCCATAAATTGGGTATACACTGTATGACCTTGTATGTAATCTTATTATCTACCTCTGTGCCAGCTATTGAGTTCTGTTATCACACAGAAAGTTGTTCACTGCAGTGTCCTTCATTAGGCTGAGGGACAGGAGGTCTGATGAGAATAAGATAAATGGCCTCATCTATGACCAAAACTCAATCTCAGATACATTTAGCTATCTCTCCAATATGCATGCTACATTTAAGTCTTCCATTTAGAAAGAAAGCACCTTCTACAGCAATGTTTTATGTTAAATATAATACTATTAAACAAATGTAGTTGTTTCATTTGGTTTAACATTTATATAGTGACACAACAATATTAAGTTATACTGTCAAAGAATAATGTTTTTGTTTTTGTTTGCTAAAATATTATATCACTTTATCTACTTCATTTCAGGGAATGTATTTTATCTAAAATCACAAACAGGCAAGCTATCTTTTATGCTAATATATGGAAAGAGAATATTTTGTCCATGAGTAAAGATGATAGCTTATCAACAGACAGCGTGGGGTTCCTGACCTGCAGTTCTTGCAGAATTCCTTACATAGCTTTAGTAATACACCTAAATCCCCATACTTCAGAATTTGCCTCTTGTGTTCCTAGGGTTTCATTCTACACCGCACACACAGCTGTATTTAAATCCTTGCAGCCTTGCAGCAGTTGACCTAACAGTTCATTCCCGAGTTTACTGCTGAGGTATGGAACAGATACTGCCAACATTTACCCTTCGGGACTAAGAATACCATTACATTTTAGAAAAAACAATGAGAGTAACAAAAAAATCATGTACTTATGTCACGATCCTGGCACATGTTTGTATATAACTACAACTAAAAAGAATGATTTTATTGGGGAGATTGTGAGCACATAGAAGCTTTAGGTACAGCAGGATGGAATACAGGAGATTGCATTATAGAGAAAAGCAGATGCACAAAACAGATGCACATAGCTTTTTATAGTTTTAGTTGTTGGTGTTTTCTTACTTATATTTCCATATTTTCCCCTAGCCACTAACTACTGATTCAGGGGTGACCTGTTGTCATGCGCACACAGTGGGATGTGTAAGCTTTTATATAGTCAGTAGCAAGAGATGTCCTCAAACAAATCCAAACAAAAATATTGAACGCAGTTTATATTCCCTGGATACTTGGCAGTGCACAGGCTGGTAATCTGTGGATTCTGACAAATGCCAGAAGGGGCTGCAGTAAGTTGCCATAGACACTCACTCTTCATTGGGCTGGTGGGGGCTGTATGGGCCTCTGTGTACTTAAAATGCCAGGACCTATTTTGATATTTTGAATCCCAGTCCAGGCCTGGAAGGGCATCACCATAGCAAGCAAGAGAATGAAGAGTTCTACACACTGAACTATTGCACATAAAGTACGTGTGAACAATCCAGCCCAATGAATGGTATGATCTCATTGTCGAAGGGATCCACACTCACAGGACTTAATGATAATTCAGATTTGTTTATTACGGGGAGACTGTCTCCCCATAATAAAGAAATCTGAATTATCATTAAGTCCTGTGAGAGTGGATCCCTTCGACAATGGGATTATTTATATATATATATATATATATATATATATATATATATATATATAAGCTGTATATATACAAATGAAGACCAGCACTAACTATAGCTATACATGCTTTACCAAAGACACATTTTTTGATTTGATAAATATCTGGTAGTTGCTGGGAGTTACCTGGAAGCGGCGTGCCATCCATTGTGCAACTATATATATACAAATATCCAATATATATAGATATACTGTATATATGTACTTACAGAGCTTAGGGTGCACACCGTATACTGAGGTAAATACCTGGGTGTCTCACTGATATATATATGTATGTATAATGTGAATCGGCACTCATCATTCAATAGGTTATTCGCCGGTTGCTAACCTAATGTTTGAATAATAGTCCAGTGAAAGCACATCAATAGTGTATTAAACATAAAAAAAAGATACTTTCATACACGCTTGATGGCCAACGCCGTGAGTGCTTTCACTGGACTATTACTGGACTATTACTATTCACTCTCCTGAAGACAGCCCCAGTTAAGGAGCCGAAACGTTGAGAATGGAAAAGAGAATTTTCAAAGGAAAAGTTGTGCTCACCACTAATTTTAAAACCATTAGGCGGGGGTGCAATGAGGCTGTGACCACAAAATACATATAGACAAATACAAGAGGTCCTCTGCACTCAACTCATTATTAATATATTTAAGAAATTGAGACATTCTGTGCATACAGCTACTAAAAAATGCCTTACCCTTTAAACAAAACAGGGATTGTCCATATATTGCAATATATGTAAGCTGGCCAACTACATCAAAGTCATCCCATATCTGGCCAGTCCTACTCTCAATTTTCATCTGATTCATTAATAATTCTATTGCTTCATTATACATTTTACAAAGGGACTAAGTTTTACCTGCAACTTACTTGCTGCTTTCAAAGTAAAACTCCCAAACCTAGTTGCCCTTTTAATAGAAACCAGTGGGATCACCTGACTATAGCTGGGAAGCTGGTCACTGCTCCTATATGAACTATAACAAACAAGGGAAACTTGTTCTCACCACTAATTAATATATATATATATAGATTTATTTATTATAACAGCCCAATCTCATCAATGTTTAGCAGAGGGTTGCAAGTACCATTAATAAACCTACATAAAGGATGACAACGTGCTTCTCTACAGTATGGCTGAAAGGATCCTGTAGCCAAATTTCATATCTTCATTTCCCAGACTAAGGTTATCACATATATTAATGCTGTTCTTAGTGTTCACCACTATTTTCTACTATTAACGCCCTTAAACTTGCCTGCTACAAAATGTTCATTTTTAGAGTGCATTCGAAAAAGCTGATGTAGAGATGCTTGAGGATTGCTGTTTTGAAAGCCTTGCAAATGATTAGTTTGTACTATATGAAAGGTATGTTCTCTATACACTGCTAAATACAGATCTAAAATGTCCAACATTTCCCCCCTTGGCTGTACCCCCAAAGTCTTTCATCTGAAAATAAAAACACAAAAAAAATCCAAACACCTGCGATGTCTATATAAGCCACATAGCTCTGCAGAAACAGGTCTGTACAATAATGTCTCACCATACCTTTCCTTGGTTATACATGGACTGTTCACCACAGCACATTTTTCTATCTGTTGCTCTTGGAGCATGACAAGAGCTGTCATTGTTTGATGTTTTCCATTTCTCATCTCCATAACATTTACATAACAGATCCCATTTCTCAACCTAATACCAGCCAGGAATAGAGATCAAAGAGAACACTACACAGGAGAGTGAAGGAGGGGGAGGAATTTCTAGGCATTCGGTACTTGGCACTGCCAAAAGGGTTAAACTGAAAGGGGTGTGAAACATACTAGTGCATAAAAGGCAATTTGTGATGTGAAAAATAGTTTTTGCTGTCAGTTATCAAAGCATGACATTGGCATGTTTGTTAGAAATACATACAAGAGTTTCAAAATCACTGATAATAGTTGTGACTCCTACAACAGAAGCATTGTTATACTTACTGAAATATGTATGGTAGCCTAAGATAGCATTGAATAACTCATGTTGTCACATTTTGTTAATTAATAACTGATACAATTATGTTTTAATTGAAATGTAAGCATCTCTCTCTCTCTATCCCTCTCTCCCTCTGGTGCAAATTCACCAAATCGTCGAACGCTATTGCTAATTCGCCAGCATGACGTCAATTCGCAACTTTGCCGATTCACTAACAGTGTCCCTGGCGAAAATTCGCTAGTGAAGGACATGGACGCTCGCAACTTCGCACCCTTACGCCAGACGAAGTTGCGCACTGACAAAGGGACGTAACTACGCTAATTCACTAAGATGAAAATTTTTGTGAACGTTACCTCTTACGCTAGACGTTACTTTGCCAGGTCAGACCTGGTGAAGTTCGATACAATAGATAGGAGTTTGAAAAAAAACTTGAAAATTTTTCTAAGTCCCAAAAGACGCTGGCGTCTGAAAAAGAGTGAAAAAAATTTTGTTTTGGGTTACGAAAATACTGAACAATCTACCCCCCCCCCCCAAGAACGATATACAGTTCTTTATACAAACAGTGGTGTAATACAGTTCATTGACCAATAGGATAATCAGTAGGTTACCCTTTTTAATAACCTGAAAGTCATTTGTGCTCCTTTCCACAATTTTCTGAGCCCATCTATACTTTAATCCTGATGATTTATCTGTGGCAGCTTTAACCCTTTATTTATAATTGTGCCACTCTCAGACCCTCCAGTGCACAACTGCACAACTTTTCTTTTACAGCAGTATCAATCTTACTGCCCTAGCTGCCCTAACAGTCACCTTTATTAGGATTCACCCCCACCCCATCCCCTGTTGTTGCAAAATTAATGTGTAAATAAAACTCCCAGCATATATGGACAGCTGAAGGTTTCATTTGTTTTTGGTAAGCGCTGTAATGGGCTGTTTGTTGGGAACTGTAATTTGAACACAGTTTGTTCAGGTTCTGATAAAGCATATTTAATTGACACCAGAGGAGAATAACCATGGGGGACATTTTAAACTTATCTTCCTCTAGCCATGACCTGGTTACTTAACTGGCTGTTGCTAAATCTACAACCATAGTTTAGTGGTAGCACTGCTACTTTGCAGTGCTTGAGCTCAATTCCAACCAGGCGCTATCTGCAAGGAGTTTGTATGATCTCCCTGTGTCTGAATGGGTTTCCTCCAAAGCCATACATGCAGGTTAAATGCCCTTTGATAAAATTGTTCCTACTGTATGTGATAAGGGCCTTCTAAGATCCACTAGAGCAGGGACTTATGTGAATAATATATATTATTGATAGACAAATACAAGAGGTCCTCTGCACTCAACCAATTATAAATATATTTAAGACATTGAGACATTTTGTGATCCCGCCCACTCCACATAAAAGTTAAAAGACCACACAGACATCAGCGCTAAAAATGTAACCCCTCTCACATATTGATGGTCAGGGCTCCCTTATAAGTTAAAAAAAAAATTGGGCCCCAAAAAATATTTTTTAAAAAAGCATTGGCGACAAGTTACAAGTTAATAAAATTGGGGGCTAAAATAAAATATTGATGGCCAAGGGATTTGAACTCGTGGCTTCAGGATTTCAGTGTCATCTCCTTTCGTGACATTGGGTATTTTCGCCGCTTCAGGACTTCAGTGTCGGCTCCTTCGTGTCTTCGGGTCTTTCCGCTGCTCCAGCACTTTGACTGTTTGGCACTTCCACATTCTTTCAGTCATTGGAAGGCGCTAGTAAGGGGGCCCGACTTTTCTTAAAGTGCAGCACTGCCTGGCCCCCCTTCAGGCCCAGGCCCCCCTGTCCCCCCTGATGATGGCCCTGTTTATATGCTAGTTTGGATCAAGCACAAGGTATTGTTTATATGCTGTTTTATTATTACAATAAAAAAAATGTACTTGTTTTATTCTGAGCTTTATGGATAATGGGACACTATACCTGTATATAGTGAATAAAGTAGATAAAGTTGTAAATGATAAAGGATATTATAAGTTACCGAGGAGTCTCATGACCATTATTTATTACAGGCCCAGACTGGCAATTTGTGGGTTCTGGCAAATGCCAGAGGGGCTGCTATAAGGTCCCATAGAAAGTCAGTATTTAGTGGGCTGGTGGGGGTTGTTTGGGCCTCTATGTACCTGCCAGGGCCTATTTTAATTCTCAGTCCGGATCTGATTTATTGCAATACACAATTTTCAGTGAGTCACGTGACAGAAATGACATCAGAACTCACCGTTTATAAGGATATAATTTACAAGATATTTCCAGCTTTTTTGTATTTATATATATATACACATATGTATTTTTGTGTATACAATTACTGAGCCATCTAGAAAGATATGCGTGTCCTTACATTTTGCAGCCAGCAGACTGTGTCTTCCCCACATGCATGACATGCTTTGAAACTTACAGCCCTTGCATAGCTGTTACTACCCAGAAAGAGGAAGATGATCATGAAAATCCTGACCTGAAAAAGGACCTTGGTAAGACTATAAAATGATTAAGGTTAAAACAAGAATTACTTGTTTTTGATCAGTGAGAACAGATAGTCTAGCCCAGTCAAAACCACCATCCCAAGGAAGCCTTTCAGTGTCTTCTAGTTTGGTTACAAAGGCAAAGAGGCCTAGGCAGGGTCATTGGACAAACAGCAAACATATGTTTCATTGTGCTGGTGACCCACCATTGGTCTTGCATGTCCCGGTTCAAGGGGTAAGAGTTCATGAACCTGAGCAGTAGACAGAAGGTGCACTCCAGAGAATGACCTTTATCCTTTCCCTGCTCTCTAAATGCCATCACTGTGCTAAACCAAATCTGTAGTTTATGGAAGACAAGAAGCACTTTAAGATGGTAGAACAATACAAGCACATTAAACTCTCCCCATGCAAAGAGGGAAACCAAATTGATTTAGCAAAATAAAATGAAATAGTAAGAAAAGAAGACCAGTCAAAACTAGTATTTTTTCATTTTTGTTAAACTTCTATAACTTGCGTTAATTAAAATATTGTAGAGCAGTGCTGAAATATTCAGCCACAGATTTAAAACAGGGTAAGATAAAACAAGTTGCCCAAACTCACAAGGGGCTGACACAAATTATATTACAGCTACTGACCCTTTATTCAGTATATCAATCCATTAATATAAACATATGCAGGCACTCATACAAAAAATCTCTCTGGGACTCCATTCTTTTACAGATCTTCCCAAAGGACACAACTAGGGCAACTATCAGAGGATACAACTTATGAATACTTGAACCTTGAAAAGAAATATTTACAACTTTTCATCAAGACACACGGGGCAAGAATATTCTACCCCTACAGAGCACCAAAGGGACAAGCTGATTTCTGAGGACAAAAGGGCATTTCTTGTGATTAGAAGAAAGGTGATTTTTATTTCAAACATCAGAAAGGGGATGTTACATTGAGACTTGCAACATTTAAAAAATGCAAGGGTGAGAAACCTTTTATGCAGTTAGAAAATACATAATATTTATATATATTGTCGTGTTTTCATCAAAGATGATCCCAATTTACAAGAATGGTGTGAATTAAAATTTGAAACTGAAACAGAGGAAAACTAATGGCTAATAATAAAAAGTAAATGCAAAGACGTAGGATATCTAGAATGTATATGTTTGTGTGCATGTTAAAAAATTATTTACTGGGATGATAAAGAAAAACAAAACAGCATAAGCATAAGCAATTAAAATCATACAAATAGTATATGTTTATCTTCTTGATTTAGTGACACATGCATATATATTTACCTTATATCTAACAGCACTATGTATCTGTCCACTGCTGCCACTGCATACTGTCATTGCCTGGTCTATATAACCACAGGTAGTGATGGCGCGAACTGTTCGCCGGCGAACTAGTTCGCGCGAACTTCCTGTGTTCGCACTCGCAGGAAGTTCACGAACGTCGCGCGACGTTCGCCATTTTGGGTTCGCTTCAGTTGGCGCATTT
>CM044434.1:134899010-134915736 GCA_024363595.1 Xenopus borealis | reverse complement strand
GGGGGGGACAGGGGGGACAGGTGTCCCGGGCCCGGGGCTGAAGGGGGGCCCGGCAGTGCTTCACTTCTTCAAGAGCCGGGCTTGCGCTGCTTGCCACCAGAACGCTCCCTGCAGAGCCGCAGTAACCCTTGAGTCCTGTCGGAGGACCCTGTCAGGAACCAAACCCGGGGCTTGTCCTGGCTCCGCTTCTTCGCCTCACGGCCTCCCTGGATCCCTCCGGTCGTCACGGGAGCCCCTCTCGCCTCCCCCTCGCCCGACTTCTAAACGGGAGGGGACAGCAGCGGCGCAGCGGCCCAGTGACAGGAAGGAAGCGGTGAGAGAGCCCCCACTGAGCCGGACATTGCCAGCCGGCAGCTCCTGGGGGAGAGGAGAGCAGGTACTAGGAGGGGCATCGGGATCTGTCACTCTGTCTGTCCCTGTGTGTATGAACCTGTCAGTCTGTCCCTGTGTATGAACCTGTCAGTCTGTCCCTGTGTGTGTGTGAACCTGTCAGTCTGTCCCTGTGTGTGTGTGTGTGCAGGCCCGCCATCAGGGGGGGACAAGTGTCCCGGGCTGAAGGGGGGGCCCAGCAACGCTACAACATTAAAAGCATAAACGTGCGCTCGTCGCAAAGTCCGAATGAAGAGGCGGAAAGACCCGAAGTCCCGAAAGGAGCCGACACAGATGTCCTGAAGCGGCGAAAAGAACCGAAGTCATGAAAACATCTATAACTGAAGTCCTGAAGCCTCGAGTTCAATTCTACTGTCACCACAGAGGAGGTTGGGACATGCAAATTTTATAAATGATAATGCTTGTAATAAAGGCCACAAGCCAAGTGAACTGAAAAGTAAAATAAAAAATCACCTGAAAAGTGCACCCCTCCCCAGTGATTGCGCCCTAGGCGGTTGCCCACCCTGCCAACCCCTTGGCACGGCTCTGCCCTAAATCTCCTGACAAAGCATCAAAAAGTATTTAATCACAATGTTTATTCTGTTATGTTATATTCATGTACCTTTTAAATATAGAATTACATGATTTCAACACATTACGAAATTAACGTGAAATGATCGAAGTTCGATCGAATACCGATCGTACTAATTTTTGTGAAATCAGATATTCAAATTTGGCCTCTTTGATCATCGAATACCGAATAGATCGAATGATCGGATATTCGATCATTCGATCATTCGATGATCGAAGGAATCAAAATTTGAAAGTTATTCGAATAAAATTTTACGATTATTTTGTGGAATCGAATGATCGGTATCCGATCGTACAAATTCATCGAAAAATCGAATATCGAGCAAAATGATCGAAAATCAATGGTCGAATGCTTATCGAATTTGAATTTGATCAAGCTAATTTTGGGGAGTAAATTTGCCCCTAACTTTAAAATTTTCTTCAACTGCCTACTTCGCCAGATTGAACCTACCGAATTGCAATAGAAGCTTATGGGAATCACCCCATAGGCTTTTCTTTCTATCACCTGCTCGAATACCATTTGTACAATCAAACTCTTCGATCGTTCGAATTGTACGATTTTTTCGTGAAATTGAATGATCGATATTCGATCGTACGATTTTATCGAGGGATCGAATATCGAGGTAAAAATAGCCTAAAACCATTTGATAAGCATTAGATAGTCGAATGCTTATCGAATTTCCGAAGAATTTGAGGGTTTTTAGGGGAATAATAGTAAATCTGCCCCATAATGTCATTTGCCATTTTGAATATTTAATTAAACCTGACATTGTTTGAACAGGCATGTGCATACGTGTTATTGGGTTATATCTAGATAAACAAAAGGAATTCTGGGAATGAATTCCAAATGTGCTCCAAGAAAATCCCATTTGCATGGGTTTATCCTATTGGCTAAAGCTCACCCACTGGGTTTTCTATAAATTATTTGAGCACTGTGCTTTAAAATCCCATCTATCAATTCTAATAGGAGGCAGTTACAGAGGAGTTTAATTCTGCCATAGGAAAGGCTTCTATCATTAATAAGACATATGTACCTGGACTACAGCTAGCATAGTTTCCTGGCTATTCCCACCCATTGCTAGGAAATCCCACACTAAGGGCAAAGAGAGGTTGTTCTATGTGTGAACCGCATGTTCTGTTAAAAGGGAAAATAATGCCAACAGCTGAAAAGGGATAAGATTGAACATCCTGTACACAGCTGGCGAGAAAGTAAATACTGCATCCTAAGAACCAGTAATAAAAAAAGAAGAATACATTAGTCCATGCACTTTAAGGGCAAATTATGGTATCATAAATGAGTGACTAAATATTAGTTTAAATTACAGTGTTATATGCATGTTGCTAAGTTTTCATGTATCAGGGAATCCTTTAATTATTTTTTAACAACTTATACCCAAATTATTGGGGATTTTGTAACAACCATCCACCTGGTTCAGAGAATCCCATCCATCAACTACTGTAGTTCACCTCATATAGAAATGTCAGTGGGAACAATACATTTCTGAGTCTGTATGCACCACAACTTTCAGTATTTAAGTTTCCATTTTTCCCAAATCGAAATTTTGGCAGCCTTCTCACCCAAACCAATCCCATATCTGTCCATTGTACAGCTCATGTTCCAGTATATTCATCAGCTATTGGCTGGAATGTGTAAAGAGAGCATATTTCAAACATTGTTCCCAAATTAAAACTTTTTTGTTAAATCAGTGTTGTCAACTGGCAGCCCATAGGCCACATCTGGCATACTGTGACTGCCCTATGCTCGTGTGCCATGCTCTGCCTGCCTTATGCACCCTGTGTGTACCATACACTGCCTGCCTTATGCTCCCTGTGTGTGCCATACTCTGTCTGCTTATGCTCCCTGTGTGTGCCATACTCTGCCTGTCCTATGCTCCTTGTGTGCGATGCTCTGCCTGCCCTATGCTCCCTGTTTGTGTCATACTCTGAATGATGTTTGCACCCTGTGTGTGACATACTGTGATAAGAAAGCATGTGGTAGGGTTTGTTCTGGAGGTTCGTTAGAATTTGGAAATGTTGTCAGGAGCACCTAATGTGTTTAATCATGTGCTAGGGGAGGGTGCAGTGTTATCCAAAGGGGAGGATGAGGCATGTGGATTTATGGGTATGTTTTATTATTTAATTTTTTGGTGTGCTACCACCATTAATGCGGACATGGTCTTTATGTAGTAACAAGGGTGTGGTTTAAAAACAGGGAGTGATCAACACTGACTTCCATCATCGGCCCTCCATCATTGGCTCTCAGTACCACAGAAGTTGAACAGTACTGTTTTAAATGATGTATTAAATGAAAATTATATTAAACTTCTTTTGATAACAATGTGCATGACATTCTTGGAAAAGGAATCCTAAATACAAACTCAAATCAATAGATTCCCAAGGCAAAAGTTGAGATCAGTTACACTTTACCTCAAAGGCCCATTCGCTCCACTGCTACATTGGATGGGGTTTTCAAGTCTAGCTATGAAAACAGAAAAGATAAGAGATCTGGATGAGGAACCCCTCAATTCTAAAAATGTTTCATTTGTAAAAATTACTATGATTAAAGAAAGTGGTTAAATGAATTGTTTATAGCCTTGAAACTCTTGAATTTCTATTCATTTCTGTAAACTGAGACCACAGAATTCATTTGTAATAGGTACAAATGCTGGAACACTAGAGGTTGTGCAAGGCATGTCTTGATATACACCTGTATCCTGCAGGTGCTACTACTTGCACATAATGGAGAATAAATAAGTAGGAGAAATGAATTTGGTTGGTTTTCAGCTGAGCTGTCCATTGTCTTTGTTTGGGGTCATTAAAGTAACTCCTACTGTCAAGGGGGCCTATCGGCTCCCCACGAAGAGTAGTCAGGATCAAGGAGGAAGCTGAAGGGTTAAAGTCCAAAATCGTGGTACAAAAGAGTTCAGGCAAAATCAAAAGTCCAGGCAAAGGTTCAAAGGCAGGCAGAAAATAGCAAAGACCAGGCAAGGTCAAAGTTCAGGAATCGATACAGGAAGAATTTAGGAACAACCAGAGACAAAGTTAGCAACTCCTATACTTGGGCATTGAACCCGGGCCCATGGCGTCCTTTTATATTTGGTGCTGTGCTTGTTGCGGCGCAGTCACGTCATCACGCCGGCGTTGCCACCCATGTGGCAGCCATGGGCACCTCCATTTTGGGAGCAACGCCGAAGGGAAGGGACGCGCCACCCGGAGCTCCTGGAAAGAATCATTTTTCTAATATCTATCTGTTTAATTGCTAAAGTATATTATGAAGTCCAAACACAGGATAAAAGCAGGACTATTTGCATTTTCATTATAAGATTCCGGGGAGACCACTCACTGTTTAGGCCTAATCCCAAAATGCATTATTAAGAGAAGAACTTCCTCAATGTGTTGTAAAAATATTGTTTTTCACAAAGTCAAGCCCTCTTCTTCACAGCACTCACATAAGGTTGTTATATTCAAGCCATTGTGGTACCCTCATCCATCAAAAAATAACACTTTTGCACAACAGCCTGATGTTTTCAATGCATTACGTCCTATAGTTATTTCAGGTTTATTGTATATATGTACATGACTTATGGGATTTTGTGAGGGTAAGTGAATTTTAAGCTATCCTGTAGCATGGTTTTCTGCTTAAAGCTGTATCTCTCCAATATACAAGTGCTCCAGGTTATGGTCAGGTTAATTCTATGTTTTTTTTTCATGTTCCTACCTACTTTGTAGACTTAAGTTATGTAAAGGGAGTATGTAGGTAGAGATGTAACTTGGAAGGAGGAGTAAAAAAAGTGTCAATCTATCTAAAGTCCACAAGTGACCAGTAGATCATCACTGAATCTTCGTCAACAGAGAAAAGTATAAATTAGTAAGTAAAATTCTATCTTTCTAACCCCCCAGGTTTGGGACGGAAACCCTTAATCCAATACGTTTTCCATTATCAAAACGGTGAAGATGGAATGAACTAGCAGAACCTTATGGCCTTTTAGCAAACTCCTATGCCCGACAGCACAAGATGCTTATTGCCAGTCTCAAGGAAATGCTTCCATTCTTGGTGGACAGTTTGCAATGTTGGAAACATGCTTTAAAATGCCATGAAAATGAAGGTTATATGCAAGAAGCAGACAGATAGATGTGGAAAGCCACTTTCAGAAGTACTTCGATGCAAGAGTAGATGCGTATGATAAAAGACTATTGATTTTGTGGGAGTAAGTGTGGAAACATAGCTACACGTTGCACCCCAAAATAATTAGTTGCAGGTTTAAGGCTACAAAGGTAAATGTTAACCAACACAGTAACAATAATGTCACATAAAAATATGGCCCTGTGTAAAAACTGGAATCTTTTTTGTTGAATTTGACCTTTGAAGATAAATGTAATTGTGACGTTTATAAACAACAAAAATCAATCAGAATAGTGAATTATTTGCATGGGTACAATGATATACACTTCCATGACACTGTATAGTTGAGGGGAAATAATGTGATTCCTTGACCATGTGTTTGCAGCAGAGAAAAGGTGTTGAGGCCCTGGATGGGGGAGGGAGAGTGACAAATGAGGCTGTACGCCAAATCCCCTAATAAAACTAACTTTGCATATTACGTGAGCCTGCCATTTCATCTCATTTGCATAAATCACAGATCCGTTCCGCTGAGCTTTGCATTCTGATGCAGTTATGGATGAGATGGAAAATGTACAAAGACAATGATTCTATGAGCAGCATTCCATGCCTGCTATTTCTGCAGCTTTTTATCTTCTTCCATTTATATGTTCTCTTATTTTTATCTCCTCTTTCCCAATATCATCCATTTTACTTTGCTGTTCTGTATCATCATTTCTTCTCCTATGCACCTCAATCAAACATTCCCTTTTTCTCTATTTATGCCACTTTTTGCTTCTTTTCCCCCTCTGAATGATCTTTTACATTGTATTCCAACAGATTCCTATTTATTTCTGCTTTTAGCTCATTTTTCACTTATGTTTTGGAAATTTTGTGTACAGAATTTCTGCCCTTCACCTGAACATGCAACCATTGCAATATTTTTTTCCGTTCAAAATCCAAAAAAAGATACAATCCAAATTGTATTCCCCACACATGTATAATCTCCTCTCATCTCATGTAGCTGAGGCTTCCTTATATCACAACCCTTCTTATTACACACTAGAGTGTACAGAATGGAATGTAAACTCTTGGGACTAGACATGGTTTTCTCTTGTATTGAATTGAGTCTGCACTGAACAGTTATTTCTTTTATAGCAGTTTTTCCACAAGTCAAGTTGATACAGATAAATCTTCTATCTACTTCTTCTACTTTTATAGGTTCTGGAGAGTTTATGAACAGACCAATTCCACGTTAATTTTCCTGGCTCATTAACATTAAACTGACACTGTATTTATCCTGCCATGTGTTTTGGGGGCATTATGCATGGAATTATATTTGTATTTATCCTGCTATGTGTGCTAAATGAAAAACAGTAGACACTGTATCTACATTCTCATGTGTTCTGGTGGTACTAGACCTGCAACTGACATTGCATTTATCAACCAAGAGTCCTTTTGGGTATTGCACATGGAATTGGTTCCAAACCCAACAATTAGCACCCTTTGTTTATGCATGCTATCCTATGAGGCTATTAATCCAATAGCTCCGGTACAAACACAGTAGGAACAACAATGTTTAGGGTCTGAAAACGCCAATGATTTCTGTGAAACTCTTCAAAATGCAGTGGAATGTGTAGGCGCTATAAATAAAGATTAATAATAACAATTTAGTAATAAGAAATTCATCATGGACAACTGAAGAATTCAAGTTCCATTACAACACTAATTGAATTTATAAAGGAGAGAAAAGAAATCACTGTGACTATTTCCCTTGCAATAAAGCCGTAACGTGTTCCAGGTGAATTATTTTGTTCAGCATTTTGTTGCGTAGACTGAAATCTCACAAGAATGCCCAGGGTGCACTAACCATAAATCTATTTACTTCTTTTACCAGTATCCATATTTCCATGCACTGAAAAGCGGGATAAAGGGAAATAAAGTGAAGATTCAATTACTGCATGTTAACAACCAATTGGGCCTCATATAATTAATAAAAACATTAAAGTAAGCTCCTACTTTTACATAATAATCTTACAGCACCAATTTGGTTTTTGAAATGCATATGATTGTGTAACTTTGTTTGCAGAATGGAAATATTAAAATCCCTAATTATTGTACACTAATTCATATTGCTCAGTAAAGGGAGTGTCAAGTATGAATATACTGCATACATTCATTTGACCATTTTCCCACAGACTATGACAAATGAGCCCTCAGTCAAACAAAACATAATTTCTGGGGTTCTCTCCTGCCTTTAGGGCTTAGTGCACACGAGTGTCTTGTCTGATAAATGCATCATCAACCTACTCTTAGGGGCAGATTCACTATTGGTCGAATTTCGAATTGAAAAAAATTCAAAATTCGACCATGTGAATAGGTAGGTAATTAAAATCCTTCGAATTTGAATTCAAAGGATTTTACTACAATTTGATTGGTCAAATGATCGAATTATAAAAATCTGATCGAACGATCAAATCGTTCGAATTGATCCAAAGACACTTCGTAGGTTGAAACTGGCGAACTAGGCAGTCTAATAAAAAATTAAAAGGGAGGTAATTTTGATAGTAGAATAGTTGAATATTCGAATAGATTTTTATTCGAATTATTCAAATCATTCAAAACGATCGAATTTTAAAAATTCACTGGTCTAAGTCACCTAATTTGTATATTGGAAATTTGAATCTTTTTGAAAATTCGATCGAATTTCAAATCATTCATGTGAATACATGTGAATTTAGTAAATCTGCCCCTTAAGTAACTTAAGTAGATGAGGTTGAAAACAGATGCATGTCCATCAAGGTCAATCTTTTTACCTAAGTGAAACCTGCTATTACTAGTTGGTTCAAAGGAAGGCAAAAGAAAAACTTTTGCAGCCTCTTCAATTTGCCTCAGAATGGATAAAAATTCCTTCCTGATTCCCAAAATTCAGGAATGAAGAACTTTTTTAGGAAAAGCAAATAAGGGTATTGGATCTGTTATATGAAACGCTTGGGACCTGGGGTTTTCTGGAAAAGGGATTGTTCTGTAATTTGTATCTCCATACCAAAATAATATAATAATAATAATAATAATAATATTTTAATATAAAAAAAACTAATAGGGCTGTTTTGCCATCAACATGGATGTGTGCAGCTTAGTTACCATCAAGTACATGTTCCTGTTTTTAGAATTAGAGAAGAGAAAAAGGAAATTTTTTTAAATTATATGCTTAAAATGGCTTTATAGGAGGTCCATATTTAGACATTCTGGCATTAGACTAGAGTTTAAAATATCCAGGAATGTTCTCAAATATTTAACTTAAACATTTATCTCATTTATCATTTTCACTTTCACTTTCATCTATTCTAGCTGTTACTATTATTGTAGCTCTCAAATCTTCACTATTTTTATGGACTTCCATAAAATGATTTGAAAACACATAAATCCTCTGTTAATATTCCCTATGTTCCAGTAACATTGAAATGTTCCTGTTTAGCTTGTTAACAGATGCCCGGGGTCTTTTTGATCTCATGTTGCCTACACTAACCCAGCCAAAAAGGGAGGTTGTTAATGGTGACATAGGATAGAAAAATGAAGAATGGATACAACTATGGAAATTTATTAGAAGCACTAAATCCAGGATACTGTTTCACCAGAATTCCAGCACTTTTTGACTGTGACTAAAACGGTTTTGTTCAAAGATGTCAAAATGTTGTCAGTGTTGCTGAAAGTTTTATAAGCAGTGAAGGTACTGTTTCAGTTTGGTATTTAGCCTAAGCTTTTGTGCCAGTTTTCAGCATTTGTCCAAAAATGATCATGTTCTTAGACATTTTCCACCAAGAGGGATTATATCCAGGGCCACTATCAGTAATCATGGAGCCCCATACTTCTGAATTAGTAAGCTCCTTCCTCTAGGGGCCCACAGGAATTAGTTAATTGGTTATCTGGACTCCTTTGATGGCAAGTCCTGCCAACAAGCAGAATGTGGCTCAAAAATAAAATCCCCATGTATGCATGTTAACTTAGTTGATTTAACCTGATCAAGCCAACCCACATACCGTACATATTCCCTACCCCTTCACCAACAGCTTTTTTGCTTCTCTTTCACATCATATCCATGGGGGCTTCTGTCTGACATACCCTGTGTACTCCCCTGATGGCAGCTTTGGATTCACCCCTAATCATTATGGAACAACTAATTCACATTAATCCAAAATAATGTTGCAATGTA
Organism: Xenopus borealis; assembly: GCA_024363595.1. Lineage (NCBI taxonomy): Eukaryota > Metazoa > Chordata > Amphibia > Anura > Pipidae > Xenopus > Xenopus borealis. The sequence goes on along the minus strand of CM044434.1, from coordinate 134,906,464 downwards.
TTATGCCAAATATCAAATCCAACTGAATAAGTTCTGAATCAATATAATTCTAATCGATAAGCTAGAAAAGCCAATCTACACTTCTAGGAAAGTGCATTCAATCAATATTGATATTGATTGAATGCACTGGAAAAAAACTTACAAAATAAGGGAACAATGCCTTGAATTGGATTCAGCATCTTAAATATTTGCTCTTTTGGGGGTCTGAAATGTCAAACTTTTAAGGACCCAGACATAATAATAATATTGTTTAAAATTATTGAATTGGCCTATTAATAGAATGATCAAATAAATTCCAGTGCTAATCAGCTGTTAGGAGTCCTGGAGGAAACCATTACAATTCCCAGTTTGATAATCTTCTATTTGAATAGCTCATTGATATGTATACATTAATAGTTTCTTGGATCTTTGAGTATTTGGCTTCGGTTTTTCAAATGTGTCAACTGCATGGCTCTTACTGAGTGATAATATTTACATTAATATACAATATATATATTAAATTAAAAAAAAACATTCATTCAGAAATGCACATTAGTTATTTAGTTACATTGTAAAAAGCAGTAACATATTACCATCAATTAGCTGAATTAGTTTAACTACAGATACAGAGCTTTTGCATTAGCAATAGGCACAACATATGTTCATAACAAGGCATAATCATGTTGAGCAAGGGGGTATAATAACAATTTAGATAAGGAGGTCCCTTAGGAAAAGTTACACTTACAGGGCAATTCACCTTTATTAGCAAAACTGTAATAACTGAAAAACACACAAAACCTAAAATTAACATGGTAATTACGGGGTGTGGTCACAAACTAGGCATGGTCAAAAAACTTACTGTACTAAGTTCAGCAATTTTTTTGTTGCTCTTTTTCTTTCCAAAATGTTGGGGCGAATGATATGTCAGTTGTAACTTGTCTTATTTTTAGTTCTTGTTTTTCAGTTCCCCTTTTGCTCTGCAATTTCGAGGTTGGAATAATAAAAGAAAACTTGACGTTGCTGGGTTCAATGACATGAAAGCAAGAAGTTTCTGGGTTTTTTTAATACAAAAACAGCTTCTTTACTTCTCCTTTAAACATTATGAGTCATGGAAACTGCAATCCCCAATAAGGCTAGTGCATCTCTGTGTGAAAAGCAGCTCGTTCATTTCAACTAAGTATAGATAAAGATAACAAGACTTCAAGTAGCACCATACTCATCGGATAAATACAACAAAACTGTATTCATAGTCAAATGCTTGCATTCATCGCTTTGATCCCTTGGAGCATGCCAAACATCCAAGCAATAGAAGATGCTGTAAACCATTTCAACTTGGGCACCACCATCATTTCTCTAAGTTATAAGCAGTTCTTTGCTTTGATGAAGAAATCAATTTTCTTGCATAGCAAGATAGTTAAATATACCCCTATTGAATTTATAAACATATCTGGTCTTTTGGAGAAAAACTAAAAATCTGAGACCAACATTAAAGGAGAACTAAACCCTACAGATAAATATTGTTAAAAATGCCATATTTTCTATACTGAACTTATTGGACCAGCCTAAAGTTTCAGATTCTCAACAGCAGCAATGATCCAGGACTTCAATCTTGTCACAGGGGGTCACCATCTTGGACAGTGTCTGCAACACTCACATGCTCAGTTGCTCTTATCAGCTGTTTAGAAGCTTTATAATTTGTCTTTACCAGTGGCGTAACTACTGGGGGAGCAGGGGGTGTAACTGGACCAGGGCCCGCAGGGCCCCCAGAAGATCGCTCCATGCTGTAGCCGGATGCAGTCGGCTGCAGCGCAAAGAAAATTGCCGGGGTGGGGGGACCCAGGTTCATGGGATGCACCAGGGCCCAAGCAACTTTTCATTTGGTCTTCATTATTTATTTTTTATAAATAAATAAATTACAAATTATTTGGCTTCTTCATTCCAGCTTTCAAATGGGGGTCCCTGACCCCACATAAACAAATGTTCAGTAAGGCCTCATTCAAATCAATGTGTAGTTGCTGCAACCAGACTGCAGAATTTGCTGGAGACCTGCTGAATAAAAAGCTTAATAACAAAAAAACTCACAAATAATAAATGAAAACCAATTGCAAATTGTGTCAGAATATAACTCTCTATATCATACTAAAAGTTAGAGTAGTTTGAGATCTTTAATGGACAATGATTCTCTTTACATATGGTTCCCGTAGTAGACCAAAAATGCCTTTCTGATATGGGCTTCAAATAATGTATTATTACTATTCTTTATTTATGTAGCACCGACATATCCCACAGTGACAATACATCATCAATGCATCATCATCACATCAGTCCCTCATTCATACATGGTCAATTTTATCAGGAACCATTTATACTTTCTTGAATAAGATAAACTTATATAGATGGGAAGATATGTCTATAGAGACTTCATCCAGGTCATGTTATACAGTATCTAGTAGATAGAAGTCTAAAGCACGTGTCCTTAAAGTCCTTAAAACAATTCAAAGAGACTTTTGAACTTAGTTTTAGGCAGTTAATATAATAAAAGTAGTGTATCTTAAGGTGCATTCCATGGTTGCCTAATTAGCTTCTTATTATTGTCCCTCCTCACTATGATATGACATCTGTAATGTATAGTTAACTACACTAATAAACATAACGCTTATTTAAAGTAAACCACTGTACTATTAATTTTGTTTTATTCAGGGCTTCCTCAAACATATAATTTATAATATCAATAAAAATATGTTCTCTTGCAATTTACATATAGTGACCCATCCTTAATCCATCAGTTGGAATGGAATCACAGTCCATGGTAAGATCTAGTCCTATAAAATGCTCAAGGTGAAATATGAAAGCCAGGCTCCTACTACATGCAATAAATGTAAAAACCACAAATTAAATTATTCACATTTTGATATAAAACTATATGGCTTTGTGATTTGCCAATTATAGATGTATATTTGTTATGGCGCCAATATTTGCTTATACAGATTGCCCAATTTCGTTTTATTTTTTTCTGACTTATAATGACAGTAAAGTTAGTCCGCACAAATTGCCCATTATGTATTTCCACAAAATGTTTTAAAACATATGGCATAATGCATCCTTGTTGCAGCCAGTATATCTTTTCTCCATAATAACGAGGGTCCTGCTGCTTTTACCAATAAGTTGAACCAAGATTTTTGGGGTTCTCATGGGTGAAAAAGATAACTAGGTTTAATATTAATGCCAGTTGGGCACAGGTAGGGTTGCCACCTGGCCGGTATTCTTGATGGTTGATCCCAATGTTATTAATAGGAAAAAAAGATAAATATATAGGAAGGCCAGTATTTTTCTCCAGAAAAGGTGACAACCCTAGGCACAGGTACTGTAGAGGGAGGCTGTGGAGCATGGGTATTGTGTTGTGAATGCTTGTGGGTTAAGTAATTAAAGAGGATACAGCTTGGGTGCTGGTAAGCAACAGGGAAATGAAATTGACTAACACTTTGTAATCCTGCTAGTAAAATTGCCTGCAAACCAGAGAACACAACACAAACCTCTGACAGTTTGTTAGCACCTAACCACTGCAGCTGTATGCTCCAGCATTTGTAGTGTTGTGAAATAATGGCACTGAACAAAAAAAAATCCCTGGGACTGTTGACATAACCAAACAGCTTAACGGAGTCAGATTGGACTTGTTTTATTAATGCATGAATCATATTTACTGTACCTACTGTTGTACTTTGTTTTGTCACTTGAAGAGTTTCTTGCCCACTGGCCTTGTCGGGTCAGATTAATAATTTTTAAGGTTTCCCAAAGTAGAACTACAATTTGTTTCACACCACACACTTATTACATTCCCCATAAGAAGATTAATGGTGTAAACAAATAATAAACATACAATTCACATTGCTTGGCCCCATACATTTTGTAAAAAAAGGGGATGACAGCCAGTGTATGGTAGCACAGCAATGTTTTCATTCAAACTTGAAACAAATAACTAATTCACTCATTTTGTATTTGTTTCCTTGCATTAATCTTGCCAATCTCTGTAGCAATTGGTGTGATCTTTCAATGTAACTGTAAACGACCTATCTTAAATGTTCAGTAAGGTGTGGAATTTGTGCAGTATGGTGTAGAAAGCCTAAGGAAATATTTAGTTCTACCAAGAGAATTATAAAGTTCAGAATGTGAGTTTCCTTCAAAGAAGAATATGGGTAAAATTTCAGGCTACAACAATGTCTAAATGATAAAAACTATAGGGAGAAGGTTAAACAGAACTACAAACAGATGTGGCAGTGAGTTATAAAAAAAGTAATTTGGGAGAGATATAAAACAGATCTCAGAAGACATGAATGTACTTGATGATCATGCTGACATCAAAGTGCTTCTGTTAATATGACCTGAGGAGTTGAGGGCTAAGTGACCGCATACATTAAATATTAATGGGATTTTGCTAAATGTATTAATTTACAATGTAGAGATTTTGACTCTTTATGACCCACTTTACCTTAACCTTACTTTTTTCTCTGTTTGGTTATTCCCCAAATCCTATCCATTAACCAAATTCTTGTATACTGGATTCGTGTATGTTATACAGGTGGGATCATGGTTTACATGGATATGAATGGATGCCTTTATGGGATATTATACTGGCAGTTGTAGCTGAAGAGAGACACACAAGGAGCAATTTGCATGTCTTTGTCAGCAGTTCCTGAATTGAGGGCTGTTCTTTTATTTTTGATCTTGAGGCAGCACTCGTCTGTCCTAAAAACTCTTCAGCTGTCAACGGTTAAAAAAACGTAGTTCTGGAATTTGCATATTCATTTATATAGACAGCTTGGATGTTAATTGTAAACATGTAACGAGCCACAGTGCAGATTGCAGACCGACCCGCCACTGCCAGCTCTGTGCTTTCATCTGTGATCAGGTTTTATTTCAGCTCCAATTTAACCTTTCCCTGGAAACCCACTTGCGTAGCAGCACAGGCACCCCACTTAAACCCCTCCATGTGAAAGAAGAGCGGAACATTAATGGTTTCACCTGCTAAAGAGGCATCCGCAGAGAACTGCTTCATTAATTATACTGATTTTATTCTCAGACAGGGCTGACAAGATCCAGTGGCCAAATGAATGAGATTTTGAAGTCCCGCTAATAAAATGACATTTTAATGGAAGCATTCTGACTTCAAAGAATGAGGATTCATTGAAGTCTATGAGATGGCTGGGATATCATGACAAGGTTCTGTGGAATCGCATTTCCAATCATAAATGTATCAATATTCCATAACCACGACATATACATGCATATTAGCATCACACATAAAGGGATGTATGTGCAGGCAGTCAATATGTCAGGACTATTAACCCCTTTTGTTTGAAAGAAATTCTGTCATTTCTGTGTCGTCGACATGAAGATATTTAAATTCAGAGCAGAAAATAAATTCAATTCCGCTAAAAAAACCTGCTGGATGTAATTGAATTTGATCTTTTGCCCGGGTTCGGTCTTGATTAATTAGAGTAGGGCTGAGCATATGAGATATGCATTCCTCTCCAGCAGTGAAAGGGTTAGCGACTTCAGAGCATTTTTGCAAAATATCAAAGAACAGAGCATTAGAGTCTCCTCTGGCAAAGAAGGGGAATAGCTGCTTGTGACCTGCGTTTCACCCCATACCTATGAAATTCAGTGCACACTCCTTCTGTAGAGACATTGCTTCCAAACGAGTCAGAGAGGAGGTGAGATGCATGCTAAGCAAGACCTCTGAAAGCAGCTGCCAGACACTCTACGCTCCCTGTTACTGGCACATCCCAGAATTCTCTTTTATTTTCATATCAAGTACTTGGAATGCAAGCTGAATTACATTTATTTAGGGTCTTTGTTTACACAGAGAGTAGCTGCACATTAAACTCCCATATCGCACCTCTCCAAACATGTATTGCTCTGCCAAGTCTTTCATTAATAAAGAGACATTTAATAGTGTGGGCCGGAATGGTGTATGTCTTCCTCCAGCAACCATTATTCACACAGGCTCTGCATCTTTGCTGGCCTTCAGTCCTGTCAGAGTTGTAGGTAGTATACTCGCAGTCCTTGAACCCCAAGTCACCTTGCTACCATCCACCTGAATGCACCATTCCTCGAATCTGTGAGGTATTTACTGTATGTTATTGCCATTAAATGAGAATTCAACCCGAAATAGAAAAAAAACCCTACCCCCCTCACTCCTCCCCCCCAGCCTAACTGGACCCTGGAGTTCATGGGTGCCACCTTCTTATTTCGGTCTTCGGAAATTTCCGTGACTTTCCACGCATGCACAGTAGTAGCATTTGCCTGGGTGGGGCAGTTAGGCTGGGGGGGGAGGAAGGAGGGGGGTCTATCCAGAGTAGGGGTTTTGTCCTATTTCGGGTTGAATTCTCCTTTAAAAAAACAATAGCAATTAAAATACATTTAATTTCTATGATTTTTTTTTTGTGATGGACTTTGTGGGACCACCCGTAGATGCAAATCCTGGATCCCACTAGGTGGAGGCACTGCGCTAGAAAATACTAGGTACCTAGTCTCTCCTGATACCACTGTGGAGTGGCTCAGGTTTGTCCTGTGCCATCAGGTAAGTGCCATTCATGGGGGGAAATTCACTAAAGAGCAAAGCGTCTAATGCTAATTCACCAGCATGATGTCAAATCGTAACTCCGCAAATTCACTAACACCGACTCTGGCGAATATTCGCTAGCAAAGTAGATAGACCAGAGCAGCTTTGCACCCTTACGCCAGGTGAAGTTGCGCACTGACAAAGGATTGTAATCATGCAAATTCACTAAGATGACCATTTTACTGAACAGTACCACTTACGGCTACAAATTACTTCGCCAGGTCAGACCTGGCGAAGTTCAATACAATAGATAGGTGTTTGGAAAAAAAATTGGAAATTTTTTCCAAGTCCCAAAAAACGCTGGCGTGTTTTACCTTTCTAGGGTGATAGTCTGAAAAAGGGCGAAATTTTTTTGGGGGGTTACTCTCCTTCCCCCCTACATTTCCTAACATATGGCAACTCAACTATACAGTGGGCACATGTAGGGCAATAAGACAACTTATTTTTTTTTTTATTAAATGTTTCCTGGGCTTGTGTAGTGCAATGTTAAGTGGGAAATGCTTTTCACAGGGCTAAACACTGAACAAAAATGGGAATTCTTTAAAATGCTGCTTAATAAATATACATGTCAGTATATTCCGCTTGTAAACAAAGAACGTTTTTGCAAAATAAAACCTTTTTGGTTCAATAGGAGTGTTTGTGTTGAGGTGGGTAAGAAAAGACGTGCTTTTAAGGCTTTCAAGTTAGCTGGGACAGCCAAATCATTTATAAGGTACAAGGAGGCCAATAAGTCATGCAAAAAAACAATCAGGCAAGCTAAAATCGATATGGAAAAGGATATACAGTAAGCAGTAAAAAAAGAATCCAAAATTATTTTTTAAATATATTAATAGTAGAAAAATGAAACAGGAAG